>PVIJ01001692.1:0-188100 GCA_004024925.1 Scalopus aquaticus
TTTTTTTGAGATATACCATAACTCGTCTGCCTGAAGGAAAGTGATGACATCTCAGTGTCTGTTTGATAAGCGCATCAGACCAGCCCACAGACCATGGGAACCCAGAGAAAAATGGCACTATGGGGTTACAAGAGCCTCAGCTGCGTTCCAGGACAGAACAAGTGTTGTTGGGGATGACACAGACCAGAGCCCAAGGCAGATGCTAGTTGGTCCTGTTCTCAGAGGAAATGCTGGCTGGAAAGGGAGCTTTGAGACAGGGTCAAAAGCAGCAATGCGTTTTCTGGCTGGTAGCCCTCGGCCGAGCTTTGTCTCAGCAGCAGCTTGCTGGGAAAAAGACAGAATCCAGAAAAATCTCTGTGACTGTCTTTTAGAATTAATCGTGACTGATATTCATCCAAGGAGGTGAATGGATCCAGGACAGAGGAAAGATGTCCTATCAGAGCGGACTGAGTAGGATATTTCCCAAATTTGTTTTCTGTTCCATTAAAATCTCATCAGAAAAATCCTTTGAGAGACCTAGACAGTCACCCTGGAAACATTTGAAAAAGCAGAGTTCAGGGCAGGAAGGAGAGTGTCACTTTAGATGTTCTCCATCGGATGGGGATAGTGGCAAGAATAGGGCAATGATAGCAGGATCACCAGCTGAAAAGGACCTTGGAGAAACTCGATTTCGGAGCAAAGGAAAATGGGGCTCTGTGAGGAAGGAGGATGCCACCAAGGTCACACAGCCTGAAGGCACAGGGGAAGGTGAGACAGGAGGGCACTCAGTTCTGCGGAAGCCCAGCCCAGGCCCCTTTTCATTGCACTGAGCCTTGAAGGACAGCTTCAGAATTGGCTAGGGTGTATCTTCCTTTTTCTGCTGCTCTGGGGCTGGGGCTGGGAGAAATGGGCCAGTTCCTAAATGCAGCTCTCAGGGAAGTCTCTAGCAGGTTGTCAAGTGCTCCTGCCAGTGCTGAGCTGGCAAAGGAGGGTGGGGAGAAGTGCTTAGAAATCCTGCGCACTGAAAGGTGGCCTGTAATTGTAAAATTCCATTTCCTTTCAATTAGCAGCTGATTGCATTTGATGAGCTGCAACATTGTTTCCTCCGTGTAGATTAGGAGTCAGAGCAGTCAATGAGCTGTGAAATTCTCTCCCTGCTGAAACAATAGACAGTGATTAAAGCGCAGCTAATCCGATCATTATAGCCAGAGCCCACTGATCATTAGCTGCTAACCAGATCCCAGAGAGCAGCTCCAGCCTGGCCAAGGCAAGCTGAATGCAGCAGGTAAATGCTAGCAATAAACTGGAACTCCCTCCTCTCCACACCCAGAAGTCCCTGGTGGACCAGAGGGCTGGGGTGAGAACCAGGATGCCTTGCTGTGGAGGTGGGGAGTGAGCCAGCCAAGGACAACTGGATATCAGGGAGAGAGCTGGGACTTCAGAGGCAGATGGAACAGATCTGGGATTGTTACTGGAACCAAGCTGCCTTAGCAGTGGGAGCCCGCCGGAGCGGTGGTACCTTTTACCCCACTGCTCCAGGTCAGTTGTGGCAGTTGCTCCTGCTCAGTAACTGCCATTTTGAATGGACCAATCAGGGGCTAGGACCTGATGGGTAGGTCCAATCAACTCCAGGATTGAAAAATGGTCCAATCAGACTTGTGGATGGTACTCTGAGAGGGATATAAGCCTGGATCGGAGGGACCAGAGAGGGGGGAAAAGAAGATAAAAAAAGAGAGGATGCCAGCCCTAGAGAGAGAAGGAGGTCCCTGAAGAGAAGATCAGGAGAAGACGACGATACCAGCCCCCAGGAGAAGAAAGATGACAGTTCCAGACTCCGAAGAGAGAAGAAAGAATTCCTTTTTTGGCCTCTGAGGAAGAAAGAATCAGTATCCAGCAGCCGCCCTCCGAGGAGGAAGAGAAGCTGAAGGACTCTGCAGAGACTGGGCCTCAGGTCCTGTCTCTGACGTAGCCTGAAAGGAGCCCCAGAGGCCCTGGGCCTGGTGTCTCAGAGACCTGCTTGTGGGTCTAACCCAGCACCTCCCAGAGAGCTGCCATCCCCAATGCGTTCTGGGTGAGGCGGCCGCCACTTGAGGATGCATTTAGCTCTGTTTCCCGTTTGTAAAATAAACCCCATGTTTGCTGTTCCTGCAGCCTGAAGTCTCCTGCAACTGTGCGCGGGTGAGCCCCACAGACAATGCCCTGTCCTCTCATCAGGCGCTGTCCTTTGTTGCTTTTGACCTTTTGGCCCTTTGAGGCTTTTTGGTGGCTCTTGCCTCAGAGCCGGGCAGTTGTGCCCTGTCCACCCCACTTTCAGGATCAAATACTCTCCCGTCCCCCTCACCCTCCCGCCCACCACTCTCCAGTTTGTTGTGTAGCCTCAGATAAATTATTTGCCCCAAATCTTTAATAATACCTTCCATGTGTAGTTGTTCTGAGGATTAATATCACAGCCTAGGTAAGATCCCTGGCATAATGCTAAAACTCAGCAATAGCATTAACTAACATTTTTGAGTGTTTGCTACGTGCCCAGCACTGTTCTAACGGCTTTATGTGGATTAACTTGTCTAATCCTCATAATAGCCCTGATAAAGTAGATGCTATTATCTCCTTTTTTCCAATGAGGAAGACAGAAGTTCAGTAACTGGCTCGAAATAATTTAGCTATAGGATTTGAACTAGAAAGCAGAGAGCTCAGAGGTCCAGCTATTAAAATATCCCACTTGGCTTGTTCTCAAAAGATGTTAACCCTCACTGTGTCCAGTTGCTAGGCATGTAGTTTTCAAATTTTGTGCCGAAAAACTAGCCAGTGAGAGTGCTCAAAATGCAGATCATCAGGCCCAACCCTCAGTGATTCTGAATCAGTGAGGGGTGAGGGAGTCCTAGGAAACTTAATGTGCTCCATATTGCACGCTGAAGTGGTTATGCTCTGGGTTCTGGGAAACAGGTCTGGCTGCATCTCATCCAGCTCCTACAGAGGACATGAAGGTGGCAAAATATGTGTATAGATCACATATATCAAGGCTTGAAACTCTCTCTCCCTTATAGGAGCAGACATATAAATCATACAAAGCAGGGCAACTTTGAGAGTGAAAGGGTGGGAATTCATATTTATACCTGGACCACAGGCCCCAACAGGGACTGTTCCAGGCAAGGGGGACAGGGGATGTAGTACCAGCAAGGCACAGAGCAGGTTTTCTATGATCCGGGCAGACGGGTACAGGAGGAGTCCTGGAGCCCTCAGTGGCTTTTTCAGGCTTTTAATGATCTTTCTGCACCATTTGCAGTGAGGCAACCAGGTGCAGGGCAGGAAGGGAGGCCTGGGGGCGGGGAGGCTGCAGGCCTCTTAGCCTCCGGGGAATCTTCATTCTTTCTGGGCTCTCTGGCCTTCTCCTGTGGTATCTGCTCTGGTCTCTATTCTGCCACATGGTCCTCTACTACCACACCCTTAAATGCTCAGTCTCTCCGCTCAGGTGTGCCCACTTACACACACCCACGGCGCATTCGAGGTGCTGCCATGAGGCACACGTGTAAGACCACCAGTGTCAATCATGAATGCTAATGGCGGGAGGGTAGAAAAAACCTGATGGCTTCCATTTATCCTACAGGGTCATTGCTGCAGACTGCTATTGGCGCCCTGCACACCTCCAGAGCTCTAGTCTGCTGAGTCAAGCAACTGCAGAGGTAGAGGGTGATGAATCTGGGCACTGGACGAACAGGATGGGAGGTGTTAATGGCCCTGAAGAGGATCAGGTAATGACAGATAGGGAACCTGTCAATAATCGCCCTAGTGTTTTTGCCCTAATAAAAGCTCTGATCAGAGTTCTTCTACTCTGTCTCCTAGAGTTCCCAGTAGCTCCAACCACCACCACAATCAATAGCTTAAAACTCAGGTTTCATTGTTTTCTTTCCCTTCCCTATTTTGTGTCCCACATCTTTATTGGTTACTTCCTGGAATCACCTCTAAGATGAATTAATTATCCCTGAATCCTTTCCACAGCCTTCTGAACTCAGAACAGTCACCTTACCACTAATGACCAGTTCCACCTTGGGCAACTAGTTAATTTTCAGTTTCCTTAAGAGTAGAAATAACAATAGTTAACACTTGCAAAGCACAGAACCTAGAGAGCACTCACTAAATGTACAATGCTGTGATTATTAGGGTGAGTAGTAAGAATACTGTGCTCTGATGCTCAGTAAGACTTATTGCTCTGACTCACATCTGGAAGAATTTTTTCTCTCCCGAGCCGCTCTTACCTCTAATCTCCCCTCTGGATTGTTGCAGTGCTCTCCCACAGGGACAGCAGCCCCCTCACGTGCAGGTGAACGCCAGAATGTGGTCAGGATGCTGACCCTCGTTTCACCACTACTCATGTCAACTGGATTCCAGACAGCGTGCTAGACTCCCAGAGATTGTAGTATATCCTGTTTAATTCCTTTTTGAGAAGTGATGAATGCCCACTTTCGAAGGCGAGCACATAATTAATTTACCAAATGCACAAGCCTAACACTTACATTAAAGATCGACACTCATTTTGAAAGCCTTGAGTTGATCATCTCTCACACTTTCAAATACCTTCCACGAGCCACTGTACAAAGTCCCACTGAAACGTTCAAGGCCATGTCGTAACCTCTCGGCCTCCCAACAGGTACTGCTTGGCTTGGAGGCCTCTCCAGACAGATCCCACACCATAGCCAGCCCCTGCTGCAAGACTTGCCCTTCTCCCCACTCTTCAAACAAATATGAGGTATGATCTCCTCCTTTTAATTTTTAACTAAGCACAGTTGAACAGCTGATTTCAGTCATTTCTACCTATGGTTTCCTCCTTAAAGCTAATTAGTTTCTTTACAAGTAATTGCAAATAGTACATTTTCCAGGCCCTTGGAGCCGAAGCTGACAACTAGCTGGTTGGAGTGGGCTCTTATCGATAGCTCACAGAAATTAGACATGCAAACATCACCCTGGGGCCCCAGGGCTGCTCTAAGTTGTTTAGAATAAATAGCTGTCGGAAGTCCCAGGGCTCTTTTATGAATGGACCAGCTAATGCGGAAGCTTCAGGATGTGGTGGGCAGCAGGTCTCAGGAGATCCTCTGCCTCAGCGGGAGTCATCAGCCCCGCAGGCACAGGATTTGCTGTGTCCCAGGCCCCACCGTGCTTGTGTTAAATGCGGCCCCGGGGCAGGGGCAGGGGCAGGGGCAGGGGCAGGGGCAGGGGCAGGGGCAGGGGCAGGAATGGGGCCTGGGAATAGAAGAGAGTGGGAAGGTTTATAGGGGAGGAGATGGTGCTCACCCGAGGGGCAGGGGCGTGAGAGGGAGGGGATGGGCCAGCTTCCTGGAATGATAATAACCCCTTCAGCAGTAAGCCTGCTTGGCCAGTCACCGCCTCACGCTCACTCCAGGAACCAGTGACGCCACACCTACAAACTCTTACACAATAAGGGATCTCAGTTTTGCTGTTTTCCATAGCATCTGTTATTATTTGTTGAAGGGGTTTCTATAATTCTTCTCTCCCTTCAGTGTGACCATCATTGTCTTGGTCTTTGATTGGGGACCTTGGTTGTCCGTGGCCTGTGGATCATCATCATCAGTCCACACAAGTTCCTTTAACCCTGGATTCCTTTTCAGCTGCCTCCGGAACACATTGCCACAGACTCAGCAGTTTCAACAACACCCAGTGCTTATTGTTCCCCAGAGGGCAAATCAACTCACAGCAATGGGATGAAGGCATGGGCAAATTCCTTCTGTGTCCTTGACTTTTCCAGCTTCCGGATTCCTACATTCTTCTTCCCCGATGGCCACCTCCCTCCATTCTCAAAGTCAGCAAGTCCTTCTGCTGCCTCCCCTCTCTAAAGGTCACATCTCTTTCTGAGTCCCCTGCTTCCCTCTTCCTTTAAGGACCTTTGTGGTTACCTGGAAATCCAGGGTCCTCTTCCTCTCTGCTGATTAATGTTAATTCCATCAGCAAACTTGAATCCTCTCTGGCATGTCACAAAGGTCTGGGGATGTCCAGGGATGGGGGCGGGGGGGACATTATTCCATCTACCACAATTGCCAATCTTAATCTCATGTCTTGTCCTTGCTGGAATCTACTCTAGCATGTCTGATGCACTCTCTGAGCTATGCATGTCACCTTTTTATAAGCTGTGAGTGTGCATGTCTGTAGTTGACATCTATGGTGTTGTTCTATGCTCTTCTATGTATGGTATTATTCTCACACTTTTCATTTGGCACAATTTTTATGGTCTCCCATGTTGCTCTAGTTGCATTGAGTGTGATGCTCTGTATTGCCCCAAACCGCCCATTAGTTACCTTCTTGTCTGCCTGACCCCTACTCTGTGTTCACTCTGCTCCAAACAACCTCAAGACAGATCTTGCTCAGGTCACCAAGGACCCATCCACAGATTTCTCTGGAAAACACACTTCAGTGAGGATTGCTGGTTCCCAAGGTAGATGTCTCTGCTTACTGCATCAGCTTATATTTGGTTACTTTCTTGGGACTGTGCCAATTATACCTGTACTCGTGGCGTCGTGAAACTCTCTTCCCCATGACAGCGGTGCAGTGTTTCCATGCCAAACCTCTGGCCCAGAAGCACAGCTGAAGCCCTTTCTCCATCTCTCCAATGTGTGTGCTTGTTTCCTGTACCGATATCAGGGCCACTAAAGAGACTTCCCTCCAGCAACCTCTGCGTCACTGTCTATTCTTCCTTTCTGTATGGGACACTCAGCTGGGTTCCGGGATCCACCGGAGATGTCAGTTCTCTGGCTCTGAAAGTTCAGACTTTGTTTTCATTCCTTCTCCCCTCTCATCCATCATTATGTCTCTAGACTCTGGTTTCATTAATTGAACAAATATTTTTTGAGCATCTACCGTCTTGAGTGCCTTATTCCCTACTCACCACCCCAGATATGGGAACTATAAAAAGGAACAATTAAAGGACCTAGATTCTAGTATCTTAACAACTCAATCTCAAAAAATTAGCATAGATTCATTCCCTTCTCCCCAAACTAATTTAGGCCAAGCTAATATAATTTTTTACCTGGAAAATTGCATTGGTTTTCTACTTGTTCCTACTCTTGCTCCATCTAGTCCTTTCTCCATGCAGTAGAACACACATTTGTAAATATAAATCAGAGCCTGTCATTCCTCCATATCTGTTGACCTTCCAATCCTTATAGAATAAAATCCACATTCCTTGGCCTAGTTTACAAAGTTCTATGAAGGCTAATTGCCACTTTTCAGATCATACCATGTCACTCTTTTCTTCATTTACAGTATTTTAACCACCTTGGCCTTCTTTCTGCTGCTGGAGTAGGTCAAGACTCTTCCTGTCTTTTGATCTTTGCAATAGTTGTTCCCTTTGCCTGAAATGTTCTTCCCTTCAAGTTGCTCATGGCCGGCTCCTTCCCATCACACATACTTTGCTCCTGTCTTTATTCTTTGGCTAGTATTTATTTATTCACTTGCTTCATTCATGCATTCATTCATTCACTCATGAGTTTCTTCCAGGTTTTCTCCTACAGCGTGTGCACTTTATAAGAAGGCTTTCATTTGTCTGGTCCATTGTTCTCTCAGTATCTACTATACTCTCTGGCCCATAGTGGATACTCAGATACTCAAAGAGAGGGATAAATGAATGAATCTGAGCAATGATACTCCATCCTGGCTACTTATTAGAATTACTTGCAGGCAGCAGCTAAAAATACTAATGTTCAGACCCCAACCAGGTCAAAGGGATCAGGATCTCTGGGGGTAGCCTCAGGTATTGGCACTTTTTAAAGCATCATCTCCTAGAGCTGTGAGCCATCCATTTGAAGGATAAAAGCCCATCTCCAACAAGGCAATTCAACTGCAAGAAAGAGTTTTTCTCTTCCTTCCTGGTGTTATGTGGAGGTGCTGTAAGCCTGGAAGTGTCTGCAGCTATGTCAGCCACTACTCTGCCGCCTTCGCTGGCTACTGGAGAGGAAGTCAAGGTATAGGAGGGGAGAATAGGAGCCACTCAGAGAAGCTGAGCCAAATCAAGGGGGAGTGAGGCTAAGGGGCAGGCAAAGCAACGCCGATGATGTGCGGAAGCCCAGGAGTCTCTGAGTCTAAGCCCACTGAAATTGCCTTTTCTGCTCAAGCTGGTTGGGGTTAGATTTCTGACTCTTGGCAACTTGAGGAATCCTGACCAATATCAATGCAAGCAAATAATTGTGGGTCAGAGAAAAAATAATTTAAATGGAATCCACAAGACAGCATAGGAAGACAATGACTCTATTAATAAATCCACAATTTCAAATACCACTTCTTGCTAAACTAGAAATAGTCCTTCACTTCTCTTATTTCAGCTGATGTTAGGGTGTTTACAGTGTGTCACAGTTAAGCACTTCCACAACAGAATGAAAAGTGCTAGATCACTTACTGTTCTTAATACAGGGAACAGATTGACAATGGATCAGCGCTGTGCCTTCATCGCAGGGTACTGCCTGTGCCAAAATGGCTATCCCCAGGGGCTCCTCTCCCAGCCTGGGACCAGGAGAGAATGCAACCTCAGCAGTTGGATATGGAGCCCTCTCTTTGCTCCCCCTCACCACAATCCTAATCGCCTGGCTTCTGTTGAGACTTTACCAAGATAATGAAAGGGCAGAAGGACAGGTCCTGGTGAGCCTGTAAGTTCCCTCCCCAAACACAAGAGACATAAGAGGTATAAATCAGCAGGAAGTTGTCCCAGACGTCAGCCTCCAAGGAGCACCAAAAAGTTTCAAGACATGAAAGTGGATGGAGAAGATCTTGAGGAGGATAGACTGTGTATGATTGGAAGGTACTGAGCTATACAGAGCAAATAAGAGTTTTGGAAAATACTTTTATTTTTGTTTTCAGGGTTTTTTTTTTTTAATTTTACAAGATATTTTTATTTCTTTTTTTTTGTTTATTTAATTCATTAGTTTATTCAGTTTTTCCCCTACTACCATCCCTTATATCTCCTGTTTCTTTACCTCCCCTCTCCCCAGTAAACTCAAGCACTCATGGTATTTATTGATGTCCACTGATTTTTGGAATCATTTTATATTGTCTGCTATGCAAATGCCCCATATTTGCTTCTATAATTCAGACTTGCTTTGCTACACATAATTCTTTCAACCCCCCTCCCAACCCTGCCCCCATTCTGTTTAAAATGCATTTCATCCTTTCTCCTGGCTACATAGTACTCCGCCGTGTGGATATACCACATCTTCTTGCTCCAGTTGTCCACTGATGGACACTGAGGCTGCTCCTCCATGTCCTAGCTATTGTAAATGATGCTGCTATGGACATTTGGAACATATGGATTTTGTGTTGATGGTTATATATTCTGTGAATATATGCTCCAAAGTGAGTTTGCTGGGTTGTATGATATTTCTATTTTCAGTTTACTAAGGTAAATCCAGATGACTTTCTATCATGCAGTAGGGTTTCTTTTTCTCCTCATCCTCCTCAAAACTTGTTGGTAGAGGTCTTTTCAATAAATGCCATTTTCATGGGTGTGGGGTGGTAGCTCATTGTTTTAACCTGCATCTCTCTTATTGGAAGTGATCATGAACATTTTTTCATACATCTATTTGTTCTTCTGGATAACTTCTCTGGAAACTGTCTATTCATATCCACTGCCCATTTATTAATTTGTTTGTTTATTGTTGTATTGTGCTGGTGCAAACTTTTGGAAGTTAGTATGTGAACTCCATAAGCCTTGGAGGCTGGCAAGCTCTTTTTCATAAAATCCCAGATGCCAATATGCCTTATTCCTACAATCTTGAAGTTCCCCAAAGATAAGCTATTTGCAAAGATTTTCTGCTTGTTCTGACTTCTGCATGAGGACACTGAATAGAGATTAGGCACATAGAATCACACAAAGAAAGTATGGAAGATGTGTTTCTAAACCAGATATAAGAGCCAGGGTATCTGTTATCATTGTGTTAAGTCCTGGCACCCAAAGCCACTGTGCTGTGTAAACAGAGTAAGTTCTAGCACAGTTAGTAGGCTGTTGTAGTTGGTTTCTTAGGCTTCTGAGGCTGCCATCTCTCTCTGTTGATTCATCAGTAGTTGGTAAGTTACAGGAAGTTATAAAACTGGATTGCAATCTGCCACAGGCAGCAGCAAGACAGAGCCATCTATCTTAGGATAGTGATCAAAATAAGGGAATGTTGGATGGGTACCTCAATACAGGTAAGATCCCAAAGACCTAGGGTCAGGATGCTGAGCAGCATTTTGAGGATGGAAGTTCTGGTTAATGGAGGAGATTCTATTTTACTAGGGGGAGTACACAAGTTTGGGGCCAAGCAGAACACTAAAGCATGGTGGACAAGAAGCTAGCCCTACTTAATGGCCTTCCTTCCCATGTTCTTCATCCCCGCAGTGCTCAGCTTCTCCAGTAAATAAAATAGAAATTCAATTGTATGGGTTTGAAACAGAGTCCAATTCTTACCTGCTTGAGAGTCAGACATTACAGTTCTGTCCTACTTGCCCACATATGAGAGCCCTCACCTCCTGAGGTCTGGTGAGGGAGGAAAGAATGGGTGCAGAGTTGCCCTTCCCAGGACCAACACAATGAAGAAAACTGCACCACGGCCTATTTCTACATTTCCAGTTAGTGAACCTGAAATTACTGTTGGTCCATTTGTGTTGCCTCCTGTGAGTTCTCTGTGAAAATGATTGTATTTTGACAGGGCTGAAACCTGAGTAGAATTCTCCACCATCAACCAAATTCCTAAAATCAATCTGATGTAAGCCCATCTATTTGACAAGCTCTCCAAGACCTAGAGCCACATCATATATGCTATAATCAACTCTCTAACTGGGAGAAATTCCAAATAAACACCTCCACATGGAGCATCAGCCTTACAGTCTGGAAAGTAGGGGTCTGGTAATTCCGTCATCCTCTGTAATTGGCACACCCTGCTAGAGCGTACTTGCCCACCTCCCAACACCACAACTTAAGATCAATTTCCTTATTTAATATTTAATATACAAACACACATACATAAACACATAACTGAATATAAAGATTAGAACCAAAAGAAAAAAAACCCTAAAACAACTAAATAAAAGGTTATTTTAAAGAATTAAGGGTGTCATATTCATTCTCCTCCCCTCCAGATGTGATCTAAATATCCTTCTCCAGCCTCATTAACATTGAACTTGATGATGCTACTTGCCTACTTTCCAATAGGATGTTAGTGGACATGACAAGAGCAAAAGCATGAAATATTTTGTGCAGCTGTCCTCACTGTGAAGAGACCATACCCTGTTGATTCAAAGAGGATGAGGGACTCATGGAACAGAACTGAACCCAGTCACAGCGTAAAGCCAAGCCCTGTTTAGATCAGTGAACATTCAATCCACAGACACATGGATGATTCTACTTTTAAGTCACTGTCCTGGGGTGGTTTGTTATATGCTTTATTGTGATTATAGCTAAATAAGATAGGATGATAAATATTTTCTGAAGGAAAAGATGAAAACCAGACAGGGAAAACATTGACAGATTTGATCTTGTCTATCTTTAAAACTGCCTATAGATTTTTAAGAATATAATAGCATAGATAAAATGGAAAAAAAATAAGCTAAACCAATAATGAAAAAAATATCTTTAGTAACATGGAGATGAAGGTGAGACAGAGGCATGTGTAAAGAATAGAATGTGTAAAATAATGTGCCCCACTAATGATCCTAGACCATGTCATTTGTGGAATACTATGCAGCTGATAAAAGGAATGGGCATAATCATTTATAAACCACAACAAAACAATGCTTACAATGAATGGAAATTTCAGAATACATGACTGGTAAGATAATTTTTTGGAAAGGAATTTAGAAGGAAAATCACTATATTGGTTGCTAAAGGCTGGAACTGGGAAAGGAGACTAAGATGGAGACTTTCAAGTTGGCTTTGTCTCTACCTTTAATCCTTTTCTAATAGCCATGTACTAGCTATGCTTGGTCTTCAACACCCTTCTGCTCAACTTTTCAATGTTATGACATGATTATCCAAAGGCCACCTAGCCACATATGTTAGACCTCTCCTAGGGACATTAAGCCTACACTACCCTTTGGCATAACTCTATTGGATTTTTAGAAAATGACTCCAAGTATCTCCGTATATTTAGATAAAAATCTTCTGTCCTTCATCCCAAGTTTATTTTAACGGCCCTAAGATTGTCACTTCATCTGGATTTGTCTTTTATTTTCCCCACAGTGAGATTTAGTTCATAGTAGGCAGGTTAATTGGAACCTACGTAAATAAGGGTGTGTCATTTCACTCTACAATTCAGAGTCTCAGCACTGCAAGGGAAATCTTGGATCATCTTACTAAACTCCACCCGCACCTCCTACTTTACAGACAAGGCCACGAGGCTCTGGGGTGGGGGGGATCTTACAGAGGGCCCCGAACTAGGAGGTCAATGCAGGACTCACAAGAACCTAGTCTTCTGATCGTTTCCTTCGCCCTTAGTCATTCAGTTCTAAACATGGTTGGTTCTTGGACAGAGAAAGCAATCAGGTAAGAGGAGGTGGAGGCAAGAACATGAGCTTTGGGTTCAGACAAAACGAAAGGGTCCTAAGTCCAGTTCTGGGATTGATACAAATCGTGTAGTTAAGCAGTTACTTAACACATCTGAGTTGCTGCACCCTCACTGACAAGACTGGTAACAGCCATCAAACAGAGTTATTGTAAGAGAAAAATGAGATATGTTTCCTAAAACACTCAGTGCAGTGCGTGGCAGAGAGTAGGAGCTAATTGAACTCCATTCCCTTCTCTGCAATACCTCAGTAGCTGAAACACTCCTTTATGCTTCGAGGAATTAACACCACTGTTATGAGATTAATTCACAGCAATGCACATGAAAACAGTGATTCAGATCATGGCAAAAAACTATAATTAAAGTATCTGGTATTGTTTGATTACAGGGTTGGCTTCACTCACTTTAGCACTTTGCGGGCAGAGAGCAGGCAGCCTGGGGGCCAAGCGCGGCTTTGTTTTCTGGGAGGTTTCTGACCACTTCCCAGAGCCCTATTGGGCGGCGATGAGTCCTCTGATTCTTGGTTTGCTCTGAAGGGTCCGAATCCTCGCGGGGTGGGGTCCAGAGAAGGGACGTCACATTTACTGAACATCCAGCGCCAGGCCCTGTGAGTACTCATTCTCATTTTACTCTCTGCAAAATCCTCAAAGTTCACGCTCTACATATGGCAGCCAAGAATGCTGAGGCTCATAGGTAAATTCAACAAATTGCTCAAAACGTCATTCCCAGGAAAGGATGGAGCTAAGGTTTAATTTGGGTCCACTGGGCTCCAAATTCTCTCTGTATTCAATTAGCCAGACAGGCTGCCTCCTAGTTCAGGCATCAAACTTATAGCCAAGTAAACAGACACAACTTTAGGTACTTTGTTACAGCCAAGACTAGTTAAATAGCTAGTTAACTCATCAATTTTATTATCTCCTTTTTTACTAACAAAATCCCCAGTTTTTATCTTACATAGCAATGTGTCCAATCACAGATCATGTCCAAGTTTCTTCTGTAGCTAAGGAGGTGCAAAAGATTGAAGCAATTACTTGATTGGAACTACCAGGAAATTTCCAAAAAAGATATTCACCCATTTCAGAGATGTGACTTTATGCCTTCCATCTCCTTCACCTTCCCTTGTGCTTCCTATCCAGGATGTGTACTGAGAGTTGGTGCCTGGCAACCATTTTGAGCCATGAAGTTCACGAGGTGACCTTGAGAATGGAAGCCTATGCTACAGGAAGGAGAGCACAAAAGTAGAGGAAGCTTGGGCCCCTGATGACTACAGACCTACCCTGCCTATGTGGGATTGCCAAGTTCTAAATTTCTTCTAAATGAAAGAAATAAAGCTCTAGTATTTTGTCACTTTATGTTTCTTATTGGCTCTGAACATAATCCCAACTGGGATACCTGTAATATTTAATCTACCAATAGTTCTCTGAAGTAGGTATTATTTTTATTCTCTGATTTTTCAGGTGAGATTACTGAAACACAGAGATACTGAGAAACTTGCCCTGAATCACTGAGCTAGTAAGTAACAAAGAATGGATTGGAATCCAAGCCAACTTCTCCAATACTCATGCTCTTAATAATCATATTACACTGCTGAGTTTGACTATACTTCAAAGACTATTTTTCCAAGCTGAAGAACTTTCATGTCTCTGTGGAATTTTCCTTCAGAATCAAACTTTATTTCTGATGGCTTGAGCCCTATTTGCATCTGGCATGAGGTTAGTTTTTCACTTTGTAAGAAATAACATTCTAATGGGTTTTTAAGGGCCCAGAAGACTTGTTAGCCATTCCCTGGCTGCCGCAGGACAAACTCATTAAAAACATCTGAACAAAACCAACAGAACTTGAAGGGCAACAAGAAAATGAGGAAGACACTCTGCACATGGGGTGAGAGAATTTTTTATGGTAAATCAATACTATCAGAGAGTCCAGTCACCCAACCAGAGTTGACTCCGTGTCCGGGGCATTTAACCTGTCTGCACACTCAGACCCCAAAGCTTGTGAATGCGAATTGCAATCACATATTCATTATACCAGAATTTCTTTCAGTAAAACAATTTAGACATCCCTGGAGTTTTCTCTTAACAGGGTTTTACCTTTGTGGAAAAGATTTTGTTAAGCAAATGAATGAAGCAAATGAAATTCGAGAAAAAATGTTTACTGAGCTAAAGAGAACGAATTATTTTTGCAGCACTGGAAAAACATCCAATTATAGCAAAATATGGTTCATCCCAAGTTCTACTGATTGTGACTTTCTGTTCATTGGCATCTGTAAAATGGGGGTAATCACAATGACATTTCAGGGTAGTGGTAAGAAATATGCAAGATGCACTATGCAGTGGTGACACAGCCTGGTGTCTATCATGGTGGTAAAAATACATTGAAATGGGCTTTGTTGCTTTTATAAGGCTCAAGCTCCCAGGACTGGCCACCGTGCTCCCTCTACCAGCCTTCAGGAAGCAATCTACAGAAGACGGAGAAACAATCTGAAAACTAATGAGTGAAGAAAAGCAGCAAATCCTCAATTGCCCTTAACAATTCAGATACACAGTGAAAAACATTGGTCTAGTAGCTGTAATTTTGTAGGTTTTCTGGCTACCTGAGCATGTCTTCTAGCCCTTAAACAATATCAAAAGGCAGCACAGAAATGGTGAGTATCGCTGACATCAATACCAGTTGACCTGGGTTTGAATCATGGCTACATTAGCTAACTATTTGCAAAATGGAGGTAGTGATAATACCTCTATTATGGTTGTGGTGAGGATTAGATCAGATAATACACGTAAAGGGCTAGAAAATACAGAACTCATTGTTATGGGTCTGTGATTAGTGGTCAGTTTTAGTAATTTGAATGATCAGTGCATGGTCTGGCATAGTGAGCTCCCTCCCTTCCCTCTGTGACTTTGGAGGGCTTCCACTCTTGTATGTTGGTAGCAAAGCAGTTTTATAATAAAGTCAGGAGTCCACACAGAAATAGACTTAAGGGGTGCCAGGATGAAAGGTTTGGTAGGCTTTGATTAAAATATTAAGAGTTTAAAATTTGGCCAGTCCGGGTTTAAATCCTAGGTTTTCTGATGACTGGCCAGCTCTGTGACCTTAAGAACAATCTCAGGTCTATTTGTGGGAATTTCTGTCCATTGAAGAGTAAAGGTACATGTAAAAGAACTCTTTTTCTTGTGAGCTTTAAACTTCGCAACTTTTGCCCTCCTCAGTCCTGAGACTGTTCCGAGTCTGATGAGTTTGTTAGCGGATGGCACATGCAATTTTATTTGGAGGACCCCAGCATGATAAACCACTCTAAATCACAGTGGTTTAAGACAACAGCTATTTGTCTAATTAGCGATGCCGAGGCAGGTCTTCTGCTATTTGCAAAAAGGTTCATTCACCATCTGGAATCAAGTACCAGTGTCTGTGTTTCTGGGAGACATCTGACTGTTGATCGGGGCGATGAAGGTGACAGGACTAATGTCTCATCACCCCGGTGGGCCAGGCTTGATAACATGATGTTGATCATGGGGTTGCAAGAGAGGGTAAGTCCCAAATTACAAACACTTTAAGTTTCCATGTGTGTCCACATGGCCAAGCCCAGAGTAGATGTACAAAAAACTTCCCACAGGCATGGTTGAAGGATAGGGCTGGGGACAATATATTCTCTGAAAAGTATCCTTTGCTGCAATTGTTTAAAAATAATATTCTGATAAGGCAATTCTTGACAATGCTGAAAAGTGAGGAGAGGGAGCAGAGTGGAATAGCAGCAGCATTATATGAAAGCGAAGAGACAGGTATAACAGGTGGTCTACCTTTTAACGCACTGGCACTCTGTGCCCTCCACAGCACTGGCCAGCCCCTGCTGACCGGCCCCTCCAGGCAACTGCTGATGTTGTAGCCTGGCTCTCCTGACGCAGACCAAAGGCGCAGGCTGAGATCTGGACAGGAGTGTCTGGCAGAGGTTCCTCTGAAGGAAGCCTTCCTCTTTGATGACATTGTCACCTTGGAGTCACTGCTGTTCCCAAAGTAGTTTTAAGAACCCCAGACAAAAGATTTGGCACCAAGGGGTAAAGCACCAACCTTTTAGAGTCTGGAGTATGCGTTCCAGTGTGTGGAGGGCTTTTCAACAGAATTCCACTTAAACAGAGAGGCAGGAAAAGGTAATACCATACCATTCTTCATGCAGCTTGGCCTTTTAGTTTTACCACGTCATCTTTTTCCGTTTACCCTGCATGGTTCTCTCTGTCCTGAATGCCCTTCTCTTGCACCCCCCACATATGCAAAAGCCACCTGTCTTTACAGACACAACTCAAATCCCACCCTCTCCATGCATCCTTCCCTGATTCTGCCTTCTCTACCACCACCACCTCCACTGGGTCAGAAATCATTGCATGGCTTCCTTATTTGTTCTGGGCCTCAACTGCCTCATCTGTATGGGCATAGTAATAGTACCTACCTCATAGAGCTCTTGTACAAATTAGGAAGTACACTTAGAATGAGCCTTATCATAAAAGCAAAGTTCCATAATAAAAATAATAATTATTATTGAACTTTGTTTAATTTGTAATTTGCCTTTTGTAATTATTATTATAATTATGAATGTGGTTGTTTTGTTGTTACCATCAATGATTATGACTTCTCGCCTTTGGTAGTGCAAGATTTTGGAGACAGGCAGGGATGATGAAGTCTTATTCAGCTCTGAACCTCGAGGTTGATAGATAGCCTGATCCACAGCAGACACTCAGGCTCAGTTAAATATGAGCGATGAATGAACGCAGGAGAAGCAGGAGCCACCACAGGAGCGGTCCTTGAGCCAACAGACACATGCTCATTACCCATCCATCTGCCCGGCCATCTTTGTGGCCACCTAGTACTATGTCGCTATCGTCAAAGCTGGGCCAACTGTCCTGGTGCTGGCTGCTGGCGTCCTTGCCTTCCGTCACCAGAGAGGTGCGGGGGAGCAGGCTGACAGCATCATCAGCTGCCTTTGGGATGCTACCTCCCAGGGGCTGGTACAGATGGACCCTGTGCTCCTGGCAGAAGGAGGGCCTGGTGTTTCTGCCATCACAGCCCCGCCGCCATTGGCATCCATTAACGCCACGAGTGCAGCGTGTTTGACTTTTTACCTTGTCTCTCATGCTTCTCAGCATGGACGGTTCGTAATGGATGTCAGACTTTGAATTTCTTATCATGTTGTTTATATCTAATAAGTGACTCGCCCTGTTTTTTTAAAAGTCAGCTTTTAAAAATACTGTGTTTGAACATCTGTCAAGGGCTGGGGATTAGCTGAATAGGCACTGGATGCCAGGATATTATATTCTCTCTTATCCTTTATACTGTAATTATCTTGATCCTCAAACAACTCAGCACCAGTTACAACCACTTTCGCAGACTTGTTGTTGCTGCAAATTCAAAAAATTATTTTATTTGAATCTAAATTAAACTGATATGTAACAAGGTTTTTTTTTCATGCTAAGTCTCAAAAAACAGTATCTGCAGATGATTAAAAAACAGTAAAACACGGACAATTTCAAAGTTTATTTCAAGAATAAACTCATGAAAATTCATCTAATTATGCAGCAGTGTACCAAAAATAATCTTTTCCAAACCTAAATTTGTTTAACAAAACACACAGTCAGCTAAGCCAAATGAAAGCAAACGTGTGTTTATGCCAGAGTCACCCCCTCCCCTGGTCGCTCCAGTGGGCACAAGGTGTTGGCAGGGTTCAGAAGTCTGTTTTCAGCTCCTGTGTCCTGAGCTTTATTTGCCATGCTTTTCAGTGAGGGGGACTTTGGCATCCACAGGTCATTGGAATGGCCCCTGCCATGAGTGATCTCTGTTCCTGGCTATGTGCAGAACTGAGGGATGGAGAACTTGGAGCATTTTACTCTCAAGAACTTAGGGGGCAAAAGACATTATCCAAATATGCACCTGAACGCAGGAGCGGTAGGCAGGTTCTGCCTCCTAATGACAGAGGGGTGCCAGCTACCATGTGTTGAGTCCTTGCTCTTGGTCAGGTGTTTATTTGAGAGCCTTTTACCTATTTTATTCTAGATCTATATAACACAACTGGGAGCGAGTTGTGGTCACACCTACTACACAGATGTGGAAACTGAAGTTCAAAGGTAAAGAGCCTTCCTAAGATCTCACGGATAATTTCCCGAGCTGAGATTGGAATCAGTCTGTCTTTGAGAGCATGTTCTTATCTGCTATATCATACCATGTTGGTGCAACCCTGGGCTGACTTGTTGGGGAAATCCATGAGGACCCCAGTTCGCTGATCCCAACCATGTTTCTTGTTTCTCAATCTGGAAAATGGAGACCATAGACTTAGGACATTTCAGAAAGGCATAAAATATTATTCCCTTAGACTAGACACTCTCTGAAGGCAGGAATATGTCTATGTGTCCCAAGTATTTTCCATAATATTTACTCTTGCAGTGTTTGGCACATAGTTCATTGATGTGTGGGAGGTAAACATGGAAGTGACTGGCATAAGCAGTTGACTATTTATTTGGGAAGAGAAAAGCCATGTGAACAGATGAGTGAACAGCTCCAGTGAACATGTCTTTAAGGGGATGTTGTTACCCAACCGGTGACTCATCAGTAATGTCACATAGGAATTGTACCTCGACAAGCATGGACAAGCAGCTACAATTTCCTTGTGTGACACAAACTTTTTTTTTAACCTCTCTGGGTGTTATTGGAGAGAAGTCATCCAACACACAACATCCAGCATCCCTCTGCTTTTTTCCTTATGTGGCTTTGAGGTGCCCCTGAAATACTGAAAGTCGTAACTCACATGCTGTAGGAAACGTCACAACCATCATCTTTTGTGACAATGAGAACAGGGAAGTAAGGTGAGAGGCTTGGACTGGAATGAGAAGTCACAGTTAGCTATGACTTGGAGTGGATTCCAGAAGGAGAACTAATCACGGTCTATGTCAGGTGCAAACCCTACTTTTGCAGAAGGCTACCAGGCCCTGGGGGTTCTCGCTCACTCTGTCACTTGTCTGCCAGTGGCTAGATTAGAAACTCACTACATATTTTTAAATTTAGTTCACTTGCCTTAACTGGAATAAATGAATGAGTTGAATGAAGTGGATTCAAAACCTAATTAACAGCTTTCCTGAAACAAGTAACATGAAGTCATTACTATAACCATCTTCACAGAGTACCCAGGTCTGTCCCGCCAGTGCACCTTTTCTCTCTCTGAGCAGAAAACATGAGCAAGGAGTCTGGCTTCTGGAAAGTGTGGTAGAGGACCATGCGCTTGAACTTCAGAGACAGATTCCCTACCCCATGGTGAAAGGAGCTGGGACTTCCAGTGAAACAGGGAGGTCCTATAGACCTCAAATTCCTTGAAACATGCTTTCTAAAATGTCTAAGTGAAGATCTTAGTTATTAATTAATTTATTATTTCTTAATTGAGTTATAATTGACATATAACATCTAGGTTTACTACATAAGATTTGATATTTGTATGTATCATGTAGTGATAGCCACAGTAAGTCTAGTTAACATCCACTACCATGCACAAAATTATTTTTCTTGTGATCAGAAACTTTAAGATTAACTTTCTTAACAACTTTCTAATATGAAATAAGAATTATTAACTATAGTTGCCATGTTATACATGTCATCCTTGCAACTTACTTCTTTTAGAATAGTAATTCTTTTAGAATAGAAATTTATATCTTTTGACCCTGATATTCACCTATTTCACCCATTTCCCACCTCTGGCAACCACTCATCTGTTCTCTGTGTCAATGAACCTGTGGGTTTTTATTATTATTATTAATTTAGGTCTCACATATAAATCACATCATATAGTAGTCATCTTTCTCTACTTATTTCACTTAAGGGTAACACCTTTAAGTTTCACCTATGTTGTTGCAAATGGCAAGATTTCATCATTTTCTATGGCTGAATAATATTCCACTGTAATAGCTGTATATATGTGTATACATGTAGAAACAGAAGAAGATAGATGGTAGGGAAGTAGGTAGATAGATTGATAGATACATGGATATCATTCTTGGTTTATAAATTCCTCCATCATTGAGCACTTTGGTTGTTCCTATATGTGAAGGTCTTTTATCTCAGCATTCATCTATTTATTCACTGAATAATTTTAGTCCCTGCAGAGTGTTTGACACAGCGCTAGTCCCTGGCACAGGTCTCCAGGCTTTTCTCTTTTTCTGTTTCTGTTACCTTAGGCCAAGATCCTTAAGCTTTCTGATCCTTGGTCTATTTATCTGTAAAACTGACATTATTTTATATGCCTTCCAGAGTTGATAGTAGGATCTTATAAGATTTAAATGCTTAGCACTCTATCTTTATAGTGGTATGTTCTATACAGCAATTACTTTAAGAGAAATAATAGTTAAAGAACAGAAGAATTTTTTACTATTATTAAAGAAAGATCTACAATAGTTAAAGAATAAAAGATTTTTTTTTAAGGAAGATCTTTGGCTTTAACAGAGGGATAAGTCATAGAAAGACTAATTAGTGACGAGCACGTGTGCCCTTATGGTGCTGCGCCCTCCGCAGACCTCCCACTCCAGATGAGCCCAGAGGCTATGGTCACCTCTCCAGAGCCCCCTCTCACAGTCCCTGCCCCTGCCCCCACTGTGTCCCCTCTGCTGCTCCACACCTGGACCTGCTGGTTAGTTCTGGAAGAGACTGTGTTCTTTCTGGCCCCTTTGTCCAGTCTGCCACCTTTACTTGGAAAAGCTCCAGAAATTGGCAAGACCCAGTTCAGTGGCAGGCCCTCTGAGAGACCCCAAGCCTTGTTCTCCTGTCTGGACTGAGTTTGTTCCTTCCTCTTGTCCCCGCAGCACTTGGACAGATTGCTAATGCAGTGTTCTTGTCATGACCAGTGCTCCAAAGTCCCCAGGCCCCTTGAGGGCCTCTCTGTGTCTAGTCCAGTGCCTGAAATAAGAGCCTCTGGTGATGGTAGGTATAGAGGGAGGTGAGTGGACAGGCAGAAAGAGTTCTGGGTAGCAATTTTCAAAGTGGGAGCAGGTCCAGGGACTGGCTATGCAAACTCACCTGTGGAAATTTGAAAAAGAAAACAAAATAAAGCACACCCATATTCCTAGCCCTCCTGAGATTCTGTCAGTCTGTGGGCCCCAGGCAAACATGGCTTTACTTTGAACCTAACCAGATTACACTTAGGTATTCCTCACTTACACAGTCCAGTCCAGGGCCCTGGGAGGAGCTCCAGCAATTTCTTATTCATAGCTCCACAAAACCTAGAAGTGCTGGCCCCAGGATCTGGAATTTTAATATGCTTGTCAAGTGAGTTTGATACACAGCAGGGCGAGGATCACTTGTTACTCAGTGTGTGACTCATAGACCAGAAGCATCAGCAACAGGAGGAGAGTGTTAGAGATTCAGACTCTCAGGTTCCACTTCAGACCCACATTCTGAGGCCACATCTTAACAAAATCTATGGGCTGACTCTCACACACACTAAATCACTTTCAAAATAAAGTTTGTGATGTCTGTGACTCCAGTAGTTTCTCCAAGAGAAAAAATATTTCCAGCTGTGGGATCATGGAGGCCATCTTGGAGGAGGTGACCTCTGAACTGAGTTCTAAATTAAAGCACTACTTGAGCGTGTGAATTATATTCCAGCAGAGAAGCAGCATCAGTAGACTCGTGGAGATGGGAAGTATGAGACTATGCACAAGTAGTCCAGGATCCTTGGGATAGGATAGATAAGAGCAATCAGTAGGTGAGTTGTCTGGAGTGGGGATAAGAAACACAGGCAGACCATGGAAGCAAACATATGCTGGATTAAGATCTCTGGATTAGGTAGGAATGTGGAGTCTTTGAATTTTGTTCCAAACGATGATCAGAGATCAAGTTACAGAAATAAAACTTTTCCCCAGGAGAGGAATATGGTCATTGATAGTCATTCATGTTCATGTGCAGGTTATGTCCTGGCCTTTCCTGAAGGAAGTAAAAGAAGAAAAGGACCAGGAAACTAGAAAAGAGGTCTGGGAGGAATTATGGGGAGGCATTCATATTTTTCCCACATTGCAGGGCTGGGGGAATTCTCAATACAGGGTTCACATTGGGAATTCCATGAATATGGGATGGCTGTCTTAAGGAGGGGACTGAGCTGGGTGTGGTCCAGATTGAGTCCTATAAACCTCCCCATTCTCTCCAGGCTTCACCTCTGCAGCTTCCTTGGTTTAATGCATTCTGTTAGCCCCAATAAAACCTCCCTGCAGGGTTGTTAGGAAGATTAAAGGGGATATTATAGCAAAGTACCAGGAATACATTAGTACCTGAGAAAGTGAACGTAATCCTTTGAACCTTGGAGTCAGAGCTCAAGCTGCATCCATTTTTTTATCTTATTCCTGGGTCAAGTTCTAACACAAAGTAGATTTTTAATGAATGCTTGATGGAAAAAAAAAAACAATGGCCAAAATACTAGCTAATGGGGAACTCATTATCATTTAGCCTTTTGGAATTTTGTTAAGAATTAAATGTGTGATGCACACATTTAATAACACACACCAATAACATTTTAATGAGCATTTACCATGTGTCATCCCTGTGCTAAGCATTTTATAAATATCAATTTATTTAATCCCATTCTACAGATGAGAAAAGGGAAACTTAGAGGTGTTGAGCATCTTGCTCAAATTTCCATAGCAATTCAGAGGCAGTGCTGGAGATAGAACTGAACACCAAGAGAGATCCAAGTAGCACTCACTTGCAAAGCCTCCTCTCCACAGGTAGAACAAATTCCACCAGGAAATGTACTTTGGCTTCTCCCCACCCCTCACCCCTTCACCTTATTCAAATGCTGGGGAGTCAACTTCACTTTCCATACTGTTGATATAGTTCAATACTGCCATTTTACAGATGCTAAATGGGAACTCTGAGAGGTTGCTTAACTGCTCAAGGTAACACGGCCTAAGAATAGAAAGGCTGAGCTCCCTGTTACATTTCTTGGCAGTTAAAAGGTTTTCACCTTAAGATTAAAATCAAATGTTTTAGGGTCTCCCCGGTGGCATAATGGGTTAAGGGCAGCGCTGTGGAGCTGTAGGCAGCTGCTGCGTGAGTTCCAAGGCCGGTGAGGGAGGTTTCCACGTGGCACAGCAGACTTCTCCTGCCTTGCCCGCTGCTCCCCTCAGCAGTATATTTTGGTCCATCTGCCTGTTCTGCTCCCCACTCTGTCTCTAGTGAATCCACTCACTGCCCCACACCTCTGGCCTGCACCCCAGCTTGTATGCAAAAATAAATAAATCTTAAAAAAAAATAAAATAAAACGTTTAGGGTTAGGGTTAGGGTTAGGGTTAGGGTTAGGGTTAGGGTTAGGGTTAGGGTTAAGATCATGCTATTGTTTGCTCTGTCCTCACATCTTCACATGCTCCCTGCTGCTGCTCACTTCTCCTTTCTTTTTCTCTTGATTCATGCATTTATTAGTTCAACAAAGGCTTATTGAGATACTATGGTGAAGTAAGTTATATTTGGGAAAAAGACAGGAATTTAGGAAGAATACAAAAGAGAGAGCAAGAGAGGAAAAAGAAAATAAAAGGAAGGAAACAACAAACAAAAAAAGTTGGGGGGTGCAGTGGGGGGAAAGCATATCAAACTAGAAACCAAGAAAGGAAAGGGAGAGAGGAGGAAAGAAAGAGAAAAAATACAACTTTAATTTATCACTGTCTATGTGACAGGCATGCTTCACATGATTTTGCATGTGCTTGTTTAATCCACAGAGAAACCCTGTGAGGTAGTGAATATTCTTACTTCCATTTCACAGATCAGGGACTTGTGGCACAAGACCTTAAGTAGCTCTCCCAAGGTGAGAACTGAGCGGTGGCAGGCCAGTGTGCAAAGTGAGCAGATGTGCCTGCTGGGACCTTGCTTGGAATTTATAAAGGTAATTATTTTCAAATGTCTCCCAACTGCCCTGGTGGCCACTGACGTGAAGTCGATGCTGACAGAAGGAGCATGAAGTCTCTCATCATCTTTTCTCCTTACTGTTTTCTGGAGCACCAGCCTTGTGTTACAGGGAACCCCGATGTGAAAGGGTTGACCTGAGTGTGGGTCCTCACCCACACTTAGAAAGGACTTATAATGAGACTCAACTGCAGGCACACACACAAAAAGGTTAGTAAAGGTTTATTTACAAAAAGGGGAAATGAAGAGAAGAAAAACCTGGGGAGAAAGAGCGAGAGATAAATTGGTGAATGTGTCTTACCAGTTCCGCTGAGCTGGGACCCCAATAGCACGCTGAAGGCTGACGAAAAATCAACCACAGCACCCTCAGTTGCCAGCAAGCCTCCCTTTGGTGGTGATGACATTGTGGGATTTGCTGTCCTTGCTACCTTGGATCTCTTTGGCCTGGCGTGGGGGTGGAGTCCACAAAACCTGAGTTTGAGGAGTTCATTCAGGACATCCTCTCCCCCCAACACTTGCATGGTTTATCATGGCCATCATGTCTCCCAGCATAAATGGGGGACTGCATTGCACATAGGATGCCCAGCAGAGCCGTCTGGAAGGGGAAAGGATCATGTTATTTAGCATCCCAAAGCCTGCTACTTAGCTGTGTTCTTGCCGCCCATTAGCTGTGACACACAGTGAGGGAATTCACCTCCGCAATTGTATGGTCAATGCGAACACTGGTCAATTCTACTCTGTGAGCATCAGAGGATTTAACCCAGGTGAATATAGTTTTTATCTTTATAGCAATGATAGTTATCAAACCACCTCTGCTTAATTTGTGTAGACATTTTCTAAAATAGAAACTTGGAAAGAGGTCGAGTTTAGGATGAGTATGATGGAAAGAACGCAGAGGAAAGGCTTTGGAGATGAGCTCCCTGTGAGTAATGGCGTACTTTTAAAAACCAGATTACTTTTAAAAACCCATGGGATAGTTAATTATCTTTGCATCAGTGGGTGGTTATAGTTATTCATTCATCCATTCATCTATTCAATAAGTATGTACTGAGTGCTTCCCATGTGCCAATCACAGTGCTGGACACTGGGGTACAGTGGTTTACAGAACAGGCACAGTCCTCTGTCTTATGGAGCTTGCAGTCTGCAGAATCAGACACTCAACAGATTTATATAGAGTTTAAATGTGTAGCTATTATCTGTATCATGTGCTATGAGGCAAAAGAAAAGAAGATTTTTCTATAAAAGAGTAAACTGGCCCTTGTAGGTGGGAACACACTGGAGGTCTCAGTGCCCTAATTTTCCATCAGCCCCACCCCAACTGCTGTTCAAAAGATCATAGGTCTCTGCTCTGTATAAGTTTGTGTTATCTTGAGTCAGAGTGTCTCTTATTTTGTTTAGGATATAACAAAATATTGTTAACAAGTGTGGCTCATACATTTTAATTCTCATAGTTCTGGAGTCTGGGATGTCCAAGATCATGGCGCTGGCAGATTTGGTGTCTGGTGGGGGGCCCACTTCCTAACTGAAGGCCATCTTCTCATTGCACACTCACAGGGGGAAAGTGGCCGGGAACTTTCTCAGGTCTCTCTTCTGAGGGTACTAATCTCCTTCCTCATAACTTATTCACCCCTAAAGGCCCCACCTCTATACCATATCCTTTGGGGTTAGGACTTTAACATTTGAATTTGGGGAGAACACAAACATTCAGATCATAGCAACCAGCAATCTTTTGACGGTTCCCCCCAAAATATATTTAATAGCTTAGATGTCAGGAAGTTTTCATAACTCTGGCTACAGTACTCCTTAATGGGCTTCCTGCCTGCTATCCTTATTATTCCTACTTTTACAAATTAAACAAATAGGAAAACCACTTAGGATGACACAGCTCAGGATACACGCCCTAAGAAAGGATGACAGAGGGGTCTGGACAGAAAGAGAAGGCTGGGGCCATGTCTTGCCCAGAATGAGGTCAGGCTTCTAGGGTCCATGAAGTTCTAACCCTTCAGAAGCTAAAACAGGGACAAGTAGCCATTCTCTGGGAGACCCACATCTGATCCAATTTGCATGATCAGAAACAGTGCTTCAAACACAGAGGCAGGTTTTTCAGACTTTTAAAGAAGGGAGTTGTGCCCAAATGGGAACAAGGAGTATGTCCTCCCATTCTTGTCCATGATGGGGCAGGGCCCTAGTCACCGCAGGAACAGGGCAAGCCAGAGGGTCAGGCCATCTGGTGACCTGGCTGAGCTGCTCTCACACAACCGCAACCCTGCATGCAGAGCAAACCTGAACCGAGATTCCAGCAGAGGTGCCTGAGCAGGGACTCACAGAGCCCAGGGCCTGAGGCTGGCCAGGAGATCCACCCCTCCTCAAGGCAGCTGCCCTGAGGCCTGCAACGCCTGGCCCTGCAGTTCCCTTCTGAGGACAGTAGGTGGCAGTGGGTCGTGAGAAATCTCAGTTCTACCGGCCCGGGATCCTGAGACCCAGCCGGGAGAAAAAGGTGGCTGGGCTTCAGAGTCGCAGGAGAGAAAGCGCCCCGGGGTGGGGCGTGGGGGGGCGCCCGGGACTCTGTGGCTTCTGCCCCAGCGGAGGTCAGCGAGGACCTGGATGGCAGCGCCCCAGCAGGACCTGGAGGGCTCCCTGGCACTCCCGCGACTGTGCTGCCATGGGGAGCCCCTGGGCACCCTGGCACTGTGAGCAGGGCCCCGCCTGTTGCCTCCGTAGCTAGCCAGTGTGCCCGGCTTGGGAACCTACTGCTGACTTACCAGCCAACAACTTTTCTTTTCTTTTTTTTTTTAAGCTGAAAAAGATACTGCAGTTTAGAGATCTAAGGGACTTGGTCATGGCTCCAGTGCTGTCCGCTTCTGAGGGCAGCAGAATTCAGTCCTGTTGACCAGTCAGTCGGAGCCTTCCATGGGCCAACACCGGTGGAGGATTCCTTGGAGTCTAAAAAGGGGCGGCCTCTGGTCTGCCTTGACTGTGATGACCTCCTGGCTCCGCCAGGGTGTGGTCGTGAATTGGTTTTGTCTCCATTTTGAGGAAGCAGCTGCCCTGGCCCCCTGGGGGGCCTCGAGATGTACCCTCCTTGGCATCCAGGCCCTGAGGGCACAGCCTCCTCAGGCTCAGCTCCTGGCCCAGGCGCATTCCTCAGCAGAGCCAGGCCAGAGCCGCAGGCATGCTGGACCTCTGCGCGCCCACCCCTTCCCACTCTGAGTGACGCTAGGTCTCGACCCCTTGCTCACACAACCTCTGACATTTTAAAGCACTTTTAATCTCTGGAATTTGTGAGATCTCTACAAACACCCAGTGAGGCAGGCAGAGAAAGGGTGTTTAGGTTTACAGAAAACTGAAGCTTCGGAGAAGTGATTTGCCAAACGGTGCTTGGCTGAGCCTGGGCTTGAACCCCTGGTCTTCCAGCTGCCTGCCTGCACAAGACAGGAACACGGTGCGGATGCAAGAGCGCTCCTGACGCCAAGGCTTCTGAGCCTCTTCTACTCCCGTCGGCGGGCGGGCGGGCGGGAGCAGCGGACAAATTAATTCACGCTATCTTTACATTATGTATAATGCTGCATGATTTTATTTTGCTTCATTCCCGAAATCTTTTACAGTAATTAGTAGCCGAGTAAAATATAAAAATTAATGCAATATAACACTTTAATGGTAATAATACACCATCCTGTCTAATTAATAAAATCTGTTGTTTCCAAGCACGATTATTTATTTGACAAATTGATAGCACACATCCTGTTCATACCCTCTTTCCCGGCTCCCATCCTTTCAGTTTATTGAATAAAACTGTAGCAGGAAAATAAGCAGATTGTCTTCTGACCTGACAAGCAAGTGAGAAATAAACCCCTCACTCAAACGTCTCTAATTGTTCTCAACAATATTCTCTGCACACGTTCAGATTGGTTAAAAATGAATCTCAATTCCTCCTTCCTTTTCTTAGGAAAAATAATTGTTTCTCCCTATTTTAGGGGGAACAGACCTAGCTGTCCTTTCCCTCTCATCATGATTTTATCGGGTCATATTGGGGAAATGGATTTTGTGATGCATTTGGAGATTGTGACAGCTCGCTGACTGGGTGATTGTCCTCTGCAGAGAGGAGGTCCGGCTGCTCTGAGCTGCCGCAGCAAAGACCACACAACCCACCTCCTATGGAAGAGGGAGCAGGGAGCAGGCAGACTGGAAGACTGTCATCAGGAGTTGGAAAGACAAAACCCCCGGTGCAGGAAGGCTCAGGGGAAGCTGTTCCCTCCTGGCCTGGTGACTCTGGGCTAGGGGCAGGGGTGAGGATCAACGTCCAGTGTTATTTGTGCAACTCGAGATAAAACACTGATCTAATAACGGATGTGTGTTATTTTGCAACAGGGGGACGTTTTAGATGCTAAGTGTGAAAATATGGAAGCATCTTAAGCTATAAATAGGGTCTTAGAGATAGCAAGAGACAGGGAGACACAGATGGAAACGAGACAGGATGACAGAGACAGAGAGACACACAGAGAGAAAGAGTAAAAAAGAAAAGAAAAAAAAGGGGAGACTCACTACCATCTGCAGGTTATTTTGCAGCATTTTTCTCTAAAAGAAAAATTGTGATGTGATTTGTGTTTGGGGAAAGCTATGCAATCCCCAGCTTTCAAGATACATTTACTGTAATAAAAAAGGAAAACTCTTCAAGTGCACACAGGTGAAGAAAGTCACTCTCTCACGGAAGCTCGCTGCACACATAGAGATTGTATACACACACACACACACCCACACACACACACACAACCACAACCAGAATGAGCCACAGAGAACTTCCTGATGACAAGCTCTGAGTCTGTGTGTGTTAGACCTGCAACAAACATGCACACACCCCTCACACACACACACATGCTGCAAACACAATGACAAAACACAAATGCACACACACCCTGCTGAGCCAGCGCCATGGTGTCAATGCACTAAGGCCGTGTTGCCAAGACTTCCTGAGACACCCCAGTCGCATCAACCTTCCGCTGAAGTCTCAGCCCTCAGGTCTCACCAAGCTTCCTCCCACCCTTCCTCTTGATCCTCCTCCCCAACCCCACCACCATTTTGTGTTATTGCGATATTTTAGTAATAGAGAAGAATTTAAGTACGTTTTTCTTGAGAGCATTTTCTAGCACCTTTAGAAACCCAGAAAATTTACTTCAGACTTTTTCCCAACACACCTGAATCCAGAAAGGTGATCAAGAAGTACAATTTGAGTACTTTCCCTTTTATGAATTGTGACTACACACATTTTATAGACAGAGAAACAGGCTGTCTCTTCCTAAGAGAAAACGGCCATCCATTAAAATGCAATATTTGCCGAATACTTTCCATGGACCAGATACTAGGTAAACATTTATGGGCATTATTTCATTTAGTCTTCACGATAATTCTAGGAGATGAGTCCAGTTATTATTCCCAACATGATAGATTTGGAGACTGATATTCAGGTTTGAGCAATTTGCTCCAAATGTGATAGCTAATAATTGAAGGGGCTTGGGCTGGAATCCTCATCTTTCTTGATTTGCTGTTCATCAAAGTCACATTCCAGTCCCAACTCTGATACTCACTGGCTGTGTGACTTTGAGCAAGTAACCTTTCTTAGACTTAACTTCCTCAACTGTAAATTTGTTAGAATTCCCAGCCCTGGGCTTGCTATGAAGAGTAAAAGCTGCAGGTAGCATGCTGGGGATGCATCAGAAGTTTAATAAGTCCACTTTCTCCCTTCATTTTCCTTTTGTCCCTCATATGTCAGCCATTACCCCAGAAATTGCCTGAAAAATAATGCAGTTGATGGGGGCTATGGCCCTGACTGGCAGCTTAGGGCTCTGAACCTCAGGTTTGCCTTTGCAAACTAAGGATAAACAGCATTTTGTGAAAATAAAATGAGTTAAAGCATTGGTCAGCACAATGCCTGGCATAGAGTTGCTGCTAATTTGTGAAAGCAAAGAAGGGAGGGCGGAAAAGAAGCCGGGCACAGGGGCCAAGTGCTCAGAAAGGACCTGTGCCTGGGCAGCGCCACTAGCCAGTGGGCAGGAGTATCCTAGGGGATGGTGACTGTCCTGCAGACCTGCTCAGTGCCATCGATCAATATGTTTTATGATGGTTCTAATTAAGCTCTCTAACGAGGGATCACGAGATGACAATTTATCCCAGAGCCATCACTCATTAAAATGCTATTTCAGGAGATGACATCGTTCCAGCCTTAATTGGCAGAGTTCGCGTGACTGGAATCCCTTGGGAACAGAGATGTCCCTTGTCATTTGCACATCACCTCTGTGGGGAGGGGTTCAGAGGGGCCCTGAGAGACACACACCAGGCACTGCAACAGCCCAGGTCCTGCCTGCCCTGCTCTGGTCGACTCCTGCAGTAGACCAGTAGTGGTGGCTGACGGGAGGCAGGCAGGCTTGCTCTGTCGGAGGCTCACATTCAGAATCAGAAGCTGGGAACTTTCATCGACTCCACGAATGTGTAGCCATGTAGGCTGGGGAAGTGATCGTTGCTGTTGAAGCCCTGGTTTCCTCATCTGTAAAGAAACTGGAGTGGTGCCTTCCTTGCCCACCTCAGACTTGTTTGGAAGATTAAGGAGGATCATGGAAAGGCTTATTGAGCAGTGGAAAAAGCACAGACTTTGAAGTGACAGTCTCTAAGTTCAAACCTGTGTCACATGACCCACTAGCTATGCAACTCTGGACAAGTTACTTGACATCTCTGAAACTTTGGGTCTTCATAGGCAAAATGAATCAATAACAGTGCCTATTTCAGTAGTGTTGTTGGGGAGATTTTAAGAATTTTACAGCTTTGTGTCTGGGGACACAGATGAAGAAACCAGGTATTTTTCTGAGGGATCCTGATATACTGTAATATCTGAAGAATAATGTGCCAAGGATGAATTATAAAATGAAAAGGACCTGAATAAGACATGCTGGCTAAGTTCAGAAGACATAGGGGAGAAGGTAATATTTTCTTTAGACCTTGAAATAGCCCTTTTTCATTTAAAGAACAGTGGAAAGGTCATTCCAGATGAGGGAGCAGTTAGTATAAGCAAAGGCCCTGGGGTCCTAGAAAGTTGGAGAGTGGATTGTGGATGAATGAAGGGAATGACATAGTGAGAGAGGAAAGAAGCCTAGAAAGGCAAGCAGAGGGCAAATTTCTAAGGCCCTTAAATGCCTTGCAAAAATCATCTGGACTTGTTTAAGAAGGTCATTGAAACTCCAAAAGGATGAGTTTAATAAAGTCTAATTATAGAGCTTGGACTCAGAAGTAAAGGAAGGCAGACTCGGATGCTTCGGCCAATAAATGGAGCCTGCAGAACCTCATTTGTCACCAACACCAGGGAGACCAGAATCCCCATGTGCTAAGTGCTACAGCTTTCTGGGGAGCACATGAGGAAGCCAAAACAATAGCAGTGCTTTGTATTGGGACCTACTTTCATCCTAGAGGAAATTAGCAGAAGAAAACTAACACCAGCAGACCTGCTATGATGCACCAGAGATATTTCGCTGAATCCTCATAACACTCTCAAGTAGGTGTGATTGGTCCCTTTAGGAAATGATGCATTTGAGTCTCAGAAAGGGTCAGTGGCCTCCCCAGGGTTATCAGTTAGTGAGATGTGAGCCAGAATTTGATCCATGATCATTAGGTCCAAAGCAATCTTCTGCCGCTGCATGCTGTCTTATCAAACATTATGACATCTAGGACTCTAGCTCTCACTGATTTGATATATGGGCAATTTATTCCCATTTTTCAGAGGAGGATACTGAGACCCAGAGGATTCTCCAAGAAGCATCTTGCCTGCTGATACCTAATGTCAGATAACTTCGTTATAGAAAACAGATACAATTCAGATCCGACAGAAATGGTGTTAAGGAGCATGTTTTTCCTGGGACTCTGGGACGGAATTGATGGCCTGATTCCAAACTGCTTTTCCAGGAACCCTTTGCCTTTACTCATTTCTGACTTCTAGGGCAGATATAACCACTCTTGCCTCTTTAATTTTGGAGGGGTAAAACTGGGGAGGGGAGTCATTTTCTTATTACATAATAAAATCATTCCCTTAACAAAAAAAAAGGGGGGGGTGGATTCGCAGTTTTCAATTCAAGGGCTTTTCAGAAAAAAATAGGGAAAAATAGTTAAAAATATTTGAAGAAAGAATGCACCCCTAAACGTGAAATTGCTCAGAAATACATATTTGTAATAGGATTCAAAGTGTTCATGACAGCTACTACTTACACTGTTTAAAAAGTTGCAATTAGTACCAAAAGGCTTGGATGAAGAAAACATCATATCACAGGCATATTTATAAAACAACTTCCATCAGCCAAAGGAAAAATGGACAGAACTCTATTACAAGCTTTTTATATTTGAAGAGCAATTTCTAATAATATATCTAGAAGCCATTTCTGAAATTGACTTAGTGTGCATGATCTGGGATTAATGTTTTCTGAAAAATCACATGCTCGTCTGAACGTAAACATTTTGCACTTCCGTTCCACCTCCTGATTCAGAAGAATGCACCTCCAATGTGTAAAATGATCTATCAAAATTAATTGTGAATGCCCTAATCCAATCAAGTCCACCTCATTAGGCAAACATTTAAATTATTAAGTTAAATAGTGGGATATTTCAATATAATCTTGTTATGCTATTTTTACGGCAGCACGAATGCCATCTACACACGAGCTCACACCTCCTAATCTTTTCGATATTGTTGTACCTTCTGCCTCCGTTGCTGGATGTCCAGTCACCGTCACTCCCTGTCTCACTCCCTCATAGTTAACGGTGGAGCACCTACTATGTGCCAGAATTTGAAAGTTGGAAAAAGCCTTTGAGATCATCTAGTCACCTCGTTTTGCAGATCAGGAACTGAGTTTCTGAGGGCCTGGGCAATTTTTTTTTATGGACCACACAGCAAATTTGTGGCAGAGTAACACAGAGAAACCTGGCTTCTGACTCTAAAAGCAACCCTCTGCTTTCTTCCTTTTTATTCTTCTGAATTGGTTTCCTAGTCCACCTCCCTCTCTAGTTTAATTCAAATACAATTATAGAAATAAAATAGATCAGATCATGCTGGGCATATTAATATATATTTAACAATTAGTATTTTGCAAATTTAATCTTCCATTCTTCCCCTATTCTCAACCTAGTCGCTCTTCACAGAGCTTGAAATAACTTGTCCTCTCCAAATTCGTGCAGCCAGCAAATAATTATTCATCCTTTGATATATCCTTGAAGGCTAGCACAACCAGGACATGTTTGGAAGAAGTAAAATCTGGATGTGTCAGACTGCGGCCCCCAAATTAGTCTCTAGAAACATGCAGGTTGCAAAAAGGGAAATAAACAGAAACTCAAGCATCTGAAGGCCAAGCCAGCACAAGGGGCTGATGTCCACATCAGGACCCCCTCCCGAGTCAGAGAACACAGCCCTGTTCTCACCAGGGGCCCCCTACCTTGCTGTCAAGAGGGTCGTGCCCTTGCTGCCTGAGGGTTCAGATCTCAACCTGACTCTAGAGGCAGGTCCTTTAGACCCCACGCTACTCTTGGCCATAAAGTGAAATGAAGAACTTGCCAGAGCCCCCTGTTCAATGTTTGGCTCAAAAGTGAACACAGTTCTCTTTTCCTTATCCCTGAGGCATGATTGAGACAGGGATAGAATTATCAAAGATATTTCCAAGTGAAACTAACAATAGAAAGAGCCAGGAATCTGGATAATCCACTTGGTTCTCAGATCCAGAGCCCAGGGCTGCATTAGGAATTTCTGGAGTCTTATATGCTTTTGTCTTCTTGGGCATCTTCCTCCATAAAATTAAAAAAAAATTAATTATATTTTATGACTGTATTGATGTAAAGAGTATGAGAAAAATATTATAAAATAAATATTTCCTTCAACTTAAAGTGCATTATTTTTTCTAATTTTGAAAGATAAAAAATGTGTTTGTGAGTCCTTAAATGTATTTCGGGACCTGGGAACTAAGCCTGTGTGGCAAAAGGCTAAATGAACCCCATCAGGCCCAAGGACATAAAGCTCAAGGACAGACGAGCTTCCCACTCTGCCTCCATGGTGTATGGGTTCTGGTCATAAAACCCAACATTTTGGGGGGAAAGCATCTTTGCATCTAGGCAAGAGGCAAGAAGTTTGTCTCCAGTCCTCCTATTTGCCGTTTCCTGGCTGCAGACAGATTGAAAATCGTTGCTGTAAAAAGATGTCAACCTTCTTAACACTCAAACTCAGGATCTCCAAAGGTATGATTGGAGGGCATGACCTTTGCTCTGCATCCTCACCATTTGCGTCTTCAGCTGCCATCACACTGGGTCCATGTGGAGACAAGCTCTTCACATACTAAGCCATGGCTCAGTCAGGGTTAGAAGAGTCACAAGGAGCTCCCAGGGGGGAATAAACACAGCGAATACTGTGAATTCATGTTATAAAAGGACCCATAAGAAAAGAAGGTAATGTAGGTAAGACTCAGTGGAGGGAACTGGCATAGTCTTTGTTTTAAAAGCCTGTAGAAACTGGACCTCTTACACATGGCTGCTGGGAGTGTAAGTTGGTGCAAACACTTTAGAAAACTATTTGGCAGAATCTGCTGAAGTGAAATATGTTTTCCTTATGGCCCAACATGTCTGCTTCTTCATATTAGGTTGAACAATATGAAATTGCCCATATTTAACCGTCTTTGAGTTATAAAATTGACACTTTAATTTGATTACAACTACATAAACCGATTTGAATGGATCTCTCAAACACAAGGTTGACTGAAAAAAGGCAGAAACGAAAGGATATATATTGTATGATTCCTTTTCTATAAAATCAGGTGCAAACACTACTAATCCATAATGTCAAAAATCAGGAAGGGGTTACCCCAGCCCACAGGGTGATGTGCTGACTTAAGGGTGTGTGAGGAGGTCCTTCCTTGATCTGAGGACCAGTTTTATAGGTGTGTGTACTTGGAGAAAAGTCATTAGGCTACAGATTGTGAATTCCACATTTTTCTTTATGGATATTTCCTTTCTGTTTTTTCTTCTTTCCTTATTTATAACCAGCGTACTTTTACTTAAGCATAATACATAACATGTTAATCAAAATACTCCTAATATGTTCATCATACATCAAACTCAATTTTATCTTTTCCCCCAAACTTCTGTTTCTTATATTTCATTCCCTATTCCTATTCATTTTTTAAAATTATAGCTTAGAAGGGAAAAGAAAAAGAAGGACTCCAGCAGCTGCTGGGGCAGAGAACACCAGCTGGCTCCAGGAGGGCCTGAACTCTGCCCTCCCATTCTTGTTTGTGCCTTGGGAGATTTTTTGACCATTACCTAATACAGGTTCTGTGCCAACCACTTCTTATGCTTGCTCTCACTTAATCCTCAACTCCACATCGAGGTGGATCCTATGATATTCCCTAACAGTCGGTTGGAGAGACTGGGGATACTGATGCTTGCAATCTTAGTAGCTTGCCCACATGCACACAGCTACTGAGCGATAAGCCACTCTCTGACCCCGGGACTCTGCTTCTGCCCAGCCCTCATTTTTCATCCCCTGTTCTAGAATCAAAGTCATCAAAATCCCCGTGACACCCGAATGCTACACTCTCTTTGACTTGGGTTCAGATCCCACCTCTTGGGACCCACCCTTTTTCGCTGGTCCCTGTTCTTGGCCCTGCCTACCATCAGGGCTACCCATGGATGGGTGACAGCCCTCAAGAGGGGCCCAAACCCTGCAACTGGAAGTGGCTCTCCAGTCCACCTGACAGGCCCAGGCCCAGCAAGCTGCTGGTGATGCCAGGGACATCCGGGACCCATCTTCTTGTGCTTCCTGTTCTCTTTGACTTCGGTTCTGAATTCCCCTTTGTAGGTATCTGGGCAGGGTGAGTGGAAATACAATACACAAAAAGCCATGGAGCTCTGGCCACAACAAAGACAAATTCAGCTTCTGCCTTCTCTGCCCACAAATGCCATGCTCCCCAGCCCCCGGGTCTCCCCACAGCACCGTTCAGTGTGAGTGTGGGAAGAAGCGCCAAGAAGAAAGGCAGGAAAGAGCACTTCCTGAGCGGCCTGTGAGAGTCCATTTACACACTCCTTCTCCTTAACACACGCAACACCCCTGAGAGTTGGATATTGTTATCCTCATCATCCTGCTGAGCAGCCTCAGGGTTCAGGGAGATTAAGTGTGAGGGCTGCTCTTTCCCCAGGCATGGGATGGTCAGGCAGGCAGAACAAAGTTCCTCAGTGGTACAAAGGTGCAAAGGGACAGAACAAAGGGGCAGCCGAAAACCCTTCCTCTCCTGTGGCCCACACACCACACTCCTGGAGCCCCTGCTTTGGTGTGGACACACTTGCAGAGCTGTTGGTCCGGTGATCTTGGGCCAGGGACTGGGTGCATTGGGTGCCATTAGCAAGACGTGCTGTGCTGCTGAAGGGGCAAAAGTGGGAGCACCCTCACTTTCACTGCGACAGCAGCCAGTGGGAGTTCTGGCTCCCGCTGGGCCACTCATGGCATAAAGCCTTGGAAAAATATCTTTCCCACTTGGCCCTTAACCTTCCAAGTTGTGCAATGAGGAAATGGGGCTCATTGGGGTTTGTTGATGTTTGTTGGCCCACTCAGTTTTAGCCCTCTGGCATCTGTCAGAAGGTGCTCTTGGATACTTGGTACCATTGAGGAAATACTCTATATTTTCTCCGAAATGGCAAAGGCAGGAAGGAACTTGCCCCTTTGCTTCCTTGCTCCTTGGAGGTCTGAGTGATGGAGACAGGCACAGCCCAACTATTAGGAATAAGGGGCTGAAGGCCATGCTGCGGCAGCAGAGTGCTGTGAGCCAGCCCACCGAAGGCAAGGGGTGCTGCATGGCTAGAGGAAGGAATCACGAGGAGAACGTGAGAGGGAAACTGGAAGGGTGCCAGAGCTACGCCCAGTTGCAGCAGCCTCCTGTTTCATGTGTTCACCTCCTGACCCCCCTCACCTCAGCTGTTTCCTGTCACTCAGGGTTCTTACTCTAGAATTGATGACCTCTTACATTGTTTGCAAAATAATATGTGTAGATGAGTATGAGCATTTTTCTGGGACAAGCTTTCATTAGAGTCTCAAAGCGCTTAGTCATACAGACACATATATACACATGCGTCAAAATTAAGAACTACTCTTCCAATGAAGCACATTCCTTATCCATCTCCACCTCCCCTACCCCCATTCAGCCTCTCATCATGGGTGTCCTGGGCTATTACAATCACCATCTTACTGACTTCTTTGCCTCCAAGCCGGTTTCCACAGTCCTCAAGATTAAACTCAGCTCTATCAACTTTCCTTGGCTTTGCATTGTTCCTAGATAAAGTTCTAATGGAACTTTAGACTACCTAAAGAGATCCTTACAAATGTGACCTCATGATTTATTCTCCAGTCTCACTTCCTGACAATCCCCTTTCCCTGTAACTCATCACCTATGGTTTTCGCTACGTCCTGTGACGTCACAGTTCTAAGAGTTGCAGATTCTAGTCCCTCTGGTTGGAATGTCCTTCCCTCCTTAATTTGTTGAACTCTTAGGATGAAAATGCCATGGAAAAAAGACTAGCCTGCTTTGTTTATTGCACTCTCCTAATACACAGTGAGTACTTGACACATGTGGGCATTCAGGAAATACTTGCTATGAGTGAATAAATGAATATGTGAATCTTTCAGGCTCTAGATCAAGAGTTCCCACCTTTTTAAATTTTCTCTGATCCCCTAGTGGAGGTGTTCATCTGTTGGATTCAAATTTCACAGTATCACAAATTTTATATGAGAGATTATTAGGCCACCAGACTATAAACTCCAAGTTCACACATGCAATTTGATTTTTATTTATATCTCCATCATTCAGATGGGCTTGCACCTACCAGTTGCTTCAAATAAATGAATCTTTAATGGAAGAGAAAATGAAGGCTAAGTCAATCTTTGCTCATCAAAATCTTTGCCCCCCAATTTGGTAAGACTTCTACCTTCTCCAACTTCCCCTAGGATTTTGTCAAGCCCTCCTCCTGGCCTGATTTCATTCTTCCCCCAGCTAAGAACTCACCAGAAAGCCCTCTCCTATTGGTCCGTATACCCTTTAAGCTCTGGAACTGATCTATTCTGCTCTGTAGTCACCCCACCCTTGCCTGCTAACCCAGCCCTAGCGTAACACTCAACACTGGGCTATGTTACGTGGAGTTGTTAAACTGAACTGCATTCCCCTTTCCTCTCCCCCAACCACTGTTTTTAATGAATCAGCAATTCTCTCTCCTCAGTCCTGTGACAACTACAGCTTTTCAGAAAATCTTGTTCTACAAAGAAAAGAGAGACCTAGTGGTCAGTGTGGAAGTTTCTGCTGTGGCTTTCAGCTTTTTGTCCAACCAAATTGCTCAGAGGAGGGCCAACCAGTGCCCGCCCCCGCCCCAGGAAACTTGACACAGCCAGGCATTCACACCTCAGAAAAAATAAGGATGCAGAACAAGGAAAAAAAAATCATTATGGGCCACAGCCATCACACAGTGAGAAGCACTAATTATTCTGTGTAGCCTGGGTTTTCCTTAGTAGGCAAACTCTTTTGAATATTAACAAATATTTATTTAGGAATTAATAATTGACATCTATTAAAGCATAATTTATGGAGAGTGAATTCCTCTTGGTTTGGGTTCCCACTGCTCAGCTACATCTGGCTGCTTCAGGAGTGCCTCTTTCTTTTGTCAAATGCAAGAGGCAGGGGACAGGGACTTCCTCAGTGATTGCTCGAACAGAGCTCAGGAAGAGAGCATGGGGTTGGGACTCAGCACTGGCTCTGCCACTCCTGTTTGTGTGGTCTTGAGGCATTTCTCACCCTCCAATCTCCTTGCCGAGGCCAAGAATAGACCTCTCTATGTCTACTTATGTTGGACATGCTTTGGCGGTAAGCAAAGGGAATTATTTTGAGTTGTTTTGAGCAGTAAAGGGGACTTTGAATGAGGAGGTTGGATGTTCCCCTGAAGTCCCGCACATGGCAGTGGCTGGTAAGCCCTCCGCTTACTCTGCCTCTCACCTCTGCCCTTTCCTGCGCCCCTACTCTCCCCGTTCTCTTTGGGCTCCATGGTAAAAGCCTGGGCTCCCAGCAGCAGCTCCTGAGCTTTCCCGACATGATGGCAGCCATGGAAGACAGTGTGAAAGCCCCTTTGTGTCCCCATTTCCATCTTGCCTCGTGTGCTGCTGGCTGCTTCGTGGAGAGGTGCCTGTCACCCAGCCATCCATGGGCGTTGTCTAATAAAATGCTTTCCAGAACCACTGTTCACTCATTCCTGCGTGAGCTCATTTACTCTGCCACCGTGCAGGGACATCCACTGTGTGTCAGCACTTTTTTGGTGCTGGAGAGACAGCAGTAACTCACGAAGAAAGGTGTGTGACTCAGGGGGGGCTGTCCTTGCCTATTAGGACAGTCACTTTGCAGAGCATCAGGGGACACACTCACCCGTCACTGCGAGGCTGTGTAAAGAGACCTGAAATCTTTCAGATTTTGAGAAATCATAAGAAGCTATTGTGGATGGCATAGACATTTTTAGGGAAAATTAGCAAAATGTTTAAAAAGGAAGAAAAGGAGTAAGAGAGAGAGGAAGTAAGAGAAAAGGGGAAATGAGTTCACAGAAAAATAAATGAGAGGAAAATTGAATTATTTTTATACTTGGAGGCTTTGAAAAGCAAAATGAACAGTGGTGAGCTCTCCATCATGGGAGAGTCCAAACTAAGTGACCTCCATTCAGGGCTGCTTTGTACATCATTCATAAACTGGGCAAGGACTCAACCACCATTCCACTCCAGAATTGTGAGAACTGATCTTCACAGTCAAGTTTAAGGTCTCAGGAACTGCCACACCGCTGACCTTCAAAGAGGAAGACGGCCTGTCACCTTTTGTAAACTCGCAAGACAAGAGCTTACACCTCATTTTAACGTTAACTAAAAACAGCATTTCATCTCCTCTGGAATGCAAAACTGTGAATTTGAGTGAAATATGCAGTTTTCATTATGTTAAAAGATCTACTCATTACAATCAGGATAAGAGGATGTGAATAAGACAAATTGATCACCACTTTAAATGTATTAATCAACTTGCAACTCTTGTCACCAGTCAAAACAGAACAGCCAGACATTTATTCTGTCTCAGTTGTGTTTTAGAGCCCATCCCAGGAGGTCATGGAATCACTGAGCCTCCTGTGCAGTTTATGGGCAACACATTGCAAAAGCCCTATCCTGCATAGACTCAGACTAAGGAGACACAGCTAAACATGTTTAATCTAAAAATATTTATTGAGCACATACTATGGGCGCAACATTGTGGAAGGCTGGAGACGCAATGACAGGTCCCCACCCCTCCACGCTCCCACTGTTTAGTCAGGAGGCAGTTATGTAAATAAAATAAAATTAGTCAAGAGTAATGGTTAAACCAATATTCGGCATGAAGTGTTATAGGCTATGGACCCATGTGGAGATAGTGGTTGTGGTTGGGTGGCCAGGCAAGAGGAATACTCTATATAGATGTTTTTTAGGTCTAAGCTTTATGTCTGGAGAGAACAAAGACTCACATGAGAAGAAAAGCCTGCCCGTCTCCAGAGTCAGGACTTCAAAGGCATAGTGAAGAGTCCAAATACTATGTTCCAGGAGGACGTGTCTTCTAGTCTGGTAGGGGAAACTTGGGCTGATATCTATGTTGGCTGAACTACTGCAACCACCCAAAGAAAAGTCACAAACCTGCACCCGAGCCCTCCCAGGCAGAGCCCCCTTCTTTCACTGTCCCTGCCACAGTGGAAAGCCAGAGTGCTGCATGTTGAAAGGCGGGTTGTGTCAGAACCCCAGATCGGCATAAAGAAGACAGTTTGTTGCTGACAAGGGGGGAGTGTCATTTCCCCATCCCACTTACATGCAGCAGTCTTGGTCTGCAGTTCTCAGCGCGCCGTGGGTCAGCTTTGGGAACAGGGCAGCTACCGGAACTGGAGGCAAAGCTGGGCGGCCAGGTGACGCTATAGAGCACAGAAGGCAGGCGGGGCCTTGGCTGCTCTGGCTTTGACTGCGCCTCAGGATTTGAGGGGGTTTGGAAGGAAACATGTGGCGGAGACACATGTAGAGACATTTGAAAGAAACACATGGGTGAGAGACACATGGGAAGGTTTTCTTTGGCAGAGACAATGGCAGCTAGTATCTTGATTTTGCATTTTTTTGTTTTTCTCCTTTGTCCCAGACCTGCCTTACCCCATTCATGCCAGAAGGTGTCTTAGACTCATGGGCAGACTTTGGGCCTCAGCAGTCCTGCTTCAGGACGACCCTGTTTGGCAGGGCATTTACCCATGTGGGGATCGTAATTGGGGGGGTTTATTGAGGAAATATTATTAGATATATCTTTTCTTTTCTCTCTATCTCTCTGAACACTAATTTTATTAAAGATCTATCATATTAAGATTATGCTTTCTTTGTCTTTGTGTGCACAGGTCATCAGATCCATTTAGAACATGCAGCCCTTAATAGTTCGTGGTCCCTGAGTACCCTTTGGCTGTGTGTTGACAAGTTGATGGAAGAATTTATTCAAACAATAAGGACGGTATCCAAAAAGTAAGCTTCTGGGGGCAAGTTGATTGGGTGGAAGCCCCTGTGGCTGGGTAGGGTTGAGTTCACACAGCTTTCCCAGCTGGGTAAGTTTCTACTCTCTGAAATCACAGGTTCAGGAGAACCCAGAACAGAGCCACTAACCACGCCTGGGGTATGTGGCAGCTTGCCCAGAGTCCGAGCTCGTTTATTCAGCACCACGTCTTCCATCCTCATTGCCTGAGAAGAGGAAGGCAGGACTGGACTGAAATGCAGAATCACTTACCCTCAGCTGAGGGATATAGGAGCTGCAGGCACAGAAATTCTGAGCTATGATGATGAGCCCTGCCTTTTAAATAAGGTTAATTTCAGGACAGTATCTAAAATCCCAGAACTACATTCATGGGAACCAGGTGTCTACCCGACTTGAAACACTTTGACATGGGACTGGGACTCAGTACCAGTAGGAAAGTAAGGAAAGGGAAAGAACCTCACAAAGGGTGAGGAGCCCAGAAAATTTCCTGCCTTAGCTATAAGCCTCGGAAATCTTGGAGTCGCTATTTGAGGTTAAGAAAAAGCAGGCATCTTGTGGCATGATCTGCCTTTCCTCCAGGCAAACCATGAGGCCAAACATTCAACCCACTGAGTTGAACTTTACAAATTACTGATTTTTTTTTTTTTTTACTTCAGTTATCTGCTGTTGACGATTCCATTATGGGGAGGGAGAGAGGTGGAAACTTGGTCTAGGGACCTCTGGAGCAGAGCATTTATCTGGCTTTATGAGGCTGCAAGAGACCATAATGCATGTTTTATGGGCCCATTCTCATTTTTAATCTGCTTTCATAAGATGGCTATGCTGAAGGATACACATTCTCACTGGCCAGCCCAGGGCAAGACATTGATGCTGACTTGAATTTAACTGGAGGAGGTGGGACCCCTGGGTGTTCCTTGCTTCTGATTGTCCTGCTCCGTCTATTCTCTGCCCAACAGCCAAAGGATCCACTTGGATTCTATTCAAGGTTTTATACAGATTAGAGGAAAAATCCCCATGCCATGAACAGTCCTGAGAAGCCTATGTGCCCTCTGCTGACCTCCTGTCCTCTTTCCCTTCCAACTGTGTCACCGCTGTCAACCTTCTTTCTAATCAGGTCCTCCAAAGCACCTAACTGGAGTGTTCCTCTGCTCCTGGCCTGACCACCTTCTGTCATTCTTTTAAAACTCAAATTCTACTCTCTCAGAGATGCCTTTCCTAAACTCTTGATTTAGATTTGGTTCCCCAATACACTTTCTAATCACACACTATACTTTCCCTGCATTTTACAATTTGCAATTGTGTGTGTGTGCGTTTAGATTTTATTTATTTTTGCATAGAACTGGGGTGTAGGGGCTACGAGGATTCACCAGAGACAGAATGGGAATCAGAACAGGCAGATCTACTGGAATCCACTGCTGAGGGCAAGACAGGAGAGGTCTGCTGTGCCATGTGGGTTAGCTCCCTGGCTGGGGATCGAACTCAGGCCTATGAAGGTGGGCCTTTGCGGTGGTGGCCTTAGCACTGAGACTTAACCCTTAGGCCACCAGGAAGGCCCTATTTGTGTGTTTAAGATGTGACCAAATCATAAGCTGCTGCAGTGATTAGTGGGGATTCTAGCTCCAGGGACGAGTTAAAGTGTACATATATAAGGATGCTTCTGTAAGAAAGCTTTGAAAAATCCCTGTTTCCAAGCTATCAAAACAGGAGGATTGATGATATAAAAATGGATTTTAACACAAGCCTCTTCCAAGAATTACTTAATAGCTAATATTTACAGTGTTTGTTATCTGTCAGGGATAGATCCTCACAAAAGCCACAGGAAGTAGAATCAGCCTTTGTGCTCATTTTTGAAAATGAAGACTCTGTGACCCAGAAGGGTTTAGTGACTTACCCAAGGTAACACAGCTAATGCGTCACACCAAACCAACATTCCAGCCTGGGTTTTCTGTACCCAGGGAGTACTCTTCACTACTCTGTTCTATGTAAAGGCATGTTTCTTAGTTTCCTCTGAAATTGAAGATGAAAGATAGATGAATTTAAGGCCACATATCACATACATACAACAAAGATTCTTAGAGAGAAGGTGAGACAAGGCTAAGTCATACAGTTTCCTTGCAATAGTCAAGAAACTGGGTAGACCAGGCAGCTAGTCCCAGCCACCAGCAACTCACTGTTGACATCACTCAGAGCCTCTGCTGCCTCTTCCTCTGTGGCAGTTTGGGGTTTCCTCACACCTAGTGCTCAGAATTGTGTATGTCTAAGAAGCAATGTGAAATAAAGTCCAGACTCCTTCGTTCATTCCCAAGAAGTGAACCAGAAGTACTTCTGGGGGATCATTTGGTAGAGAGGGAGTGTCAGCAAGTGTGTAGAGAGTTAAGGAAAGGCTGAGTCTGGTGAGAAGAAAGAGAAGGGGTGAAGGTAAAGAAGAGGACCAACGAGGAGGATGGAGTGAAAGATGAGAAAAAGGTGAGCCAGCTGCCTCAACTCTGAGCTCCTTGTCAACGGCAGGACACACTGAGTTTGCAAATTGACTCACTTGCTTCTTACAGAGATGACAGCGGCCGTCAGAGGCTTTTGACTTGCTCTGAGCCAAGAGAGAGAAATGAAAAGGATGATTTAAAAGCCACAAACACAGGGAGCAGAGATTGCAGATACAGAACAATAAATGTGCTGGTCAAATTGCCGATTGGAGTATCTGTATTAGGCCGCGTTTGTAGTCTCTGCGTGTCGAGTGATGGAGAGGCTAGATTGTGGCTGGGGAAGTCACACAACAATGGGGCCTGATGTTTTGTTTCCACTTTTCAAAGGCGCTCCTTTTTTTCCCTCCCGGTGATAAGGCCCAGGAAATGGTTAGTGACATGCTCGTGGGAACCTATGGAAAAGAATACACACCGTATCAATGGCACAGCCGCCGGCCCGGGAGCAGAGCGGGTGGGTGGGGGAGCTGCAGGCTCCCTGCGTGGGCTGTGGCGGCGAGATAGCATTGAGGAGGCCGCCCGGAGCCGTGCGCCCCCAGTCTGGGGACCGGGCCCCTTTATCCAGCCAGAATGGGTGGAAGGCCAGACAATGTAGCGCTATATTTGGTTTGACAACAAAGGGCCCTAGAAAGATTTGATAGTGCAGGGATGGCGGGGAAGGCGGCGCAGGATGCTGCACAATAAGAGCTTTGCAAAGGTATTTAGCGGGGCCCTTTATGCCAGGAGCATGGAAGGGTATGGGTGTCGCCATGATGTCTAATGGCTTTTGTGTGGTCCAGGGTATTTACTAAAGTGAGGTCCCTGCGCAGGACTGAGAGAGATGCCAGGGTGCTTCCAGAGCCTTCAAACTTATGGCCACCTGAACTCACATTCCAGGAATGCCATTCCTCTCCTTCCTCTCACCCCAGGCTCTAGCAGTTTCAGAAAGTTCCTGGTCAAGGAGAAGTGTGAACAGGAAGAGCTGCGGTAGGACCTTTACATGAGTGAGCCATTGAATGGGACTTCCCAACTGGAAAGAGGCAGCTCAGTTCCAATTCCATTCTTGGTCAGAAGTCCCAGAGGGAAGCCCCCAGGAGAGGGTGGAAAGAGGAAGGAGCAGCTATGGAAAGCTGCGAGGCATTAAATGGCATTATGCACAAAGCCTATCGTTTCTGGAAATTCCACCCAGAAACAAGGCGACAGATACAAAAGCTGGCCGTGCCTTAGGTAATGAGGTTGGTAAGAGTTAGAAAATGGCTCTAGGACGTGGTGGGTTACGGGCAAGACTTCTGATGCCCTGGATTGCAGGACCTTCTGGAAGGGGGCAGGACAGAGTATACATAGCAGTTCTGGAAATACAGGAGGCTGCAGCACGGTCACAGGGCCAAGGCGGCTCTAACAGTGGAATGCCCTGGACTACGGTTGTGGACATGGGGAAAACCTCTCAGTAGCCGGCCTGACAGTTTAGAGCTCCAGCCCTGGGGGAAGAACATCAGAGATTCTTTTCAACCACATACTGACTTTGTTATTTGAAAACTCCTGCATGGCTGTCCCCTTACTGGTTCTAGGGGTGGAATGTGGTAATGAGGGGTGGGGCTGGGGGTAAAGTCCGGGCCGGGCCGGATCATCCTTTGGCACAGTCTGAATGATCGCTGGTCTGTAGGGACCACAGGAGACCTCCAATTAATTATTACTGGAGAAGATCTAATCATAAACAAAATTCCTTGTAATAAATTTTTCAAATGAGAGTGCATGTTTTATTTACAGTATTGGCCCATTTTGGGCTTTAAATCTATGAACAAAAACAAACATACTTTTTTTTAATCAAACAGATGGATAAAAAAGTACTCAATAGCTTTTCTTTCTCTCCTTGCCAATGAGGACATGTGCTCAGAGCTACAGAGAAGGCAGTTCCAGGCTCTTTTGGCTAGAAGAATAAATAGACTTATTTTGCTTTGCAGGAGAAATTTAAATTATAATAAGTATGGCAGGGATGAAGGGGAAAAGGAAAGAAAAAGAGAAACCAAAGGATTTTGGTGAAGTTCAGTTGATTTACTTCTCAATTCAACATGACACCTGGGTAGAAAATAGAACATATGCAAAGTGTTAACTTCTACAACTAAAACAACTACCATTACACATGTTTTTAGAGCTAAAAATTTACATGATTCACACATTCTTCAGGGGAAAAAAATGAAAGACGTGAGAGATTCTGGTTTAATATCTCATTTGCCCTTTGTCTTCCCATAGGTAAGTAGAGTTGCTCTGAACCTTGGGAAAAAAGCACTTTATGTAAACTCACATCAGATCTCACAGCCTAGATGGTGGGTTCAGAAATGCTATCGTCCAAATGTCTAGAAAGGACTATTTTATGCAAATATTGGTGGTGAATTGAAGAGTGCTGCTCTGCTGGGATAAACAGAATGATCCATTTGAAAACTCAACTAGGAACCAGTTTGGGGCAAAATGTGGATTTAGGTAATTCTTTTCTAGTATGTGGTGTAAGCATAGGCCAAAGAGTGGTATATATAATGCTATATCTTCCCTATATTTGTTTCCTGTGGTCAGTGTAAAAAATTACCACAAACTTGGTGACTCAAAGTAACAGAAATACATTCTCACAGATCTGAAGACTAGATGTACAAAATCACTATTAATGGGCCAAAATGTAATTGCTATTTGCGACCATTGCTGTCCTTGGCTTTGAATCTCCAAGTTTTTATCCCTTCAAAGACCTATGTCTTTAAGTAGCCACATTGAGATTCTAATATTTATTTCTGAAGCATCCTCCAAGCATAGCTTCAGTTACTCTATGATATTTACTCAATAATAACAACTATAGCTAACACAAATACCTATATGTAGAAGATCATTTAATTTTCACACCCCATGAAATAAGGACAATATTATTATCATCTCCATAGTTTCAATAAGAAGACTGAGATAGGAAGAGCAAGATGACAAATAGAAACTCACTCAAGTTGCACAGAGTTGAAGAAATTGATGAAGCCATTTCACTGCATCTTCTGGAAAGCACCAAAAAACTGCTGAGAACCTGGCTGGAAGACATCTCCAGACCTTCATCTCTGGAAGTCTCTCCCATCAGGCATTGCTCTCACCAGCAAGGACCAAACAGACATTCCCGTTCACCGAATGCCTCATACAAGCCTGATCTTTGTCACACATTGTGTCATTTAGTTTTTATAACACCCTGTAAAAAAAAAGCTTCACTGTGGCTATCCACATTTTATAGATGAAGAACCTACAGCTCAGAGAGAATTATTGACCTAAGTTCACACAATAGTCCTCAAAGAGCTCATAGGTTTGACAGGGGACTAACTCTATGCCAGATGCTATTCTAAAACCTTGTATCTACTAGCTCACTTAATCCTCATAATAATCCTATGAGGTGAATTAACTGGGACATGAAAGGACCAGGACCTATAGCTGGGATTTGAACCCAGGTCCTTCAGCTTCCAAGCAGATGTATCTTCACCTTAGACTGTGCAGTCTCTTTCCAGGAACAACTATCCTTTGTGAATGTGCCTATTTGCAATATCTAGTTTGGTCCTTACAACAAACCTGTAGGAAATGAGGAAACAGAGGAAATAGAGATACAGAAAAGCACAAGCCACTTATTCCACTCATCCAAGTTGGAACCACTAATAAATAGCCAAGTCTGATCCAGGCATCCTGATTCAACAGGCTATGCATACAATGACTTTGCCGTCCCTGCCAGTGCTGTAAGTGCTCCATAAATACTAGCTGAACCCATAAATGGGTGCTTGAAAATGCGAGCTTTCTAGGAACTGGAGGCTTCTATATCCTGGCAGCAGAAGCATCACCAGGCCAAGCACCCTGGCAGTGACTTTCCACAGAGGCTGAGCTACGACTCACTTTTACCCCAACTTGCCTCTTTCTGTAGTCTGAACTTGTAGGAGGGGTGGGCATCAAAGGTCGAGGGGATGGGCTGAACCAGCCTGCAACGTCTTCATCAGCCAGACCTCATCAAAGGTGCCTGTGCTAGGCTCTGCTCCACTCCAGTGATGGGTAGATCAAAGAACCTTGTAGAAGTTGGGTTTCTGGGCAGCCTTAGTTCTGATTATCAATTGTCACTTTGACAGTGACAGCAGAGGGCCCAGTATGACAGGACTGCCACAGCCAAGGCTCCTGGGGTGGATATCAGAGCCAGCTCCAAAGGCAAGGAAGCTGCCGGAGGCCTCTTTGGGCATTGACTCCTAGTGGGAAGAGAGGGAAGAACTGGAGAGGTTCCTAAGGAAAATGGCTGGAGCAGGATCACTAGAGGAAACTTCCTGCAGGCAAGGAATAAATTGGCATTTATATACCTGCCATGGAACACTGCAGGTTGTGTGAGAATACTGACATACCCACACATGTTCATTCTCTCTCTGTCTCTTCCTTTCTCTCTCTTCTTCTCTCTTCTTCTTCTTCTCCTCTTCCTCCTCCTCCTCCTCTTCCTCTCTGTTTCTCTCTCTCTCTCTCAAGCACACACACCCTAAATATAAACACACACATGAATCCCCTACCAGGATGAACATGCATGTGTTATAAACACATCCTCACACATGCAGATTCTCATACAAACAAACATATCTGTATGTCCATGCTCCTCAGACTCTCTGTGCTCACCTATATACACATGCGTGCACACATCTACGGTCACACACACACACCTGGAATTGCAGATGATTGACCACACATACAAGCCCACCCATATGTGTCCATGCTCTGTAATATATTCAACTTCCAGGATCTGAATCTGATGTTTTCCTCTCACCAAAGTGAGAAACTTGCTCATAAATAGGCTTAAAGTGCAGAAATAAACTGTTACACAGATCCTGGTGACAGCCATTCTCCAAGACCCCTGGAAAAACCTAGAAAAATGTCCAGAATTACAGCAAACAAAATTTATGTCAGCTCCTGGAAGGGACTTCTTGTCGCTAAAAGCTATTTAAAATATAAATATGTTAGAATTCTGTTTGTTGAAGGATATTTGTTTACCAGAAATTTGAACCAATTGAAATATTAATTTTGCCTCAGAAAGTAGATATATGCTCTGAATTAATCATTTACAAATATGTGTGTGTGTATGTGTGTGTGTGTGTGTGTGTGTGTGTGTGTGTGTGTGTATAATGGCTTAACTGAAAATCAGAGGGAATTAATATAATTTAGGGAATTGAAAACACTTTCATTTAAAAGGCAATTAATAGCAGAGTTAATTTTGGTTAAAGATTAACAAAAGAGTAAGAGTAGTTTGGGTTCCCATGCTGGGGTCTTAGTCAAACACCCTCTCTTTCGTAGATAAGATCACAAGACTAAGAAAAGTAGCTAGAATCTTTTAAAAACCAGTCCAAGTATCATCTCCTCTGAGAAATCTCCCCTGAAACTCCCCCCACCAGACTTGAGTGGGCACATTCAGTGGACAATATGGTCTGTCACCCAGGGTTTCATTCAGCATGAAGGCAGTCATCCCCCGGCTAGCAGGAATATTGGCTGTTGAGGTTCATAGCAAAACCTGCAGAAATCACCTTCAGCAGGATACCCCCTCACTGTGGTTATTCCTTCTTCTTGGTAGCAAGCAGTATGCATCTAATTACTAGATGATGTGGGAGTATAAAGGTCCACCCCCTTTGCCAGAAATGTAATAATAAAGTTCCAGAATTTTCCATGAAATCAGTTGAGGCCTCTGTTGCAAATGTATCACAGTGCAACTTCTCCCTCTCTGATGTCCTTCACTCCCTCACAGGTGAGCTTCCTGAAAGCACTCCCTAATAAGCCTTTTGCACTCAACTCCCACAGGCTCAGTCTCTGCCTCTCCACAAACCTCATCTCTGACAGCATTCCTCAATGCTCCCACATGCCCAGGTGTTTCTTTCTTTTTCTCATGGCTCATACCCAAACATCAGCACAACTATTTCTCAAATTTCACCATTTCTTATCACTTCTGGAGCTATCATTCTGGCATGAACCACCATTCTCTCTCTCTCTCTTCTGGCCCATTTTAATTTTTATTATATATATACATTTACATATATATACACATATGATGTATACATATATACGTATTTATGTATGTATATACATTTAAAGATTTATATATGCATACAAGAACTGGGGTTCAGGCCAGAGGTGCGGGGGTGAGAGGATTCATCAGAGAAAGAGTGGGGAGCAGAACAGGCAAATCTACTGAAATACAGTGCTGAGGGGAGCAGCAGGCAAGACAGGAGTGGTCTGCTGCGCCATGTGGGTTAACTTCCTGGCCAGGGATCAAACTTATACTACAGTGGTTGGTGACAACTTGGTAGCGTTGAGACTTTAACACCTGTGCTACCAGCTAGGCACCCCCCCATCTCCAAACTGGTCATCATATGTCTGTTCTTAACCTGCTTGTCCATTCCTCAACACAGTCAAAAAGGTAATACTGTTAAAATATCACTCAATCACATCATTTCTTTGTTCAAAACTCACTCCAGTAACTTTCATCTTATCCAAAAAATACATCAAGCCCACTGCTGCCGCAGGACTTTTGCACTTGATGGTCCTCCTTTCAGGACTCCTGAGACTTTTTCTTTCTCCTCATTTGGTTCTCCCCGAAATTCTACTTTAATTCAGAGCTGTTCGTGAGCCCTTATTCAGAATGCTATAGTCCCAAACCTGCCACACTCCGCCTTTTTTTCTTGCTGGCATTTCTTGGTAAGGCTTATCACCACTTGGCATATTATATACATATTTAGTTATTATCTGTGTCTTGCAAACATGATAGCATGGGTTTTGACATGCTTGTTGATGCTTTATCACCAGAATCAAGTTCTTAATAAATATTTTAAGTAAATTAATTGGTTTATAAAGACATTTTGTGTTTTTTTTTTCTTCACTATACTGTGTTCAGTTCTGGACCTTGTTTCTTACAGAGTCTGGCACATACTAGACTAGACATACAATAATATTTGAAATGGATGGAACACTAGTGATGTGGTCTCCAGCAAGCAACATTTTGCTTCTTTGGGCCTCAGTGTCCTCCTGTGTAAAAGGAAGATAATACTACCTCATCCCACCTAGATCAAGAGGTTGTTGTTGAAAGTTAACAATGTGTTATGCTGATCTCAAAGACACTTCTAAGCAGCAAAGGAAGCTATCCATATAAAGGTTTCTAATTACTGACATTGGGCATGAAGGAAGTTATATCAGTAAGTCAAACAAGATCCCCAGATTCCATGAGGACAAGGATTTAAGCTCCATCTCCAGATTACTTTGAGTCACAAACATTAGACCTTCAATATAGTCTTTTTATAAAGTTCTGGCTTATGAGCTTGCAGCCAATAATGACAGATCTTATCTTCAATCAGCCGGCAAATGTTTCCTCTATAAAAATAATGTAATAATGGCAGCTTAAAAAAACAGTGAAGTGAAAATAAAAAAGCTCCTTATAAATTCTAGAACCATAGAAGGTTTCAGAAACTAGCATCTATTAGTCAAGTTCTACAGGCAAGGAACTGGCATAGTATTCAGTCTTAAAACAATATAGTAATGCTCTGAAAATGGAGGTGGTAATCTGATATAAACCATGTTTTGTGCAAAGTAGAGCCTACTAGCGCTCCACACATGGGTCAATGTTCCAGAACGCTTCTCTGTTGGGCCTGCTAGTTCATCCCTAAGAAGATAGCTTTAAGGAGGTTCACATATACATGCGTGTAATTGTCCAACAATACCACAAATTCTTATAAGCTAGAGAAAAACCTCTTCCCACTCCCAGTTTCTGCTCTCACATTTCTAGTCCTGGTTGGTAGCATCTGGGGCTAGTTAGTAAATACATCTCTTCTTGCCACTGGTGGAGGCTGGAGTGTCATCAAAGGTATGAATGTTGACTTCATCCTTGTCTCACTGTCAGTGGCTTAAGAGAAACGTAATCCTCACGAATGCGCTAAAATCATCATATACTGCATCCTAATCCTGCTTCCAGCCTCTGATGCGCCTTGACACTGCCTTGTTGTCCTCCTTGGCAAGCTCCCCCCCCCCACCACTGCCTCTTCTGGGGCTCCAGTGGAGATACACATGTGGGAATTTAGTTTTCTGGGGTGAGCCAATATCTCTACTGCATTTGCCCTTTTAACACTGGCATCTTTTCCTTGACAGCTTCCTCACCATGCTTAGATCCATCTTTTATTTCAGGCTCTCATCAGGTGTGATCTAGCATGGCTCTTAGTTGAAGAACTGAACATGCAGTGGCTTGGAAGGAAGCCTAACTGTGCTGCCTGCCATTACTGAGATCCTCTAGGGTTTTGGACTTGCAATGGACTCTCTGCAGAGCCACCTTGATCGCAACACAGCTTTAGTGTCTGTGCATCACAGGGAAAAAATCAGGGGATAAGATAATTAGCAAAAGAAAGCAGATCTGAAACAAGTTCTCATATCTAGCACTCTTAATATGCCTCTAGATGGAATAGCCCAGGATAGCCTGGCCCAGGCAAGGATTGGTATAATTGCCTGGGAGATCTAGGCTTGAGATCCAACTCAAACCCATTGATGTTCCCACAAAGTATCCAGAGAGCCTCCAAAGGAATAGTCTTGGGGTCACAGACATAAAGACTTTTCTGTATAGGAACAAAAAAGCCACATGATAACCTGTGTGAGTGGATGAACTTGGCTAGATAAGAGCCTGGATGGCCAGCAGATGCCAGCATGAACATATGGTAGACACCATCCTTTTCCTGTCCTAACTTCACAGCTTGGTGTTGTATTACCTTCCCCCAGATGAAACCTAGATATACTCATGGAGAAAAGAAAAGAGGAATAAATGTCTGAACTAAGATTAAACTTCTGCCAAGTGTGGACTTAGATTCAAGTTTCTAGAAAATAAATTTCATTTTTGCATACCTCATTTTGTGGCATGGTAGCTTTAACCAGCTGCCAAATTCTGCTGTAGTAGGGCTCCAATTGGCTTCTGTGCCTCTATTTCTCACCCCGTTAGTTTATACCAGGGCCAGAGGGATATTTATTAAACATGGGTATGACCATATCCCTGCTAGTAAGAAGCCAGAATTTCAATAGGCAGATCTGAGTTCAAATCCTTGTTCTGTTAGATGACAGTGTACTTTGGCAAATGAGTCAAAGCCTCCCTTTCTTCCTTCATAAAATAGAATAATCCCAGGCCTACCTCAATGAATGCCATTAAGAGTCCATGAGATGATGCAGGTCTTGACACAGTCTAGGTGTTCAGTTGATGCTGGCTGGTCTCCAATGTTCTAGCTTCTCCTTGGATTTTTGCAAAATCTTCTTCAATCCCACCTCTCAAAAGAAAAATAGAAAGATCTTCCAACTATCATTCTTTCCTTAAGGTATCAGTTGGGCTATTATTATTATTATTATTATTATTATTATTGTTATTATTATTATTATTATTATTATTATTATTATTATTTTGCTGTGCCTCCCCCCAGGGGTAATTTAGGGTTTTCTCCATGGTACCTTTAGTTTCTGAGCTCAGCATAAACACAGCACTCATCACATATTTCTGGTTACTTGTCCACGGTATTCAAAGACCGGAAGTAATCATTACTCCCTGCAATAATAGCTCTTGGCCCCCTTATGACCTTGAGATCCCTTTACCCAATAAATGACCCAATTGGCTAAAGAAAGCCCTTCTTAAAGACAATGGTGGGGATGAAAGGTTCAGTGGTCAAGTTGAGGAAGAGCTAGGCATGCAAGGGTCTTCCACCATGACACATGGGTGCAGAGTAGCAAGCTGGGATGCAGAATTTCCAGGTCAACTTTCATCTTTGCACATGGTGTTTGTCCCTTTGATCCTTGGGAAGATCAAACAAAGCTCACTAATCAATGACTTCCCTCTTTGCCTTTCAGAGCAGATCATCAAACACAGCCTGCATCTCTCCCTGTTTCCCAGTCAAAGGCATTTGCTCTACAAGACCCAGTTGGTGGCCCACATATCACCCCCTATCCCATGTAGTACAGGTGTGATTGTCATTTAATTTCTTTTTCAAATGAATGTGGAGAAATTCCAGTACTCACTCAATGATATATCCTGATTACTTCCTTCTCTCTCCTTGAATAGAAGTGGAAGAAAGTTTATATCACAGTTGATGGATCTTGGTCTAAGAAACATCTAGTCATAAAAGAAACAGAGAGAAAATAAACAGGGCCAGGGAGATGAAATTTTCTGAGTCTATTCCCTCTTTGTATGACTAGAATTTTGTTTCCTGATCTGTCTACCTCACAAGACTGAAACAAATCTAATGAATAGCAAAATTCACTGCAATGTATGATATTCTGGATTCATATTGGACTTGTCTAGTCTTTCCAGTATTTACCCACTAGGAAAGACTCAAATAAGGCTTTTGGATGAACTAGAGACCTCTATCACCCCAGTTTACATAGGATAGAGGGCTTTCCAGGGATATGTGGATTTTATTATAAAAACCAGGAAAATCCCAGCCAAACCTGCATTAGTTGGTTACTCTATAAAGAGATAACACTTAAGGATGATTGCTATGGGTTGATATATGTCCTTCCAAAATTCATATATTGAAGCCTTTACCCACAATATTTCAGAATGTGAATATTTAGAAATAAGGCCTTTAAAGAGGCAATTTGAGTTAAAAATGGTCATTCTTGGTGGGCCTTAATCCATCTTCCTAGTGTCCTGATGAGAAGAGGAAATGTTGACTCTAAATGAGACACCAGGGACATACACACAGAGAGAAAAGACCACGTGCAGGCATCATATCCAAGCCAAGGAGAGATCTCAAAAGAAGCCAAACTTGCCAACACCTTAATCTTGGACTTCAGCCTCCAGATCTGTGAGAAAATAAGTGTCTGTTGTATAAGCCATCCAATCTGTGGCATTTTGTTATGACAGCCCTAGCAAACTAATAGTGTCCTTGAAGAAAGAATAATAAAAGCTGGCAGTTATAGAGCAGTTAATTGGCATTGATTAACTCATTTAGTCTTTTCTTCACAAGAACTCTCTGTGGGAGCTACTATTCTTTATTGCCAGCTTATGCTGTGAATTTATCCCCAGTTTATACCAACACTTATCCCAAGTTTATATTGAGAAAATGAGGCACAAAGAGATTACATAACCTCCTTCAAAATCAGAATAAGTGGAAAAGACAGTTCCTTCACCCTGAATCCTCTAGAAAGTAAAGTTCAAGGCCAACACTAACATGCTGATGTTGAGAAAGAACAAAGCTGGGGCTGCAGAGTAAGTTCCAGGGGGCGGGGAAGATGAGTTAGAGGGAGCCAGACAAGGAAAGACGCCAGGGGGTGTGTACCCATTGACAGGCACTAGACCGTGACCCTGCTTGGGTCACAGTTGCTTGCTAAACAGGAGAGTGTGAACACCTAGAGTGTCTTGGATCATTTAAGAGGAAACGCTTCCAAGAATGATCCACCAAGAAGAAAAGGCAGAGACGCTTATATGTTTGGCTTCCTCTCATTCCTTTCCCCATTGGTCAAGGAGCAACTCAAAACCTAGCTTCCCTGTACTTCTAGACTGCATCACCCCCCTGCCCCCAATATTTGTGAGACCTACAGCAAGAATACAAATGGAGATTCCTCTGGACTGAATTGTGCTCACCCCTGCCCCCAATCCAAATGTTGAATCCCTAACCCCCAAGGGGATGAGAACTTTGGGAGGTAATTAGGTTCTGACAGTGGGGTCCTTATGATGGACTTAGTGCCCTTTAAGAAGAGACAGGACAGAGATCTCCACCTCTCTGCCTTGTCAGGACACAGTGCCAAAACCACCTTCTTCCAGAAAGAGAATTTTTACCCAGAGCTGAACTGATCAGCACCTTGATCCCAGACTGCACAGCCTTCAGAACTAAGGGAAATAAAAGTCTGCTATTGGAGGGAGGCCCATTCTATGCTATTTTGTTATGACAGTTTGAGGTGACTAACACCAAGCCTACACACAATATATTAAATGTTTGAAAGTTACACATCAAGAAAACTGATGAAGAACATGTTTCTATCTTGTCACAAACTCTTTTGTAAAGACCAAAAGTCTGTATTAGAATTTAGGCTTCTTGTTTCTGCAGCACACATGGTTGGGTGGGGTGGAACCTGCCTCTTGCTCTTACATATGAACAGCCTCACAAGACCTGTGAGGGAACATAGTTCTACTCATAACCCCCTAAACAGCCCCCCCACCCCGCCGCCGTCCTTCTGATCTAAGGGAGTGCACAATGAAGGTGGGGTCTGCCTCAGGGAGTATCGGCAGATTCAGGGGTACTTAGGCTGGAATCCCAGATAGTCAGAGCTTACTCTACAAGGAGGTACAAAGGCACTAGGTTCACACACCCCTTCAGCCCCTGAGAGTCCTCTCTTTTAGTAGAATGACTCGGGTTGACCAGGTGGAGCCCTCTGAAAGCAGGGTTCAAGGCAGGCCTCCTAGTTGCCCTTATCTGAGAAAAACAGATCCTAATGCTGTGGCATTCCAGCCAAGTCTAGACATGGAGAGCACTCTAACCAGGAGAGAAAGAAGGACTGGGCAAAATATGGGATTTGGACCCACACCATGTGGTTCTGGAGTCTTAAGAACATCCACACTTTCATCGCTGCTCCGCCAGAGCAGGGTCAGCGGACATGGCTGGCCCAGGAGTGAGTGGTCAGACGGCCTGACAGGTGGGAAACGCATAGACGGACAGAGGAGGTTCCCTGGAGGCGGGCCCTCAGGGATACCCACAAGGGGCACCTCTCAACAATTTGACACAGGATTTCTCCTGCCTACTAGATTTGCATTCTCACTCATGAGAGCCCAAACTTATGAAAATAACAAAGTAATCAACTCTCCATGTACGTTAAAGAAGACAGGTGAACACACATAAAAGAAACATCCTCATTTAAGTTGCCCTCATGAGAAAGTATCAGCCCCAGCATAAGGCCAAGCATCTGAGGCTTGCAAAGGATTGTGGCTAGTTGGAGGTGACAGAGCTGGGGTACAACTCCAGAATCCAAGTGCATTTTAATTGGGGCACTTTGAAGTGATCTACAGTGGCACTAAATCATGTCCGTTCATTTGAACAGACGTTCATTAAGAGTGTTTCTGTGCCAGGCATTGATTAACTGCCAGTGAAGAGAAGTGGACAAGGCCTATCTCTGCTGGAGTGGCTGACGGGCTGCAGGGGAGAGGGGCTCTATGAAAAGTGCAGGCATACGGGAAGGCAGGCAGCAACTGCAAGGGGGCTCTGTGAAGACTACACCAGGCAATGATTCTACTAGACTTTCAAAGTTAAGTGGGAGGTGGCCGAGGACAGAGGGAAAGACCCTGGGAATGCTGGGGCTGCTTGGAATACCCTGAGCTTGGTACATGGGTGGGGGTTTGAAGGTGGAACTGTCAGGCCTATGAAAACCCGGGTACATCACAGGAAAGCCTGCTCCGATTTTAAGTCAGTAAATGACCAGATCAGCGATACACTGTGATCTGTGTCACCGCATCAAGCATGTAACACTTTGCACTGAAGTGGCCTTTTTCTTCTCTTCTGCCCCTCTCCCCTATATCTGAGCTCCTAAGGAGTTGTGTTTCATTCCCTTTGTAGCCCCAGTGCCTTGTAGAGGGCCCGGCATTTTTTTGCTGGGTGAATGAATGAATGAACAAATGAATGAACTCTCCTACCTGGGTGTATTCTCCTGTTCTGGCTTCCTTCTTTTTCCTGTGCTGTTTCTGATTTTACTTGGGGATTGAATGTGGGCTCTGCACACAGGCCCCGAGGCTGTGAGTCTGTGTGTGTATGTTTTACATCAGCCAAACCAAATAAACAAACACATGGCAGAACCCCAGGCGTGCTGCTTCTACACTTGGCACAGGCAGCTGGCACGTGGCTGCCCCTCCTCAGCCACCCCTGCTCCTCCCTCCAGAGTCAGGATGCCGCCTCCAGGCTTGGCTGTGGATTTGGGAAGCCCCCTCTCCTCTCCAGCAGCAGCAGGGCTCCAGGCACACACTGATACGCTCCTTTTAATTAGAGGGATTGGAAATTGCTTCTGTCTTGAAACTGCAGAGCTGCTTGGCAGCCCCTAAGACAAGGAGGGTACGTGACAGGAGGGCAACCACAGTACAGGGAGAGGACAGGGGGCTGGCCCCCTTCCCCCAACTGTGCTTCCTGCTCCACTAAATGCATTCCGATGCACGCACTGCTCTTTCCCTACTGACTCCTACAGGTAACCCCTAGAATCCTCTTCTGGGGAGGTGCCCAGCTCTTCAAGGGTCCCAAGTCAAAAATCACTGTTCTTAGTACAGTGCTCATCACTCTACTACCATCACCTGAGATTTTTCTTTAGTTCCCCAAGTTAGTAAATTACAGGCAATTACAGGGACCCCGGATCAGAAATTGAAGGCTGTCCTTCTTTTCCCTCACCCACAGCCCTAGTGTGTCACACACTGTTTACACTGGTCAACAGTGAGATCATTACTGACTTAAAAAGGCCCTAATCTGTAGTATTTTGGTGTGCTGAACATGAATATAACCCTGAAAATTTTTTATTAGCTCTCGTTTTGAAGATATTTCATATAATTCATTTTATATGTTTTACCGTGTAAATTTATCCAGTAGGAGTGCAACACCATCTTAAATCAGCCTAGAATGCTGTAATATTGCATCACATTGCGTAATACCATCATGCACACATCATCCAGAGTTGATTGCATACTTTTCTTATGCAATGCAATACTACTGCTAGGTGGCTGCTGAAGTAAGCTGACTTCAGCAGTGCACTATATAAAGCCCTGTCGGAAATTTTGAGCATTGAAAATATTTCAGACTTAGTGTGAGACAGTTTAAGCTACTGTTCCATAGAACTGTTATCATTTTATCCATTGAGGCACAATACAGAACAGTCATGCCTCGAAAGTGTGTTCATAGCATGGACAATTTCTGCTCTATTTGTGGGGAAGTGACATTTGCCAACCAGAAGAAAAGTATCACTTCTCAAGTGAAGAAGGCTTATCATCTTGACTTCGGATGCAAGGTTGGTGACCAAGACAAGCCTTGGGCCCCGCACATATGCTGTGCTATAGGTACAACACAGCTTTCACAGTGGTTAAATGGCAAAAGACCATCAATGCCGTCTGCAGGCCCCATGGTGTGGAGAGAGCCAAGCAACCACATAAAGACTGTTACTTCTGTTTGGTTCCTCCTCTTTCTGGTGGAATAAAGAAGCAAAAGAAGTTGAGAATAGTCTACCCAAACATTCTGTCTGCATTGACACCAGTTCCACATGGTGAGGGACTTCCTATTCCAGAACCTCTAGCAGAATATTCTCTTGATTCATCTGATGAGGACAAGGGTGAGCCGACCTGTTCTTCTCCTGTTCCATCAGCATGCAGTGATCCAGATTTTCACCGTGGTGCATCATCAACCCCACACAGACTAACACAGGAAGAACTAAATGACCTGGTTAGTGATTTGGACTTATCCAAGAACAAGGCAGAATATTGCTAGGATCAAGACTCCAACAATGGGCTCTTCTAGAAGAAGATGTCACAATTATTTTCTATCAAAAGCGTCACCAGCAGTTGGAGCCTTTCTTCAGAAAGGAAAGTACTCTGGTATTCTGTTCCAATATTGAGGGCCTCATAAATGCCTTAGAAATCACTCATGACCCACAAGAAAGGAGACTATTTCTAGACTTTTCAAAACTGAGTCTTAAGGCTGTGCTTTTGCACAATGGAAACCATCTTCCATCTATTCTATTCCTGAACAGCTGTACAAGAGACAAGCGAAGAAATCTAAGAAGTAGTCTATGACCGTATTTTTTACAGGTATTAACCGTAGGCCTATTACTATTGGCATGTATTTCATGATGTAAACGTCAATTTATTGCAGATCACAGGAAAACTAGAGCCAAAATTGGAATTTGACTGTCATATTCGTGTTGAGCACATACAAATTAATAGGAAATGACGAATTTTCTATCAGTAACATGATGTTTGCAAAAATTTGTTGCCCAGTGTTATTTGATTACTAAACTTGTTGCTAATCCATCTCTATCTTGCCATCATCTCCTCCACTACTGTGCTAGTTGATGTCCTCATCTTCTCTCTGTGAACTTCCATAACTTCCTTCTAGTGACCTCCTTCCTCCAACCTCTTTTTCCTAATCATTTTTACTTTCCAGATACCATATTGGTCTTTCTAAATTACTGATTTGACCCAGTCACTCTCTTACCAAACAAACGAAAAAACAGATTAAAAATCTTCATTGGTTTATAAGAAACTGTGGTATGTTCTTCCATCTACAGTCTTCTCTAGTAAGACAGCCCCCACATTTTAGGTGACTACTAAGAGTAAAGACTGTACTTTCCAAGCTCCTTTACAGGGAGGTGTGACTATGTGACTCAGTTCCAATCAAGAAGATTTACCTAAAAATGGAGTAAGCAAATTTTAGCAGTGCCCTTAAAGGGATGTAATGTGTCTTTCATCATCTTTCTTGCAGAATGGGATAAAATATGATGACTGGAGTGGAGCGATAATCCCATAAAATAGACAATCATAAAGTGACCTTGGCAATGGAGGTTACGGGCAGTAAGATAGAAACATACCATAGAGCCCCATATGAACCCTGACCTTTTGCTCCAAATTTTCACATAAGAAAGAAGTAAGCTCCTACCTGCTATTTCAGGTCTCCAGAGACCCTAATTTTAATGAACTATCACCAACAACAGGGTCTTGATCAAAAATGCCACTAGAAGCCAGGTAGGCAAAATAATTTAATAATGACTTCAGGAGGCAGGCAACTGGGAATGGGTTTGTTGATTCAGTCATTTTTATTGATTTAGCCATTCTATTTTCCACTTAACACGTATTTATAATGTCCTGTTATGTGCCAGCCAGTCTTAGATACTGGGAGACAGAGACAAATCAGACTTGGTCTCTATTTAGAGGAGATCCACTCTGGTTGGGCAAGGTAACCTTTAAACAAATATAGAAAAGTGTTACGGAGACTAACAGCTGCTCTACAAATAGCTGAAGAAGCGCAAAAGAGATTGGCATCAACACCAACTTGAGATCTGAAAAGAGAAACTTCAAGAGAAGGAAACTTCCATCTGAGAGCTTGAAGAAGGGCACACAGAATAAACAAAGGTTAGGAGGATTTGATTCCCTGCTGTGGGTAACTTCTTTCCTTTTCAGAGATTGCAAACAATTGTTAGAACAAAATAGAGTCCAAGTGAGCTCCAGCTGAAGTAGTGGGGCTGATTGGTGGCATCAGCACAGCTCAAGAAGCTGTAGGATCAAGTCCAGGTTAATTCCGCGCCCTTTTTTCTCACCGAACCAGGATTTGGTCATTGTAGGCAGTCATCATTCGTTCTTCAGAGCACCACTCTGTAGAAGACCTGATGACTAGAGATCGTAGTAAGTCTAAAGAGTGGACAGGTCCTAAGTGTGAGGTGAATTTTTTGTGGTATGAAAAGTCTTCCTGAAGGTTTTTGTCTCTGCTATTCCTGTGCCAACACCCAAAGACAAAAATATTTCTGGATGTTCAGGTGATATTAAAAATAGATTACAACCCAGCATTACACAGAACTGACAAGTCAGATCAGAAACTGGGTGTCAACAAACTATTTGGCACCATGTGTGACTCCAGTGTGCAGCAGCCCTGCAGGGAGGAGATTTTTCTATGGGGTGGACTATGGGTGCCTTGGCAGTGGGTGAGGTGTGATAACGTACATCTGAGCAAGTGTGATCTTATGTCTCTGAATCATATACAGTACTGTAAACTGATGGTACCCCCACAAAATTATAAAAGAAAAAAAAGTAGTGTAAAAGTGATTCACCTGCATCTCTCAGAATGGTCAAAGCAAGAATTACAAAAGCACAAGGCGCACAGAAGGTGGCCTCTCACTAATTTGTACTTTGCACTCTAATACTAACCTTGGATGGCATCACTACTCTCATTTCAATGTAATTCAGTGGAGCTAGTTACCAGGGACTGGGTACTGGGTTAATTGGAACCCCCTCGCCCAGGACATGGAGTCATTGCTCCCCCCACCCCCAGAAACCTCCTAAGGGGCTCAGTCCTGTTTCCTACAGAGTGGAGCTTCTCATTCTTCACATGGAGCGGTAAATCCCCACAGCAGATTCTGCAGGGCTCTTCCTTCCTCTCTCCTTCCGCCTTTCACAATTTCTTGCATAGCGAACAGCCCTGCGCTAACCCCAGGAACACATACCTGACTGTTACGCTGAAGCGCTTCCTCACAGGACTCTCTTTAAAGAATGCCCTAAGAGAATAGCAAAGAACAAAGCTGAGCTGCATTTGTCAGCCCAGAAGGACCTTGGAAATAACTCTTCCAGCTGCTCGCTTCTAAAAGTGGAAAGCTGAGACCCAGAAAACTGGAGTGGGATGCCTGAAAACACACACAACATTCCAGCAAAATTCTGTGGTAGTTTGAAGTGTGTGTACTTTCCAATCCTTTTCTCTGTCTACACCTTGTAAACATTTTTTTGAACAGACAGAAGAGTTTTTTACCAACATTAAACCCAGGCAAACACATAATGCCTACAGTGGGGGGACAGAGCTATCTGGGAGCCTCTTTGGTCCAAATTTATCAAGGCACCCAAGTGTGGGGCCAGAGCGGGGAGCTCGGGTGCTAGGGGTAGGCTTGGGGGTTTCCCCACTGGTCGGCAAGCTTTGAACCACTTGGGCCCATCAGGAAGTATCAGGGTTGGGGGCATTAGCATTTGTTTTTTCATTTTCATCTCTTGTCTTTTAAATACTATACAAGATCTTATTGCTGGAGTCTAACAAAATGAGCATGAGAATGTGGCTTCAATATTATGAAGCCCTTCTCTTCTCAAAGTCCACTGACTGTCTCATTGAATCCCTGTGAGTCTGTTCCTTACATGTCCTGCCTATTGATTTAGCTCCTCTGTGAAGTGGATGTGGGAGGGGGCACTAATCCATTTGTTTTCAGATCTCACCTGTTAGCTGCAGAGCCTCGCCTGTTTTCTCCCCACTGTATAGCCAGCGCCCAACACTCAAAGCCAAGCACAGCAGCTCAGACTGGAGTGAAGGTAGGGATCTCCACCTATTGGGCCAACCTCCAGGTCCCCTTCCTGTGGGCAGGTAACCCACAGGTCCCCAAGGAAGCCCTGAGGACCTAGTTTGAAGATCTCTTGACTAGATGACCTTTAGGTTCCTCCCTAGTCCCTTTATCAGACTAAAACTAAGCCCTATGAATTGAGAAGGGCAGACTTTCTAGCCCAATTACACAAAAGAACCATCTGAACATCAGAAGTGGCACAATATTTGTCCAAGTTGTAGGGCGAGTTTGCTATCTTCGTTTCAAGTCTTGTCCCCACACTTCTATGGAGAGAACAGGCACTTTAGTCAAGTAGAAATACTTAAGGGGGCCTCCCCAGTGGCGCAGCGGTTAAGCGCTGCGCTGTGGAGCTGTAGGCAGCGGTGACGCGAGTTCGACGCCGGGCCGGGGAGAATCCCACATGGCGCGGCAGACCTCTCCTGCCTCGCCTGCTGCTCCCCTCAGCAGTGTAGTTCTGATCTGCCTGTTCTGCTACCCGCTCTGTCTCTGGTGAACCCTCTCGCCGCCCCACACCTCTGGCCTGTACCCCAGCTTGTATGTATAAATAAAATAAATCTTTAAAAAAAAAAAAAAAGAAAGAAATACTTAAGAGTTCCCCAAGTAGGCCACTTACTTTCACTCCTCCAGGTCCCTCTAAAGCATTAATACTCTTGTCAGACTGTGGACATTTGGTTTAAAACTGGGCTCAATGACACCTTTGCCCAGAAGACTGTCCTAAATGCCCCCCTTTTCTTTGTGCACGTAATGTTCTGGAGCTGCCTCTGTCGCAACACATCACACGGCCTCTGTTGATTTATCCCCTTGACTCTTCCACTAGAGGGCCGTCGTTCTTATTTATCGTTACTGACTTTTCAGAGGATCTTGCACACACAAGATATTCAAAAAGAGATACTACTGAGTGGTGGATTAAGGAAAGAGAGGCAGTTTGGGGACTGAGGTGCTGGCCTCACATTGCCAAGGTGGTGACTTTAAAATAGTCACCAGCAGTTTCCACCTTGGTCTCTTTGGTTTTTCCTGCCTTCCTTCTCTGTGATATTTCCTAACATTTACTTCCAAGGAGCAGAGGCATTTTGAATGTAAGGCTTTCCTCAAATCCCACGGGGATATCCCCCCCAGAAAATTCAGCATAAGTTGTAAAAAAAAAAAAAAGGGGGAAGAAACTTTCATCTGTAGGCACTCTACTGTAGTAGGAGATCAGGTAAGTAGGAGATCAGGTACCCGACCCTCTTCTTCCCTTTAGTTTTTCCTGCTACCACTCACCACAGCCTATCTGGGACAGAGTTGGCCCATGGAATTTGAATACATCTAGGTATTGCTAACCAGATGATCCTTATTGAAGTTTGCTAATCTGATGTAAGATTCTCCAGAAATTATGAAATGAGAAAAGAATAAGGGCTAGTCATTAGAAATCACTTTAAATTTTTAAACATGGAGGCTGTTAAACTGTGGTGACTCTATTGCAAACCAAAATGTAAGCCTGCAAATGCATCAAGTTAATCAAAATGAAGGACAACCAATCACAAATAGCCAGGTAGGTTTTAAGCTATAGTACTTAATCATCAGTAGTTGCCTTACCTAGTGACCACCTCTATTCAATACAAGTTTTCCCTAGCTCCCTGGACTGCATACTTCTAACCAGTTCTGGTTTGGCACTGCCTACTGATTTTTGCTCAAATATTCTTCAACTTTTAATATTCTCCAGTTTAACTTTCAATCAGCTGCAGCAGAGCGTGTCTGGGTACTGGGCATGGTAGAGTGTTCAGAAATGCCCAACAGGTGACACGTGACCTGGACCAGTGGCCCCTGCAAGACCATTCCTGGGCAGGATCTTGGCTGAATCAGACGCACCTCTCTTACTTCCTGCCTGAGACTCCTTGCTCTTTAATAAAAAAGTAGGATTGCCAACTGAGATTCAAGGGGCAATAATTTGGAAAAGAACTTGCAGAGCAGGTTACAGCAAATAAAAGCCTGTACCCTTTCAGGACATGAGTGAGAAAGGAAGAAGACACTAAGAGGGAGAGGGCAATTTGAGGGTCGCCACGCAAGGTGAACTTGAGAGAACCAGGGAAAAAATCTAAGAGGTTTTTTATTTATTTTGTACTACTTCTGTATATTCCCAGTGGCTTAGGACCAACACATCCAACTTCTTTTTTTTTTTAAGATTTATTTATTTATACATACAAGCTGGGGTACAGGCCAGAGGCATGGGGGGGCGAGAGGGTTCACCAGAGACAGAGTGGGGAGCAGAACAGGCAGATCAGAAATACACTGCTGAGGGGAGCAGTGGGCGAGGCAGGAGAGGTCTGCCGCACCATGTGGGATCCTCCCCGGCCGGGTGTCGAACTCGCATCGCGCGCTGCCGATAACTCCACAGCGCAGCGCTCAACCGCTGCGCCACCAGGGAGGCCCCGCATCCAACTTCTGGTGATGGACTGAGAGCTCGTGCCATCAGCCCTTACAGAACTAAGATCTGGCTTTGTGCTTCCTCCTGCCATCCTCATGGCATTCCTGAAGTCCATCCCTCGGGTCCAGCACGACTCAAAACACAGGCCTTTCCCCAGTGGTCTTTTGCCATCTGGCTGCCTCCTGGAGGCCAGCATCTTTGACCAACTGTGTGGGGCAAGTAGCGGCTGAGGAAAGGTTCTGTTCTGATATTTAGAGAACAGAGGAGTAGGTACCCAGAGCCTCCTTGGGCAGAGATGCAGCTACCATTGAGAAGTCTACCAGACGGAGATGGGGAGAGGTGCTGTCTACAGAAAGAGGCTGGTGAATTTTCTTAAGCTCATTCTGCCTTCGATAGGCCAGGGTTCAGATCCTAGACGTGCACTGGGCTTGTGCTATGCCCCAAGCATGGGGCTAGGCTCAGGGCATTAGGAGAACATAAGGGCATCTCTGTCCTGAGGGCCTTGAAGACCAAGTCCACTGCCTTTGGGGATTTCCAGGACTTAGGACTTAGGTTTCTCAATAGAGCACCAATGGAACCCTCAATCAAAATGATGGAGATGCACTCAATCTTTCTCCAGGCCCTTATTCTTGGGTCCTTATCTTCTGTTGTCCATGGACCTGGTCTCATTTTTTTGTCTGAATGCTGGAACTATTTATAGTTCCTCCTCAGTCTTTCATCTGCAGTTGCTCAACCTTAATTTGCTTTCATCATTTTACTGACTTCATCAGCTGTGCTTACACTACTCAATTGTATTTACATTGCTTTAGCCAATTCTGTCCTTGTTTGCCACGGAACCAGCACATGAAAATGCAACTCCAGCGCGATGGAAAACTGACTATTGTTCTCTTCAATGATGATCCCATTAATAACTGGTGTAAGGGAGGCTTTGATTGAATTATACTACACAATAAGTAAAATCTGAGACTGTGTTAGGCACATAGGAGACACTCAATATACATTACCATTATGTTTAGGATTCTATATCTTTCCAGTTGACAGTCACTGGAAAGAAGTCCCATTCTTCCGCGCTGCTTCTTGGCTCTCATTATCGACTCATTCCTTGATGAGAGCAGCTGGGGTGTGGGTCACCTGCTTCCTGCTGCCATAGGTTTCCTGCTTAGCATGTCCGTTCTCACCAACCAGCAGGTCATATCTGCTCCTAACTTACCATCCCATCCTTACCTTGAACTGTCAATGGGAACAAATGTACATTTAATTTTACATCATGTGCTGAGTTGGGATATTGAGGGCCTTGTGAGGTGCTATCTATTCATTCAGCAATATGAGTGCTTACTCAGTGTTGGGTCTGTGCTGATGTTGAGGCAGAGATAAATGAATCATAGCCCTTGACCTTCAGAAACTCTAATCTGTGAATAAGGTGGAACATGTTAACTCCATGTTAATGGACAGAGTGTCTCTTTGCAATATGACAAGTGTTCCTGGACACTTGTAGTAAAATAGAATTATCCCACTTAAAAAGAGGACGTCCCTCACTTTCTCCAGAGTCAAAGCAAAATTGCAGGGTACTGATGGCAGATGAGATAACTGCTAAGCAACTCTCCACCATATTCTATGGCAAAGGAGCTCTGCCTTCCCACTGATATTGGGTACGACCGACTTTGGTAAAAATGATCATCTCTAACTTCTGAGTCGAGGCTTTGAGAAGTATAGTGTGCTTCTCAAGTTCCACCTTATTTACAGACTGGAGTTTCTGAAGGTCAAGGGCTATGATTCATTTATCTCTGGCTCAACACCAGCATAGATCTCAAATAGAAAGCATCATCTGCTTTCTATTGTACTTTCTATTCTGAGAGTTTCCTACCTTCTCTGTGAGAAGAACACATCCTGAGAGCTGCCACCTTCTGGCCTGGGCCCACACATCTCACCAGGTTTGCTTAACAAACCCAACTCGCCCCCAGGTCTGAAGCAGAGTTAGGCCAGAGACAGAAAGGTCTGTGTATCTGAAATCATTATTTACTTATTCGTTATTTGCAGGGGTACTGTAGTTGTTACATGGCAGAGTTGACATACTGTCTTCAAAACCCTTTGCTTAATCTAACTTCATCTGCTTTCTCTCATCTCCTCTCCCTTCAACCAGACCAAACAAGTCCCCTTTCCCAAACTCACTCTGAGGAGTTCCTTCTGCTTAGACTTGTCTTCTTCACCCACTCATTGCTCAAGGTCAGGATCAGATGTCACGCTTCCTTTCCCCCCAAATAAAAAGAGTCAAAGATGATATTAATATCGGTTAAGTAACTACAGTATTAATGGCTAGCTCATTCAGTGAGTATAAGTTAGGTGCCTACTACACTGCAGAGATCTGCCCCCAAGCTTTTTATACAAATCCTTCTCAGGCCCTGGTCCCATTGCATTACAGTTGGCATTTAGGAAGGCTGCTCCCGACAAGCTGTTGCCTCTTCCAGTGCAGAGTCTGCCTCTTTCATTTCTATGTCTGGGTGTGAGGACAAGTACAAAGTAAATGTCAGTTGAATGCAATCTCCCTAAGAACGGCAGCTAACAGCATAGGTGGCCAGTTCCCCGGCAGAGAAGAGGGACCCACAGCTGGGGCTGATGTTGCTCCCACCTGCGTGGCTGGCCGTGCCCCAGCTCCACTGAGTCTGACCAGAGCAGGAAGTCCTTAAGCACGTTCAGGACCTAATCCAAGGGGCTTAGTGTTGATTCACCCTGTTTATTGGCTTCATCTGTGAGTCATTTCCCTGGCACCGAGTTCAGGATTCCACTGCTTTTCCTGTGTCACCTCTCCACTGGCCTGACCTGGGAGGTGACCAGTGTTACATGGGCTTCTGGGCTGCCTCCCTCACATATCCTGCCAACAAAGTCACCTCCAGAGAACTCAGGGATTGAGTAGGGCCTTCTTGCTAGGTGCTTGTGGTGCATGACTGGCCTGTTTGGTTCCAAGTTCTGGTGGCATCTCCAGTCGCTGTTTCCTCTAAGTGCCATCTGAGTCTAGCTTTGTGTCCACCAGGCCTTCTCTAGTCACTACAGTTTTGTAACTGATTGTCAGTTGGGCTCCGGAGCTGCCTCCAGATGCCAGCACCTTTGACTAATGGAGTACAAATCCTCACAAAGATTTTGTGACTGCTTCCCCTGCTAAGCATTTGGCTTTTCGAGGGTAGGGGCTGGATTCCACAGTACAGATAGGGTCTGTCTGGTTACATGCCACAGCAGACATATTGAATGAATAAATAAAAGTGTAAATGCCCAGCTTCAGAACTCACCTTCCACAGGATAAAGGAACTGCAGAACTGACACAGCATTTGAGATTTTAGTCTGAAATCTCATTCTTTTTGTCTCTCTTATCTGCCCCCCATCTAACCAGCTCTTCTTGATGACCCTAGCAGGTCCCATCACAAGCTAAGTCCTTCCTTCTCCATCAACTACCCCCTTTCCAACTTACAACCTCCAACAATTTTTCTGCCTCCCTTATTTTTGCCAGTCTTTCTGGCACAAGTCTTGTGTGGATGAATCTGTCAATGGTGAGGCATGTCCCTATATGGTAAATTCTGGAACCCTTGCCCTTAGGTCCTACCCTCATCCACAGTCCTGGGAAAGATACCAAGCCATTTACAGGTTTCCCCAGCGCTCAACTGCGAACCCTGATGAGAGAGGACTATGACCCATGGCACTAAGCCTGTTTTGACAGTCAGAAGCTCAGCCTTAAGCCCATGTATCCAACTCAGCAGCAATCCTGTCATTTCCCAAGCTATCATGTGATGGCAGTTAAGACGAAGGACTGGGCATGGCTTTGGTGGAGCTGAGCACTTCCCGATTGTCCTTTGATGCCCCTGTGAGCAATTCTGTCTCACTGTTAAATTCTGAGATGGGGCAGAGAAAGGGAGAGAACCCAGAAATCCTATCTCCTTTCCTGGGCTGCTGGTCTCCATCTTAGTGGGACCCTGAGGCAAATGATTCTGCTTAGAACCATCCATCCAAGACCTTGGGGTGACATGTCTGAGACCAACTCCTTCAGGGGAGTGCAAACCTCATGCCAGCAGGGGCTTTGGGGGGACATCCAGAGGCAGCCAGCAAAGGGAACATTCCTTTGCTCAAGAAATAGCTCTCACTCTCTTAGTTACACCTAGAGCCAGTCAGCTACTGAGAAATCCCAGGTTGGTGAGCCCCAGAGCTGGGAGAGTTTTAAGCTGTGCTAGTAGTTCTCTGAAATAAAGTTATGGAAAAGGAGAGGGACTCCAGGATTATTCTGAACCATGCAATCTCAAAACCCTGGAAATAGAAAGCATCAGAGATGCACTGCAATCCAGTTAAACCCTTAAAACACCTCTGAGAAAGACCACCCTATTTTAAAATACCTCAGTCAACAGAGACCTCACTACCTCACAAAACCATGCACATTTTCATATATTATATTCTCCCTTGAATCAAGCTGAAGCCTGGCTCTGTATAACAGAAAGTGGCAAGCTATCACTCAGCTCCTGCTTCTGAGCTCCATGTGGCCTCAGATTTGGGAGTGCCTGGAGTAGCCCCAGATAGTCTAATAATCCTCCAGTTTACTATATTCTTTGAAAGCAGCCAGAAATCTATTTCTCTTTAGATGGACCTTTTGGGCTGAGAAGAATGCCTGATAAAAATATAATGTTGAGTTGGGTCATTGAAACACCCTCAAGCCTGCAAGGCATCTATTTCTCTCCATCTCTGTACCCCCTCCCAAAGAGAAACAGCACTCCAGCTTTAGTTTGCAGGTTCCCTCCAATTCCTGTGGCAGCTGATGGCAGAGCCCCACCCCCAGTTCCCTTCTGTCCTCCTACCCTCAGCCCCACACCCCTACATATACTTCTCATTTTTAACACCCCTTTGCCACTGGGGCTGCCTTTTTTCCTACATGCAAATTTCACATAAAATCCTTCAAATGAAAACAGGTACTTTTCATTTTGCTCCCATAAACAGATACTTTCTAAATATTTAGACATCTGTATATAATGCCCTTAAACTGTTTGTTCTGAAGCATAAATAGGTATCTCTGTGTTTGAGTTAGTGTCTGATATGTTTCTCATTTAAGGAGAAAACATAAAAAATAATTGGAATAACTACAGCCAGGAACAATGCTTACACAGCATGTCAGTGTCTTTTATTATGTCTTAAAGTAAAAGCTTCAGTTGTAGGTGTCTTTCTCTCCCCACCAAAAAGAACCATAGCTCTTTCTTCTTAATCCTTCACAAGATTCAGCAGCCTCAGGGTGAGGGGATCAGCAAGAGACACCCTTTTAGAGCCTAATTTTCTGTCTTTTGTATTCATAGCACTTGGGGGCAGTACTCTGATTCCTCATTCCTCATTTTGAACTGTTCATTGAGGGCAACAAATTCCCATTTTATTCTGAAGGAGGGAAAATAAGACCCCTTCCCCAGCCCCTTTATCACGCCTCAAAGAACAGATGGAATGAGGAAGAAGGACGCAGGCACATGTAGATCTGCCTTTGTAGGTTCTTGGAATCTCAAATGACGGTCTGGGTCTGTGATTGTCCATTCACCTTTACCCATAACAGGGTGGGGAAGTTCAAACAGACAGGGAGGCTTTAGAGAGCCAGTTTGGACATAGAGCCAAGCTATTTTCTCAGTTATCAGCTTTATACTAATTTCTTATCCCATTTCTCTGACTCTAGTTGCTTTCTTAAATGGTCTGATCGATAGCTTGATGAAAGGTGGGATTAGTATTATCCCCAAACCCTTACTACCAAATTGGATATTCTGAATCCCTGAAGCTTTTCTCTGAACACACAGATGAAACATTATATGTCTAGTGCATCCTAGAGGTGGAACTTACACAATGTCATCACTAATGAGAGTTGTTCCAGAAGATCTAAATCAGCCCTCACTGAATTGTCTTTCATAGTCCTGCCCAACTGTTACCTAGCTTCTGTGAAGACCTCCTCATGGGGGGGGTGTCCTGTATTTTAGGAGGTAGCCTCTTCCATTGTTGTACAGCTCTGACAGCTATGTCTTGTTTTATTAAATCGGCTCACATTTCCTACAATATCTATGCATTGGTCCTGCTATAGACTGAATTATGATGCATTCACCCTCAACACGCTTCATGTATTGATTTGGAAATGGGGCCTTGGGGTGAAAAACAGGGCTAGATAGGGTTATGGGGGTAGGACCCTTATAATGGGATTACAGATTTCCCCCACTATCCAAAAGTAGAACATTTCTATTTGGTATGATTTGATGGATTATTTTGGGTGTCTGGAAACACTCAAAAAATTTTCCATATAAATTAATGGTACTAGTATTCCTGCACCCAAGAAATAGCCTATCAAATCATACCAAATAGAAAGTTCTACTTTTGGATAGTGGGGCAAGCCTTTATATGAAGAGCTCACCCTTTTCTAGACGACAAAGAAATCACATCATAAGATGGCATTGCCTACTAGGTAATAGAAGAAGCCCCAGAACAAAACTTACCTCCTGGAACCTGATCTCGAATTTCTGAGTCTTCAGAGATGTGAGAAACAAAATTCTGTTGTTGCAGCCAATCACTCCGTGATATTTTGCTGTGGGCGCTGTAGCTGATGAAGACAGGCACTATCCATTCATTCTATCACTTATCAAATACATAATGGAACTCTAGCTGGTAAGACACTCTGCTGGGTGCTTGAGATTAAAATTAAAATGAGGAAGTTTCCATTTCTGTAGAGTCAGTTTGAAAAAACAGACAAAAAAGTCAATAACTTCAGCACAAAGTATACTTTAGATGAAAGGCTGCTGTGATAAAAGCAGTGAGGATCCAAGAGAAGACTCTGTTTGCATCTAAGGACAGTCCAGCATCTGAATCCACAGAGGATGAGGTTAAAACCACACAATCTCACTTCCATGCTTTCATCGGGTACGATCCAAGCCCCTTCAGAAGGTGGGGAGGAGCAGACCATCCACACAGATGCAGTGTGGGCCTGGAGCAGAGACTCCGACCCTGGAGCGCCTCCCCTGAGAGCCCAGGGACTTGCAGAGTCAAGGAGTGGGGTTCCCTCTTTGATGGGGAAGCAGCTGCAGAACACAGAGGGGTGCCCGCCTCACACACTCCTACCATCTGTCTCTATGCAGCAGCCAGAGCCATCTCTAAAACAGTAAGTTCTGTCACTTGTGGTGACATCACCCTCCCTGGGGTCCAGGCTAATCAGAGGAAACCCGGAAGCACTCACAGTGCCCAGTAAAGACCATATGATCCTGTTCCCATTACCTTTCGGATTGTTCTCTTAATCTGGAACCCACTCTTCTGGGCTTTGTGGGTCTCCTTCCTGAAATATCCCAGGATGATGTCTCCATAACTTATCACAAGCTGTTCTCTCTGCATTAAATCATTTGATAACACACACACACACACACACACACACACACACACACACACACACACACCCCACCCCTAAATTCCGAAGTGCAGAAAGTTGTATCTGTTTTATTCACTGATATATTTTAAATAGCTAGAGCTGTGCCCGGCACACAGCAGGTTCTTGCTATGGACTACATTATGCACCCCTCTTCAAATACATGTGTTGAAGTCCTAATCCCAATGAGGTGGTATTTGGACATGGGACCTTGAGAAACTAGGTTTAGAGACAGAGTGCTTACTACTGAGCATTCCTATTCATATTCTCTCTCTCTCTTTCTCTCTCTCTGCCCCTCACTCCTGCCATGTGAGGACACAGCTAGAAGGTGCCATATGCAAGCCAAGAAGAGTGCCCTCATCTCCCAGTTCACTGGAAACTAAACCGACCAGCACCTCAATCTTGGACTACCCAGATTAGACCTGAGAAAATAAAATGCGTTGTAGCAACCTGAGCAAACTAAGACAATACTTCAAAGGAAGGAACAGTTCAAACCACATACTGGTTTGATATTAGCCTTTCTTTTTCTTTCTTTTTTTTTTTTTTTAGCTTTTCCTTTGCAACTTGGGAAAAAAAAACCAACAAGATTTCACCAATAAGTCACACACATGCACATATAAGCAAGCGTCTCTAACACATATAAAATTCAAATAGATTTTTTCATTTTACCACTGCCTCTGATCAGAGCCTTATCTTGTGATGGCATGGTTTGGAAGGAACACTTCCTATGAAGATACCAGCTTATGAAGTCAAAGCGTCTCACAATTCCCAGGCAAGCAAAAGAAAACATGGCAGGCCATTCCTTTTCCTTCCCCAAACTTCAGCTTTTTTTTCATCTTCCAATGGGGACAAGAAGAGCACCTCCCTATGGACTTGATGTGAGGATTAAATGAGATGATGTATGGTATGTACTTAGCACACAACATCTGGTTCATTATGAGGTTGATTGCTCCTGATTTAGTCCATTTGAACTGCTATCTTAGAATACCATAAACTGGCTTATAAACAACAGAATTGTATTTCTCACAGTACTGGAGGCTAGACTCAAGGTTTATGTGAAGCCACTTCCTGATTTGTAGATGGGCTTTTTTTGCTGGGTCATCACATGGCGGAAAGGGTGAGGGAGATTTCTGGCATTTCTTTTATGAGTTTATTAACCCCAAATAGGAGACCTCTGTCTTCCTGACCTAATCACCTCCAAAGGCTCCACCTCCAGATAACATCACATAGGAGATTAGGTTTCAATATATGAATTTGGGGGAGATGAAGTATTCAGTCTAATGGCCATCACCAGAACAAAATTCCACAGTGGGTAACTTAAACAACAGAAAAATGTCTTCTAATTTTGGAGGCTCTAAATACATGATCAGGATGTCAGCAAGTTTGGTTTCTGTGAGGTCTCTTAGCTTCTCTTCTTACCTTGCCAATGGCTACTTTCTCGCTGAGTCTTCACAGGACCATCCACCCCTCTGCCTCTGTGCCCTTATCTCCTCTTATAAAGACAGCAGTCATATTGGATTAACACCCATTCTCAGAATTGGATTTTAACCCAAATCACTTCTTTTAAGACCTTTGCTCCATATACAGCTGCCGAGGGGCAGGGCAGGAGACAATTCCTATTTTGTACCCAGCACCTGGATGGAATCTATCGTGTGTCAATTTGGTAGGACACCAACAAAACTGAAAGCTTGGTCAAAACGCTTTCCCTGTTAGAAAAGTGTCCTGCACAGCATCTCTGACTGGAAGTCTGAGGTAGTTGCTTGAACAGGACCAGGAACTCACCCCATGCACTACCCCTTGCTGTAGTTGTGGGTGTTGAGGGCGGGAGCACCACACTTAAGAGGCCAGGGTCCAGGAAGAGAGAGCGGAGTACAAGCACTGAGTATGGAGATGCCTTACTTCTCTCCTGGGACCAGACATTACCCACCCCCAGCTCATTTCCTCCTTGTGGGGACATGGGGGCCAGTGTTACCCGGTCTCCCAGTTTCTCCACACACCTGGAATTCTGGATTCCCATGTGAAATATCCCGAACTTTGAAATCTAACGGCTAATGTAAACTAAAACCAAAAATTGATGAATAGGTCAACAAAGATTATCTGTACCCCAAATTTTGAAGACCTGAATTCAAGGTCTTTTCGGCAAATCAGAAAAGCACCACCTTGAGGCAGATGCAGCCCTGAAGGAGCACAATTTGAGGAGGGTTTTCAGTCCTCACTCCTAACTGCAACTAGAACTCTGTATGGCTCATGCACTGCTCGACTCTACACAGCTAGAGTCACTCTCTGAGTCATGGCGGTGAACCTAAACATGAGATAATTCACATCTGTTGGCCCCGACTCTGATAAGCTATACAACCCCACAGCGCACTTTACTCTCCCCTTTTTTCCCTTCTTATTATCAGTCACGTTAAAGTCATTCACGAAATACTTGTCTTTCCAACTAGATTATAAGCTACAGGAACTCTTTTGTTCCCCAGCCTGTCCTCAGTAATAACAGAGTCAGCATATAAGCTATTTCTTCAGTCATAGAAGGGAGAAAAATAGAACAAACCAGCTCCCTCTTTCAGATTTGAATGAATCAGAGGTGAAGACAGTTTTATAGTTCCTTGATCTGCTCTGCACTGAATGCGTCAGTTCTCCCACCTATTCTTCATGGCGCCTGGGTTCCAGAACCCTCCTCCTCTTCGGTGTTTTCCTCCGGACTCAGTTTGGTCCACCAGAGATATTTTGAAAACATGTTTTCAGCGCTTGAGTCTGATATTAGCAATCAAAGGCACAGACACTGGCGTTTACTCTACCAGTCACTTTGCATCTAATACTGTATGCAAACCATAAAACAGCCCCTCAGGTAGGAACCAGAGGGAGAAAAGAGGGCTTCTGGAAGTTAAGTAACTTGTCTAACCAAAGTGACATTGTTTGGGACTGGGATTCAAACTTAAATTGTTCTGACTCCCCAAAGCCATGCTCTTTCTGCCATGCCAGGCCTCTCTGTTCCATTGAATTATATTTAACTGCCAAGTCAGGGACTGTCTTGGGTCCAAATACCTCAAGCATGAACTAGCTGAGATTTTCCAGGCATAAAGGGTCAGAACTGGTAGTCGGGTCCATGGAGAGCGATATAGCAGGCCGCTGCATTGAGAACCAGGCCCCGGCGTCACAAAGGGGAAGATGTCATAGACCAGAACAGCTGAAAGGATGTTTACGGGAAAAAACCTGGCAGAGATTAAGTCCTGTGCACCCAAAATACCCTTGATCCCAGTTTGCTGTTTATGGCCAGAGCAGAAAAAAGACAAACAGAAACTTTTCTGCTTCTTTTTTTCTGGTAATAGCTTTTGGGATTTATCTCAGGACAAAGAAAAAAGGTTGCTGACCTTGGCCAACTCCTCCACTGCCACCCCCACCTCCAAACCCCACCCCATCCTTCAAAAAGAGAAATAATCCTAAAATCACCAGTGGATGTAAGGAAGATGAAAGCTAAACTTCACTTTTGGTCTAGTTTCCAGCTGAGGGTATATGGGGGCTATCAGTGATGAGATGAGGGTTGAGTTTGGGGGAGATTTTTGCCATTCTGTCTTGTCATGAAGTACAATTCAAGACAGCTGGGAAAGAGAGCAAGGCCAGAATTATTCTTATAATTCAGTCATCTTTGAACAAGTTCCCAAAACCTCAGCTGGAAAAAAATCAAATTAATGTTTGCAAAGTCAGTGAGCATATTTTCTGTTGTTTCCAATCTTATTTTTATCTTTAAAAAATTTACAAAGAAATTAAGCATATTAAAAGAGTTGGATAAAAATTTTGCAGACACAAATTATAAAACAGACAGATTTTACTCCAGGTCCCATCTTCTTTAACTAAATAGTCTGCATTTGCCTGTTTCCTTCTCACTTTTTTTCTCTTCTGCACATATAACCAGGTTGAAATCACAGTGTTAATATAATGTTTGTTTAATACTATATATTTTCAATTAACATTTCATCATAAACGTAAAATTACAGATTCCATTATCATTGGGAACTGCATAATATGGATTAATTGTTCCTTGATTCCATCATTTAAGCAACATTTTCATTGAGGCATTGGATTGCTATTATTAATGTAATAGTTTGCTAGGATATTAGTTGTTGTTTAAATTTAGCTGTATTTCCCCCAAAAAACCAGAGCTCTCATAAGCGACCTTATTTGTAGGGATAGGTAAATGACAGAGAATGCTGATTAAAGGAGAATTAAATCCTCAATTTTTGGCATTAGAAGGGAATGTCAAAGACATTTGATTTAAAATTCCAGTTGGTGATGGTCTCCTTTATGTTTATGGTGGCTATGTTCTGTCACAGAAACCTTTTCTAACCAAGGCAGCTGATGTTGTCTTAAACACTTCTTGTGTTTCTATTGGTAATGTCTCTGTGGTGAGGAGTGTCCCCTTCTCATAACAGTCACTCTTCCCCAATCCAATTAAGGGTGAAATCCCCGAAGTCAATTTATTTGCATCTCATCATTCAGTAAATATTTATCAGGGGCTCCAATGCATCAACACCTTTAATAGGCACTGAGGTCGGGTTGGAGAACATATGTTAAGATCAGGCCTTCATGGCGCTTCTACTCCAGTGTAGACATATAATGTGGGTGCCTAGCCCAGAGGAAGTACCACTGAAAGTTCACTTTGTCAGTCAGAAAGTGGGGTCAGTGGTTAGGCAGAGGAAAGAGGGCTTGTAGTGATCCTTAATGAAGACACCCTCAGAGATGGAGCCCAGAGATGCAGCAAGCAGGGGCCTTGCTCACACCATCTTGATAAAGCTTTTGTTTGGGGGATTCTGGAGAAGCACAGAACATCCCAGCACTTAGAGAACCATAGAAAATTTCTAGATTACTGTTTCCCTGAATAAGCACTAAGGAATATTGGTTCCTGGAGTGATAAAGGGTTATACTGGGGAAAAAAGAGGTCTTTGACCAACACAAATTTAAACAAAGAAAAACAGATGCTTTTGTTGTGGGATTTTTTTCGAGGAGCTTTTCACAGCCATCTCAGCATCATTGTTCTCTCTAAGATGCATCATTACTTGCAAAGTTTCCAACCCAATTTTTACTAGGAAATCTCTTTTTTTAAAAGAGATGTATTTATTTATGCAAACAAGAACTGGGGTGTAGGCCGGAGGTATACGGGGCGGGGTGTGAGAGGATTCACCAGAGACAGAGTGGAGAGCAGAACAGGTGGATCTACTGAAGTACACTTCTAAGAGAAGTAGTGGGTGAAACAGGTCTGCTGCCCCATGTAGGACTCTCCCTTGCCGGGGATCGAACTCATCCTGCAGTGGTTGCGGATAGCTTCATAGTGCAATGACTTAACCCATTGAGCCTCAAGGAAATCTCTTCATGTGAAGTACCTAATGGGACTGAGTTTCTCTTGCACCCTCTTTGGGAAATGCAGAGAGAGACCATTGTCTGGATTTTTACAGACGAGGAAGCTGAGACCTAGACAGGGAAAATAACTTCACTAAAAGCACACACAGAGAGACAGTAAATAAGTTCTCCTGGCTCAGATCATTGTACATTCCAATATAAATTAATATCTCACAGTCTGCAAACTCATGCCATCACAGTTATTTTTTAACATGTACTGGAAACCTACTATGCGCCCATGGCATCATGCAGGTCCAACCTCTGCCCTGAGAAGTTCTCCCTGTACTGCGGAGAGCTTCATTAGGCATCCCTGCTTGGATGGACACCTACGCCTGCCCAGGGGGCCTCTTCCTGAGAACGTAGGTTCTACATCCCATCAGATCCTTCCTTGATGGGCCTTCTGTTCTGATGCCATTGCAAGGTTAGCAGCAAATGACTGTGGATTCAACAATCTTCTAAGCAAAGGAAGACTTCAGTAGTGAGCCAATGCACTTCCTCAGTCACTAGAGGAACAGTTATTCTCCATGTAATCCTTCCCAGGGGTCGGGAACTCACTATCCCAACCCATTCTGGGGTTGTATGACTTCCAGAAAGAGCAATTGTGTAGGCATATTATAGAAACCTAGTCAGAAAGTGTGCATGAACTTCCCTCCCACCCCTGAGGAGAGTGGCTGTAGGGTTGGACTCACAGCTTGAAACACCACAACCTTCTCTGTCCCACAGAGAAGATGACAGGAAGCTGAGCCTGGGAGTTCAGTGTTGGCAGCCAACTGTCATCATTTTTTACTTTAGGAGCAAAGGGTTGCAAGATGATTTGTCTCAAAAGAAGCAGCAATGGATTAGACTTTGATTGCTCTTAATTCTCTTAATGAGAAAATCTATAAAAAGAACCAGGAGGAAGTGAGATTTTTATTGTCTTTCTTTTTTCTTAATGACAACAGGAGACATAATAAAGAGGAAAGGGGCTTTCTTGTGGGTGCCGGGCTTATTTTCCACAAGAAGGGGCTGGCTGAGTCCCAGATCCCCAGGAAGAGAACTCGTGAGAATATGAGGCATCAAGGGAACAATAAAACTTGTAGGAAAGTGCATGTGTCTTCAGAGGGAAAACAGGAGCAGCTGAGGGAACAGAGCGCTCCTGATGAAATCAAGATTTGTATGTGGCTTAGGCCTGGAGCCTCCAGACAAGGGAGAGGGGAGCCTTGGTGAAAGAGTCTTCCCTAAGAAAACAGGGAAGCTTATGGACACCATAAATTTGCACTGTGTCTTTTCTTAAACCTAATCATCACATCATGAGAGGTGGCAGTAACTCTGGCACGGGAAGGCCAAGAGGCAAGTTAGATGTGTCTGTTTGTTTGCCTGTCTACATGCAGCAGCTGTGTCCAAACCTGCCCAAGTGCCTCACTTTGTGGGCACATTTATTTGCTTCTTTAGTTTCTTGGGGGTTCTCACTTTCCTGCTTGCCCTCTGCTCCCATCCCAGAGCAAGGCCATGCCCATAAATCAGACTTTATAGGGCCAGAATAAAGTTTTCGGCTTCCAGGCTTGGACTTGTCCTTATTGGCTTCGTTGCAGGTCTGACCTAGTTGGACTACTTGAGCCAAAGAAATAAAATGTTCTCTATTGGCTCCATGGACTTGTAGAATGTTAGGATCCAAAGGCACCTCTGGGATAATTAATTTGTTTGACCAATTAAAAGAATAGGAAATAGAAGCCCAGGCAGAGGGAGGGATTTGCTCAAGCTCACGTGGTTGACAAGAGCCAGAGCTCTCTTTGCCAGGTTCATCACGGAACAGAACCAGATATAAATAGAAAACTGCACAAACCCACAATCCATACAAATGCTCGCATGGAGACACGCCCTCAAGTAGAACTGGGAGCAAAGGGCTCGGCTGGCTACAGAGCTGGCCGCTGCCTCAGGTCATCACGCCCCTCCCAGGTGGCGTCCTCAAGGCAGAATGACATAAAAATGAGGTTGTTACCAACATTGCTGTTGAGGAGCTCTCTAGCTTCCTCTTATGCAATTGTCCTTAAGTGTGACTACTCTAGTCTAGAAACTTCTGAAGCTCTTCCTTTCCCAACATACGAAGTCACTGTATCAGCCTTAGGTTCAGTCAAGAAAATTGAGCCTCTATGACATTATGGGCATATGAAGATTGATATAAATTAGGACTTCCACAAACATAGGAAGAATCTGGGGAAATGAAAACTTGGGCTACCATTTAAGACTCAGAGAAACATTCACTAGAATGAAGCCTGATGAGCCAGGCAGAGACATTCTCTAAAAACTAAAACATTCTGTAAAAGAAGAGGTTGCAAAGAGATCTGAAAGTCTACTGTGACTGCCACGACTTCTCAAAAGAATGAATGAACACTTTCTTTCCACCTTCCAAATCTCAGCATCTTCTCATTATCAAACTACACAGCCCTAGAGGGACAAGACATCCTTAGAAGGCTAGGGGGTAATGCTGCTGAAATGACAATAACCAATATGATAAAGTCTTGATTCTGCAGCTTGACTTTGAAAGGCATTTGCAACTTAACTCCTTTGGCTTAATATCCCTTCCTAGATAGACAGGGACACAGAAGTGTGGCGTCTCATGCCAGAGGTTATACATATGTAGCTGAGATTACCCAAGGATTCTATGGGTCACCATGATAACACCCAGGTCAATAGTGCCAAAAACTGAGCTTGCCCTTGAGAAAGTAATTGCAAGGGTTAACCCTGGGATCCTCAATGGACAGGGAAGTAGGTGAGACCAGGAGAGGTTGAGAACAGTCAGACCAAGTATAGTCGGAGGACCACTGATCTAAATTAACCCCGTAAACACAGGAAATCCAACTTAGGGAAACTGTTTCAAACAGTGTGCTGATAAAGAGGGCATGAGATGCTGGGCTGTGCTGAAGTGAGAAGCAGGGGACTTTTCAGAGGGAGGGGCTCCAGGTGAAAAAAATGTGCCTCTGAACTAGAGCAGGTAAAGGAATCAAGGGGGCCCAGGAATTACAAAGCTAAGTTGTTTGATAGGAGACCTATATAGATACTGTAATTCCCAGATGTTGCTAAATGGAAAGATGGTGATTAAATCTCCAAATCCCCATGAAAAAATGTGAGAAACAGGAACAGGAAAAGGCTGGAAATCAGTAGGGACATGCATACAGGGAAGACTTGGCTTCAGAGTGCATGGTTTTAGGCTTCAGTTAATAAATGTGGAGGCATGAGGAGCATGGGACTAAATGATGTGTCCATAACACAGACGTCAACAGTGGAGTGTGTGGGTCAAAATCAGCTACATCTATTGAATCTTTATTATGTGTCAGGCCCTGTGTCAGGGGCTTGGAGTGGCACAAAGATGCATCAGGTTCTCTCTTTTCTGAAGCTCATACTTGTGCTCCAAGATCCTTTTTGTTGTTTAACACTTACTTTGCTCACTTAGACCAGGCATGTTTTGCTGAAAGTCATCACATTATTTTTTCTTATATCTTGACATATAACTGTGGCAGGGACAGAGGGAGGGAATGTTATCTGTGATTCTCTGGGCTGAGATTTGTAGTGTAAAGCAGTTGACATTTTATATCTTCTTTACTGTCTTAAAAAAAGATTACTGATAAATCAGGAAGTCAGGCCTTCAAGAGAACACAATTTTACATGTTCCGTCTCAATTATCTTGCCTCCTGGATATTCAACTTAGGTAAGAGAATGTTAAGACAGGGTTCTTCCTTCTTAAGTTTAGCTGAAGACAATATATGAAAGATTCCAAAGTGAGGTAAGAAGCAGTATTTGAAAAGGTAGGCAAAAGCCTGGCTATTTAACTCTTAACTCTCATCTCTAACAAAGATTAAAATGAACTGAGCTGGAGATTAGAAAAGGGTTTTATAGAAGAGTCTATGTATTTTGAGTTGCAGCTCCCTAAGGGAGAAAATTCTTCTACCTTTACATATGTCAAAAAAGAGAAACTACAGAGTTGACTGGTGAACCTTAACCTGCATCCTCTGGGCTTGGAGGGGGCACCCTAGTGGCCTGATCATGTCTAATAAATTTATAGAACCAGATTTTATAGTCAGTTGGCTGCCCACATGGAGGAACAAAGGAGAGAGAGATGTATTGGGGACCTGCAATGGTCTTAGCTAGGAGGAGCTGAAGGGAGGAAGGTACATTAGCAGAAAAAAACTAGGGGCACCACTAAGAGTCAAGGGGATGAAAATGGAATAAAAAGGTAGAGAGAAGGGGGACCATCATTATCAAGTGCAAGCAGATGAAAGGTCTCCAGCAAGAGGGAGAGGTGGATTCCTGGAGGGACCCAATGGTGTCCCTCACTCAGCAGAGTCTACCATGTAACTGTTTCCCTGCTTCCTTTCTCTCCTCTGGATTCTTGTGTTCCAGTCCCATGGGTCTGCTAGGCTGCTTCAGCTGCCATTCTGGCTATGCATTTTGGCCTTTCCAGCACAAAGTCCATTTGGCCCAGTCAATCAATTATTACCTAAACATAAAGAATGCAAACTACCCACCCTGAAAATGTTCCTCTCAAGTTAAACAAGAGCAGGATGCTTAATTCCCTGGGATAATGACAATGAGTATACATCACGAGGCATGGCCAGGAATGCCTAAGAAACTGTAGACTAATATATAACTTTGATTCCCAGAAACTGATCAGCAGAATGCCTTGTTAATAAGATCGGAACCATGAGTGGGCATCAGAAGCCTGATTTCGAACTTCAAACATGGGTCATAAAACCAATCCGGATCCTCAGACTCGTCTCCCCCAAAACCCTAGATAACCTTAGCAGACATTCACTTCCCTCTAACTTTTTTATCTCTTCATTCTCCTGCCCTGAGTAATTGACTCTGTAAAATCATTCAATCAATAAAAAGTCCAGGTTTTGCCTACTCGGCAGCACCCTGCCATAATAGCTTGCTCCACGACTCTGTTACTTTGACAGTGTTGTGTTGCCTGATGCAACAGGAGACAAGCAGGAGGGGTGAACAAAAGTAAAACCAGTGAATGGAGACAGGAAAAGCAGCCTCATATTACCTTTCTCTCACAGCAGACTTCCCCATTAGAGCAGACCCAAAGTAGGAAAAAGAGAAAAACAACTGTTAATTTGGATAGAAGATTTCACTACTACATATATCTGGACGATTTAATTTGTAAATGGAGACTAGACTTTGAGACTTTAGTGACAAAGTTTTTATGATTTAAGAGTTCTCAGGTAATTCAAGGAACAATCCAAGTTTTCATCTGGGGCAAAAGAGGAACTGGTTCCACCAGATAGATTCAAAGAAGAGTAGACAATAAAAAGTAGTTGATTTCTCTAAGGGCTAATGGCATGTGGACCATTCTGAGTATGAAAATGGTTTCATGAATGTATACATATGTCAAAAGTTTTAATTGTACATCTCAATTATATGAAAATCATTGTGTGTCAATTATATTCCCAAGCAAGCTGTTACTAAAAGTAACCTGCTTTCTGAATTTGTTCCTTGAGTTTATCCTGTTCATTGTTACACATGTGGAATTCCACCCATTATCACTTCCTTCTGTCTAAATCATCCTATCCTGGATCACCCCCAGACTAAGTGAACTCTGGTGATCAATTCCAGGTAAAAGTGACTATCCTGATGGCATCATGTATCATTTACGTAATACATTTTAGCATTATTTAGTGTATTTCATAGAAATGTTAATGGATAAAATATCTGAATGGTAAAATCCTGAAAATCATAAATTCCCTTTATAAGTCTTTTCATCATGTATTTTTCCAGAACTTAAGCTTGATTATAATTCAGAGTCTATATACACATGTGAACAACACACAAACATATCCCTCTAGACTTTAATTGCTGTGAATGTTCTAGCCCTAAATTTAACCATGTAGAAAAGCCCAACATTAGACAGTGTAACAAACTGTTTTGAACAAGAGAAGGATAAAAATGATTTACTTCCCCTCTTTCTTAAACTGTCAATCAGGGATATAGCATTATTTTCTGAAGTGCTATTCCTCTGCTAATGGCTTTATGATGTTTCTATTATACCCCACCCCACTAGTCTCATGAATACTGTTTTCTCACTACCTAAGAAACTTTGGTGAAATTCTCTGATGGGCAGGATGGAAATGCTAGAAATATTTTGAATTCAAATTACTTAATTGAAAATATTAGTAGTCACGCCTCACCAGACTCCCAATCTTTATTCTAAAAAGTATGTGATCGTGGTATTGGGAGTGGGGTAGAACTGGGAGGACATTAGATAAGCTATTGTTAGTATCTTGTGAGCTCTCATCTGTGTGACTTCCTTCCTTGGGATCATCTTGTAATCAGGCACTCATTATTGTTTGCCTCCATGATGTCAATGAAAGTTTCAATCAAAATAGTGTATGTTGAAAATACCAGCACCTGTTCATCTCAGTCAGCCAAGCTGCAGAAAATGAAAACCTTCAACATTCCCCTAAGTCAGCAAGAACTCACCTGTCAGAGCACTGGCTACCCATCACCCCAGCAGGTTTGATTTATCATGTTACCTGGGACTGAAGGAAGCACTTGCTCCCCCAAAGCCAACTGCAAAGGCTTTTCCACAGGTATTTCCCCAGTTTCTGCTTAGCCTCGAGTTCCCTCATAATCCCGCATACACACACTTGGTCAGAGCACGGACAACTAGAAATCCTTGTCTAGTTGGTTTGCCTGTAACCAGTGAGGCTCATCAGCGCACACAGGCCCACCATTTCCCCAAGGACCCCACACTGTGGCAGGGTGGCTGCTGCTGAAGGCAACACTAGAAAAACTAGATCTCAACCATGATTATGGGATAGATGGTGTCTACTGTCTCTGATACCTCAGATTATTTTGAATTCCTTGAATTGCTGCTTCTCAAGACAAGAGCAATTTGGAAGCCAACCAGCACCTACCATAGCTACTGGGCCTGGCATTCCCATCGATGGCCCAAGAAGAGGAAAAGAACTTGGGGGAGACCTGGGAGCATCTCTCACCTGACTTTCTCCATGAGTCACAGAAACCACCATAATTATATTCAGTCTTCCCAGAGCGCCCCTATCTAGTACCCAAGTCCAGAAAAGATCTCTCCTTCTTTTGTATGCTCAAGGCTTGCTCTTTTTCCCACTCCAGGGCTGGTTAATTAATGCATTTTTTCATGATAGTCTTCATTAATTCTAAAAAATAATTAGAAAAATAAAATTATATGAATTGCTATATTTTCTCCATGGTTTACGTGGAGGTACAATCATATACTGTAGTCACTTTATTACATAATTATATATAAATGTGCCTGCTCCTCTCTCTGGAAAAGGACTTTAGAGGCAACTACATCTATATCTATATCTATATACTATACTATGCTATACTATACTATACTATATCTAATGTATACCTCTATTCCTACCTCCTAATTGGGTATCTGGTGGAGAGCAGAAACTCACCCAACATTTGTTAAATTAATAAAAACTAAGTAGGTGAATGGAGATATGGATGGATGATGGATAATAAGTCCCTAAATGTATAACTGCCCCAGGAATCAAAACAACACCATATGGGCCAAGCCCCTTTTGTTAGAATTAACAAACATCAGTATAGTTAGAGCTAGAAGACTTTCTTACAGATGTCATCTATTGACTCTCCCCGCAAAATTGCAATGTAGATATTATTATCTGATTTTACAGATGAGTCATCTATTGACTCTCCCCCAAAAATTGCAATGTAGATATTATCTGATTTTACAGAAGAGAAAACCAAAGTTCAGAGAAGTTAAGTAATTTGACTAAGTTAAATCACCAAGTAGCTACTGTAGCCTCCCTCAGTCCTATCTGTCCTATCCAGACTGTTTCCAGCACTTAGTTGATTCTGATGAAAGAACGTGGGGAACCTCTAAATTTTTAAATGGCATTCGATTTTTTTATAGAATAAATGTTTAGTATGTAGATTAAGAACTCTGATGGTAGTGTGAAAAGTACACTGTAAAATGAGCATAAGAATAGAGTGAGTTATTGTAGAAGAAGTACACATTTGTATTTAATGTGATTTTACTTTCATTATTTTTCTTTTATAAACCACCAACTTGCAAAAATTAGGTTGTAGTTAGAGGCAGCTTGGAGAAGGATGCTTTGAATTAACAACTAAATTGTCATATTTCCTTATGAAGCATTTTATTGTTGGGTAGAGTTGGAGGGAATCAGTTCCCAGGGAGGCTCATTTGCCATTTGTTTCATTCTGCTGACCAGATGACTTGACCACAGAACATTCCTTCTGCCTTCTTCTCCCCAGCTTTCAGCACTCCAGCCACGCTTCCTGGGGCCACCAAGACCGTGCATAAAGCTCTAGGACCAAAAGGGGCCTCAGAGAACAGCTAGCACGAGCTTTGGTCCGTGCAGGAGCACACCTCTTCAGTACCCCACCATGAGTTTACACTGACTCCCCTTGATCACTGAGAGCCAGAAAGAAGTGGTAGAAGTTCAAATTCAAGCTCTTCTCTGGCTTCCCACTAGCCTGGGATCTCAGATATGTTCTATAACTTCTCTGATTTTCAGTTCTATAATAATGAAAAATTTCAGAGGTAAGGTATGACCTTCATGATTAAACCCATACAAAGTGTCTCACCCAGTAAATGGGTTTCCCATTTCCCCCTTCCTCTATTGTTGGAACCCTTAAAATAAGGAAATGTTAATTTTCCTTTGTATCTATTTAGTTCTGATTTCTTTGACCACAAAGAGCGAGTCTTCCACCTACTAACTCTTCAATATTGGCCACCAGCTTTCATTGCCCCGTCCCATCTTTTCTTCCACATTCACCAGCCTTGGCTGTTCAGTTCTTTCTCCAATGACAATGATGTGGTTTGTCACTTCCCTGTATCCCTGTCCCTGATGTGCGCATGTACCTTGCTTTGTCAGTGATCCACCTACAGTGCCATTCTCTGACTGACCTCTAATCAGAAGGTCAGCTATTAAGGTGATGAAGGCTGTCCTTCATCTGTCTCTGTTTTCTCTCCTCCCACCCCAATCTCACCTTCATTGTGCTTTGGCCTCAGGTAAGGAAAGCAGATCCAAGAGAAGCTACTGAGAGGAAGGTGCCTCCCCCCACCATGTCCCTGGTAAGACCCCACACAAATAACTTCTTGCATCCCTGTAACACCAGTTCTCTCTTGTCTGCTTAATAAGAGAAGACTAATATTACCGCTTTTGTCTTTTGATCACAGCGCTAAGATTTTACTTCTTTAAAGGTTTCTGATGTCCCAGGCACATGAGAAAAATCTGTGGATTTTTTCACAATGCTTTTAATTCCTCATAAGCACCAGGATTTATTGCCAAGAGAGACCAGTAGTTAGGGCATCAGTTAAAAAGGATCCCTCCCCATTCCCGTGCCAATTATTGACACATTTGTTAAAAGCTAAGGCAATATTCAGAATCATAAATATGGACCAAAGACTTTAATGTGTATCCAAAGCATCTAAATACATAAAGAGATTCGCAATAAACTGGGGGCAGATTTCTGAGATTTCAGTAACTCTTACTCTAATCTCTGATTTATTTATTACTAGAAAATCAAAGATCCCAAATACTTTGTCAGTGAAATCTCCATGCTAAGCTTTTAAATATGCAGACCTAAAAGAGTTAATGGGAGACACATGTAATTTGGCATCAACTCAAGTCTCTAGGTTCAGAACCAGGCCCGGGATAGGCAGACTGGCCTCTAGGCGGAAGCATGTGTGGTTCAAAACTGAGTCACCCAAGGTAAGTAGCTCAAGGCCAGTGGGACCCAGAGGACACTGGATGGTACATCCACTGCCTCCGCCCCACCCCCACCCCCCAATCCCCAATACAGCCAGGGTTTGGAGACTGGTGTGGGTCTACACACTGACTCTTAAAAGGGATTAGACTGGTGACTCTTGGCCACAAGTGAGATCTTGCAAACTCAGGGGACTGAAAATCAAACCTTTTTTCAAAGTCAGAGGTCAGTGTCAAAAGGGTTTATATGTTTGGAACATTAGAGAAGTGAACATTACAGTGAATGAAAGACTGAATTTTGAAAATTCTCCAGTACATAACATATTTTGAATCAGACCAAATTATCCTTTTGTTTTCCGGATGGGAGATTAGAAAGTAGTTTCTGCCTCTGGGGACAGGCTGAAGTCCAGGATGGGGAGGGAGAATGTGGACTGGCCCATCATTTGGAGAGGCAGATGGCTGCCAACATGGTGAGGATTTATTACATTACTCCAAGGCCTTTGGGCCCAAAGTGCCCCCACTGCCTATGCCAGAGTATCTGTGGGAGTTGCCTTCCTTAACTACCAATTATTTAGTATTTTTTCATCTTCATTAGAATGAAGTCATTTTGTCATCCCAGAACAAGCTAACAAATGTCTCATTAATAAACTATTTTGCTTTGAGCCTTTATTGTTCAACAGACATTTTATAGACGTTCTAGCAATTACTCCTTACAAAATCCAACCCTCTGAGGTCAAATTGATATCTCCCCTTTTTCTCAGTGAGGAAACCAGATTGCAAAGAATCTCAGAGTGACTTTGCCAAGGTCACAGGCTTGGTCATTAAAAGCTGCATGATTTTCACTGGACAGTGGCAGTTGGTGGTTTCCTACAAAGGCCTGAATCCCAAGGGGAGAAGAGGCAACATGAAGTAGAAAATTTTAGACAGATCTGGGCTCCCCTATTATGAGGCTCAGGGCAAATTATTTTGCCTCAGTTTCCTCACTTGGGAAGCAGGAATATCATTCCTTACCTTACAGAGTTACTGTGATGGACAAACAAGGTAACACAAAGAACATCCTGTGCAGACTTTGTGGACATGGTTGGTGCCCCGTGTAAGCAAGCTGACTGAGTCAGGCTTCCTTCAGCAAGGGAACTGGGAGGCCTGAGCAAAATAAATAATAGGAGGATCCATCATGCAGCCTTTCGGGCCCACAAGGCCAACTGCCAGAGTTCTGACCTCTGGCTTGCACTGGCGTAACTGGGAAAACAGACTAGAAAACTGTCTTGCCACTTTCTCATCTTGAAAGGGATCAGATACCCCACAGTGTGTGATACCCAAGGAAGAACAAATATAGACGCCCTCGTCTTCCTTGAATCGTTGATTATACATGGTTTGTGAAAAATTCTATTGTTGTCTTTATAGCAAACTGTAAAAAGTATTTTTTTCCTCATTTATCCAAGAATAACACGATACCCTCCCCCCAAAAAGCTATTTTATTATGACTGCAATCAAAGCTGAAAACTATTTCATTTACCCCCATTGAGGCCCTTGGAAACAATTTTAATTTTATAATAAAGTGAGGCAGCCCAGTATTTTTTTTTAGAGACAGCAGACAGGGTTGAAGCCAGGGACCCAGGAATCAGAGCTGGGACTGTGTAGGGGACTTCCCCTCAACCTGTGCTCCAGATGGGTTGGAAAGCATTTCAGAAGCCATGTGCAGGGTTCTATCTCAGCAGGCTCTGGCCGCACAGGAAGGCAAAGCATGGATTCACTTCATTGGGAAGCAGGAAAAGGAAAAGCATTGCTGCTGGAAAAATCTAGAACGTCAATAAATCTCAGGTCATGGTGGGGCTGGAGGACTGCCCAGGGAAGGGATAAATCCACATAAAGGGCATGGGTACCTCTCAGTGCTGCCAACTCTGTATCAAGCCTCCACCTACAACCCCATCCTGGAGAATGACCTCTCTACTCTCTCTGCCTTAAACTAGAAGCCTGAGCTACGCCACATGCTCCCATGTCCTCACATGTCTCCAGGTCTTTAGCCTTCCTTATTTCTCTCTGGTTTTTCTTAAATCCTCTAGCTCTCCATTCACTGTGACCACCTCCACAGACACTGTTATCTGAGCTATTACCTGACTCTCACTTGGGCTTATACAGCGGCCCCTGGCTGGATGCTCTACCTCCACTTTGTTATTCCAGAAAATGTACCAGGGACTCTTAGCGTGCAAGAGAGGAAAATGCTTTCCATGGCAAAGTCAGAGAAAGCTTCAAGGAGGAACTGACTGGTCTTGAAAGAGGCATCTAGAAAGGGAGCAAGGGCATGGCAAACTGAGAATAATAAATGAATTTCAGCCTTGTCAGGCCATGGCCTTCACGGATTTCCCTGATTACTGGGTCCATGTGCCTGACCCTGTCACCCCACCGTGGTGAATGCGGTTAGAATCATCCGTATCACAGCAGCTTGTGTCTCTGTAGGTTACCTAAGGACAGGGACATAAAAGTCGCTCAGATAAGGGGCTCCTGTGCATCCCAGCAATCTTCTCAATTATCACTGAGCTGATTTGCATGCCTACTCTTTCTCAGCTCTCCCATGGGCTGGCTCTGAGGCCACTTCCTTTTATTTGCACCTATTGTGCTGTCAGGCTTGGTTTACAACACAATAAGCTTACAGACACTTAGAATTAATGAGCTTCTCCGGAGTGTTCACAAACACATTAAAAGTGAGTAGGTAGCAAATGGATCCCGATAATCTGCACTTATGTAAATATCCAGGTTTTAGTAACCTGGAATTATCTAAAAGTCCCTGTCATTTGTCAGACTGTGTCTCCCCACTGAACATTCTAAATTGTCTACTTGCACTTCCAGAAACCCACCCTTACCTGAAGAGTGAGGTTCTATAACATAAGTCTTAGCCCACGTTGATGTCCTCATGTTTGAGCCCCTGATTCTTGAGATTCCATGAGAGAATTCTGAGAAGAGTTCTGTTATGTTTCGAAATGTACATCCACAAGAAAGATGCCAGTGTGGAAAAGAAACAGGTATGAATTTGGTTAGAGTTTCTCTGCCACTTAGAGGCTGCATAATTTTGAGCAAATTACTTAATATCTATATGCCTTGGTTTCTTCATCTGTAAATGAGAATAATAATGGCAAATTTGACCTAAAAATTAAACGAAAGAAGGCAAGAAAGCCAAATTTATACACCTATGTGCCAAGTGTTGCAAGCACGTCTACATTAAATCAGCTCATGCTTGCAACAAGCTTACCTTAAAGAGGAAAGCACAATTTGATAAACTCTTTAAGCAGATGAGAAAACACTTCTCCAGTAGTATGTCTGAATCCATATTACTAGTAAGTAATGGGTGTGGGGTTCAAACAGGGGCACGGAGATCTTGCCGCCTAAGGTCCCTGGCGTGATACCAAGAAAGTGGTTAGTTAATGCTCTCTGGGGGTAGGAGACAAATACGATGTGCACCCTGAATTTTAAGAAAATGCTGGTCTGTCAGGAAGGTAAGACCATGTGAGTTCTGGGCTTGTGTTATAACTTGGACAACCACAGGTTTTGATTGCTGCAAACAAATCACCACAGACTTAGTGGTTGATACCAACACCAGGTATTACCGCGTGCGTCCATGAGTCAGCAGTCTGGACACAGCGCAGTTGGGTCTTCTGCTCAGGGTCTCAAAGGCTAACCAAGGAGTCAGTCTACTAGTTTTCCTTTCTAGAGCTCAGGTTCCTCCACCCCACTTGACTAATGGCAGAATTCAGATACATGCATCTGGAAGACGGAGACCCGTTGCTCCTGGAAGCCCCCAGAGCTCCTCCCACTGCCCGGTGGTCCACTCCCATGGCAAGGTCACACCACAACAGCTTGCTTCTTCAAGGTCCACAGGGACACCTCTTTCTTTCGGGGCAAATATGGAGTCTCAGAAAAGGTTAGCAGTATTCAGAGAGTAGCATCCTCTCACTGTTGCCATAGTCTATTGGCCAGAACCAAGTCACAGTTTCTGCTTGCTGCAAGGGCCACAGCGTGTGATCAGTTGTTCCATTGGGGAGCTTTGCAGCATGCAAGCATGCTCCTAATAAATGCTGGGACAGCACGCATACAGGAACATTCCAAGCAAACTGGGCCGTCTGAGCATAGAGCTATAAGCAGTCTGAATGCCTTACTACAGTGCCGGTGGGGGCCGAGTATAATTTTACCAGGCAGAACTGAGAATTTCCCTTTTCGCAGATGATTTTTCTATCAGTCTCCGAAGGAGGGGTGAGATTTCTGCAAACACAGGCCGGATGTGGACAGAAGAGCCTTCCAGGCAGAGAGCAATTTGGAAAAGGATATAGTGGTGCGAAGAAAACAGACCAGGAGAGGTTTGTGAAATGCATTTTAAGACTCTCCCTCCAAGAAAGTGGGCCTGTGCTCTTGGCTGGGGTTTCTGAATAAAGGGCACCTCTTCCATCCTTAATGCCTCCTGGTTATTTTAGGAGACCCACAGATTAGGAGAGAGGCCGTCAACTTCCCAGGAGGGCTTCCTTTACACTCATAGGTGGATCAGGAGCCTCTCACCTCATCACTCTTACGGAGAAAATTCTAGAGGAAGGAGCAAGAAGGATTTGACTAATTCCATAAATTTGATCAATGTTTTGTTAGAATCGAAGTTAAGTAGGTACTAATGTAAGTGATACTTTAGTGCACATATCTCCTCTGCAATTGTGTTATTTGGAGTCGTGGTGGGCTTAAAGTTCTTTCTAATAAGGTCTCTTGCATGGAAAGTATGTGCCTGGATAATCTCTCTCCCTGCTGCAATGAAGGTCTTTCCTATTCCCCTGCTATCGGCCCCTTTCTGTGATTCAGTGATGCTGCGAAGAGGGCTTCCTGGCCTCATACAACTTCCTCTCTCTTTTAGGTAAAAAGGGGTGATCCTTGACACAGCCACTAAAGGGAACTCTGCTGCCACTAACACACTGGTTAGGTGACACATGTGGGCAGGGAAGGGGAAGGAAGGTGCCACAGGGGGTGAGACTGTGGATTCTGACAGTATCTGTGTTACCAGCTCGGGCTCCAGCAGAGAAGTTGTGATGGAGACACTGAGTGGCACCGCTGCCCAGCTGTGAAGGCTCTGAGCTTCCTGCTCGGGGGCGGTAGCATGGCCATACCCTGTCACTCGGGAAAAATGAAGCCCACATGGATGGAATAGGAAAGAAGAGGGAGAGCCAGAGCAGTCCAAAGTACTAGGGGACAGATTCTTCTCCATTGTAAGGCAAAGGATATAAATGTTTTTTCTTACTCAACAGCTAGTTTACTCATCTTCATCTGTGTGCCAGGTACTGGACTCGGCATTGGAAGTTCAAAACAAAATCTCTGTTTCCATGGACCTTACAGTCTTGGGTGGTAGTGTGGGGTGGACTGTGACAGAGAGTTAAAAAGGAAGGAAGAAAATAAATACAAAGTAGAATAACTGAAACAGGATGGTGGAGGTAAGGATATTGTTAATTAGAAGGAAAGGAAGTTCTCTTTTAGGAATAACATTTTATCTGAAATATGGTAGACAGGAAAGAGCAAGAAATACCACGGACATTACAGACAGAGAAAATATTTATGTACAAATGCCCTTGAGAGAGAGAGAAATTGGGGCACCGAAGGAGGGAGGGTAGCTGGAGTTAGTGAATGAGCAAGAGTGTGGCTCCCAGTGAGAAGGAAGCACATTAGAGGCAGGTCACCGAGCTAGCACCCTGGGAAAGAGGCTGTGGGAGTGGCGTTGATAATGGGATAGGCGAAGGAAGTGTGGGGACGGAGCATGTGGGGAATCTGTGTGCCTTCCTCTCAATTTTGCTGTGAACCTAAAACTGCTCCTGAAGGTATTTAAACAAAAAAAAAAAAAAAAAGCAAAGAGGAAGTCAGGACTCAGTTTCAAAGGTAGGGATGCTGGATGATTTACTTGGTATTCCCTGGAGATAACAGTCTAACAAGTACCAGCTCCTGGGTCAGAGAGTCAAGGCCATCCCTAGGGAGAGAGAGGAGTGGCAAGATAAACACTTTGACAGATGCTGTGGCTGCAGATTCTCCTAAGAAGGCGAGGCCAGTGAGGAGGGCGATGGCTGCTGAGCACCTTCTCCAGGCAGTAAGTTGCTCCTGGTGTTCAAAGGATGATGGCTTTAGGGCAAAGGATTCACTGGACCTGTAGTAGAAAAGAATTCCTGGGAATACTGGGGGGAAAGGACATCCTGAACAAGCTCCACGGAGAGGTTTTATGGATCTCACCCCACCCCAGAGCAAAGAGATCCAAGACACCAAGGACTACAATTCCCATAATGTCATCACCACTGAAGGGAGGATTGCTGGGAACTGAGGGTGGAGTTAAACAGCCAAGTTTGGTATATAACCAGACATGTGGGCATTGGGGGGTCTCTTAGCTTTTTGCCGTCTTTCAGCATGCTATTGGGGTTCCAGCTCAGTAGAACTGGTAGGACACATTCACCAATTTACATCTCTCTCTTTCTCCCTGAGTTATTCATTTATTCCTTTCGCATTTTTTTTTTTGTAAATAAGCCCTTTATTACCCCTTTTGGTGTGTACCTGCAGTTGAGTCTCATTATAAGTCTCTTCTAAGGGCGCATGTGAGGACCCACACTTTCACATCGGGGTTCCCTGCAACAGGAATACATCAGAAGGGAGCAAGGGGACGGGGGAGAGGTGAACCATCAGGTTAGAGATAGTGCCGCCACCAGGTAACGTCCACCCAGAGAGGGGCTCCCTCAGCAGGGAGACCCGGAGGCACACACAGGGAGTAGGAAGAGGCCTGCCTCCTTCTCCCAGGGCTGCAAAGGAGAGAATGGCCACATTCACAGTTCTTGTCCACAAAGAGCAGAATTTTTAACAGAGAGGGACTGTTAGTTTTACCTCTTCCGAGAAAGGATTTCCCAGTGGAAAAACAAAAAGACCAATGGTGTGGCAGACACTTAGGCATGTAAATTCACTCCAAAGAAAGAGTTAAAGTGCTTTCTAATATAAATTGGTTTTCGGTATTTCAGTGCCAATATAATTAGATTGTAACAAGCAAAGCCCTGTAACATAACACAGCGAAAATTTGAAAATTTGATTCTGCCTGGCAAACAACCAAGTCCCTGCGTGTGCGCAAACCTGACATTAATAAGCTACAAGAGATTACATGATTTAGAAAAGAAGCACTTGGTGTTACCAAATCAAATAATAGATCTCTAGGCTATAATTAGGAGAATTGGGACTCAACAATGAAGTCATAATACTGTAATTTAGCTGTGAGTAACAGAGCCATGGAGGCACATTAGGAGGTGGGATAGTGTCTCAGTGGCGTGCAGCTCCCAGGGGGGCGGCTGCTCCAGCACCCCGCATGCAGCCACCTGTTGGCACCACGATGTCACGGGACAGACCCCGGGCTGCCTTGGCTTCGTGGCAGAAGGGCTCTGGGGCCCCACCACTTCTGATGCCTGACTTTGAAGACTGAGCTCCCCTGGGGACAGCTGAGGATGAGTTACTGTCGGGACAAACTGGGCAAATTGCTGCCCCAGAGTGCTTTCAGCTAACAAAGGACACATTAAAAATGCAGAAACATAAACAAAGCAAAACAAACACTGGAAAAAACAAAAAGAGAATGAGAGAGGCCAGTAACATCATTCACAGTCCCTGAGCTGCGGGGATTGTCAGGTTGGGTGAGTGCAGCTTTCTTCTGAAATAGTTTCTACATAGACTGTGCAGAGCGCACTCAACCACCTCCGAACGGAGTAACACGATCCGTGCTCTTAGGTCATAAAACCATATAATTTCACGTTGAAAAGAAACCTTAGCAGTGCTTCTTAACCTGGGGTCCCCCAAGGGCTCTGTGGATAGAACTGAATTTCAATATAATTGGTTTTCTTTGTAATCCTATGAATTTTATTTTATGCATTTCAAAACATTATTCTGAAAAGGGGGTCTGTAGCAGATGTTGGAGGGGCCCCTCTGCAATCCTCCGACTTTTCTGTATGTTCCAGCTGGCTGCCAACTGCCAGTATCTGCATCTCGGGACCCAACCACCCTCCATCTCACTAAGCAGCCTCGCCTGGTGCCCAGTGTGGCAGGGTGGATGTGCCAGGGCATGACCGTCTGAGGGACAGGTGTGTAGTTACCCCGGCTCCCTCCCCCTCCTGGTGGGAAAATGCCAGAGGGGCTTGTACTCCCTGTCCTGAGGTAGCCTCAGGTAGCCTTTCTGGGGAGCCTCTCCTTTCCCTCTCCCTGCAGGCATTTCCTCTACTTCCCAAATAACTACTTGCCCCAGGGTCTGCTTCTCCGGAAAGCCAAACAAACATGGGGCCTACAGATAGATCAATAGCTGGCTACCAAAGGGGCCCATGCGAAAAATAAAAGGTTATCAAATCCGCAAGGTGTGATCCGGTGATGATCCACCGCCTCATCACCATCTCCCAGGTGAAGAAAGCTAAGCACCTAGTCACAGAAAAGGGAGTTCTGAAGTCTGGCAGTCACTTCCTGTGGCTGCCACTGTTGTGATGATTGAGTCTCACTTGCTTATTCATGTTCCACACTCTACTCTTTCAGCTCCACTTCTCCTTTCTCTTTATTCCATCCCCACATCTTTCCAATAACAGCTACAGGCCTGCCGCTGCTTCAGAGCAGGCACTTGGCTGGATGTTCTGGCCCTTCTGCCCTCAATACAGGCTGACGCACCACATCACCCTGTTCCTGCTCCTGGGCCTAAGTTAGGTTCTGGTTTTATGACTAGCCACAGTAAAGAGTGGGAGAAGAGGCTTTCCCTCTAGAATTGACGCAGTACCTTCTCCATTTGTTTAGCTGCCCTTTGAGCCAGATGACAAGAGAGTGCGAGCTTTATCCTCTCTCTGATTCCACCATAGGATTTAATGCTGGGATGGAAAACGGAGTTCTTGTTTTCTGTGCACTTACATCAACTTATAAAGATGATTGCTCTAGTTGTTAGAAGCTTTGAGAAATGTTACTGAATGATAAAAGGAGGATATACTAATATCAGATAAAAGAAAAATAGAGAGATAATTGTAATAGGAGGCCAGGAGTAAAATTATTCAGAAAAACATCACTGTCATTGTCGTTCTCATCATCATCATGTGAGTAAACTATCCTCAGCAAAGTGACTTTGTAAGGGTTCCACAAAGGCCAGAAGCAAGTATCATGAAAAAAAGAACGAAAGAAAACCTAGGCCAGGCAGGTTTCACGTGTGGTCTCTGAAAGACTGGTTCTAGAGCCCGTCATTTCTCCTTTTATTGAAGATGGTCTTAGAAACCAAGCTCTGGGTGCTACGTGTGCTTGTTCCTAGCCAAGTATCACCATCACTTGAGCAAGGGATTCCATGTGTGTAGACTAACCTGTGTGTATACAGATCCAGAAAGATATTTCATATTGCAATCACCCATAATTGTATTAAGCATACTAATCTCCATACTAATCAATTCTAGTCTTTTGCTTTATATCTAATCTTACACTCTGACAGTGGAAAACCTTGTTTCCACATCCACCATCCATTTATTTGTTTAATTCCAGATACATGTATAGTAGTATCAAAATCACTGAGTCATACCAGCATGGAAACCATTTTATGAACTAGAATATAATCTTAAGTACAGTTTTTTTTTTTACTTTTGTCTTCTAGACCATTCATTTCCTAAATTATTTATATCAGAAACTTGCTGCCCCAAACCCTTCACTCAGTGTTTCATATGTTTATAAAACATTCTACATTCATTCCTGACATCCCATGATCTAAATTATCTTTTAATTTGCTTTATTAAGATATACTCTTTTGCTGTAAAATTCTATGGTTTTGACAAATGCATAATATAATGTACTCACCATTTCAGCATCACACAGATTCACTGCCTTACAAGTATTTCCTCACTTCATCTATTCAACACTGCTCTTTCTTCAACCATTGATATGTTTTATTATCTCTGAAGTTTTGCCTTTTGGAGAATATGATCTAATTTGGATTATCACAGTATGGTTCTATTTTATCTCCTTTCTTAGCATATCAATTATACTTCTTTAAAAAAAATAATTTTAGTAGTATCTCCGAACTCTGCAATATATATTTTAATGAATCAAATTGTACCTTTAAATTACATTATACTACTTCACTAATATATATGAAAATACAGAGTATTCCTTGCCTTCCCTATTAAATTGTTATCATTCCTTTCACTTATCCATATACTATAGTTGCCAGCACATTGATACTATAGTTAAAATTTATTTAACTTAAAAAAATTAAAGTGTTATTTACCTACACTTATTCCTTCTCTGGTACTCTTCCCTTCTTTATATTAACCCAGGTTCTGACAGAAAATTTCCCTCTGCCTGAGAAACTTCTTTGCCTTGTTAGGAAGATTTGTTGGCAATACTTTCTTTCAGTTTTTGTCAGAAAATGTCTATATTTTTCCTTTACATTTGAAAGATAATTTTACTAGATACAGAATTCTAGGTTGGTATTTTTTTTCTTTGACAATTAGCTATTTGACTCCACTCTTTTTGTACTTGCTGTTTCTAATGAGAGGGCTACTATAATTCTTAGCTTGTTCCTAGGTAGGCAAGCTTCTTCCACCCTCATTCCCTGGCTTATGTGACATGCCTAAGTGTAGGTTTTTTAATATTTTTTGATGTTCTATAAGCTTGCTGGGTCTGTGATTTGGTGTTTGTCATTAACTTTGGGAAATTTCCAGCCATTATTACTTCAAATGTTTATTCTGCTCCATTCTTTCTCCTTCTGGTATTCCAGTAAACATGTTATACCTTTTGATATTGTTCATAATTCTTGAATGTCCTGGTGTTCATCTTTCCTTCATTTTTCCCTTTGCATTTCATTTTCAGATGTTTCTCCTGACCTATTTGAAAGCTCACTGATCCTTTCATGGCCATGTCCAGTCTAGTGATAAGCTTATCAAGGGCATTCATTTCTTCATTTTTTTAAATATATTTATAGCATTTCATTTTTATTCTTTTTGAGAATCTCCACATCCCTGTTTATATTCCCCATCCATTCTTGCATGCTTTCTGCTTTTTCCATTAGGCTTTTAACATATTAATCATAGTTATTTTAAATGTTCTGATAATTCCAACATCTGTGTCATATCTGAGTCTGATTCTCATCCTTGTTTTATCTCTTCCAACTGTGCTTTTTTCTTGACTTCTCACATATCTTGGAATTTCCCCTCCTGAAAACCAGACATGTTATACCAGGGAGTAGGAACTGAAGTAAATAGACCTTTAATGTGAGGATTTATGTTAGTCTATCTAGGACTTGGATTGTGTTTAATGGTTTTTATAAATTCAAGAGGCTTCAAATTTCTCCTTTGTTCTTGTTTTTGTCTCCCATGTTGTTTTTGGACTTCCTCAGACAGAGGCGGATGGGCAGTAGGGGAAGTAGTCTAATCTTATGATTCATTCTTGGTTTTTTAATAGGCCAGTAACTTTGGCTGTGATCTTCTAAGTGTTCCTTCATTGGTATAGACACCCTTTTTTGGTGGGACAGAATTGAGGGGGCTAAAGTTGGCAACTTACCCTTCTCCCAGATAAAATAAAACTCTGATAGTCTTTTCTTTCCTGCAGAGTAGGCCTCTGTTGTGAGAATGCTTGAGCATATTTCATGATGGTTATTCTTCTCCTTTCCCTGCCAAATCCATTAAGGGATTCTTCTCGGATTTTCACCATGAGAATCTGGTGGTGCTCCTGAAGGAAAAGCACAAGAAAGTGTAGTGGTGCCTTAAAACTAGAGCCCATATTAGTTTTTCCCTCTTAAAAAATTCATCAACATTATCACTTTTGTGTTCCTCCCAGCTTATGACTCTAGCAGCTTTAGCTCCAAATGAGCAGATCTCAGCTGCATCTCTCTGGATTGATTGGTCTCTTCAGATTTGGGGATTTTGGTTTACCCTGTCACCTCAGTTTTCTGATGAGTCTAAGAAGAGTCATGGATTTTTAGTTATTGTTGCTGTTGTTGTTTTTTCAGTTTTTTTTCTTATAGGAATGGAAGTGATGACTTATAAACTCTTTACATGTTAGAGCTGAAACTGGGAGTTCAGTCATGAAATATTTAATCTCATAGTAGAAGAAAGTTATGACATAGAAGACGGACATTCTAACTATCAATTCTACCCTTTTCTTCCTGTGAAAGGAATGAGAGAGGAATACAGACAGAGTGCGAAGCAGAGAAATACTAATATCAGGACTACCATTTTTCTTCCTCATCACCTGAGGGCTGAACCTTAAAAGGGATTGGCTTAGAAGCATCCAGATTAGAGTGTAAGGAGTACAGTTAGAGAGCTTTCTGCCATACTTGAGTCCTAGTATTCTGGAGAAAGAGTACTTTCAGAGAGAAATCCTCCTCAACTTGCACTGTGGCAGTACAAAAGTGTTAATAGAAGGAAAGGCTGTTTTCCAGCTCTTGTAGGCTTCTATTGGTTTCCATGAGGTGTAGGAAGAACTTAGAAAGGAGTTTAAAAGGCAGTTATTGCAGTTGACTTGGAAGTCAACAGATTTTCCATGGAATCTTTTACAACAAAGGTAGAGATGACTCCCAGGAGAGGATGCAGAATGGAGGCCAGGGCTGCTGGTGTCTTGGCAGGGCCTCACATGCATCTCCAGTGCCAATGAGAATGGAGATGAATATCAGTCAGCTACGGAGGGCTACCAAATTGAGATCAAGCTGAGAGAAAGAAAACGGCTAAGGAAAACTGTTGCCATAACTCAGACACAAGTGGACGAGTACCATCAGACAGAAGCAGTCAATCAAGACCCTAGAGAAGATGGAGGAGAGTAGTAGAACACATTAAGAATTGTAGGACCCTTTCTCCAGAAAGGACAGTACCTTCCTTGAAACACAGATGTCATTTTCCTTTGTAATCAAAGGTGGGGAAGAAAATCCTAGAGATTTTTTAGTTCCTTGCACCGGGCCAAAATTACAGATTGGACTAAGAAAGTTAATAATTTCCCCTACTAACCAGCAGGCAACACATGAAGAATGTCAGAGATGTTTAGAAATTCAAATAAAACACATTTTCCCTGTGCCCATCTGAGTATAGTGGGCAATTTGTGACTGCTACACTCTCCTTTCCATTACTCTGATTTATGTTCTTTATAATGTTTGTCATTATCTGAAGTTTCCTTATTTATTCATTTGATTAGTTTGTTTACCCCAGTAAAAGGAGAGTGCTGAGAAAACAGTAGCCTGGTTTGTCTCATTCACCTTTGGATCCCTAGCCCCTCGTAGGCACTTAACAGATACCTGGAGGATAAATGGTGCTGTGTAAATCCTCTTTATCAGGTGAAGCAAAGAGATGTAGGGATTTTGAACCTCAAATAACTATTGTATTAAATGATATTTATTAAGTACTAAAGACATTACATGGATTGGTCCTTTTTTCCCCAATTTTATTTATTTATTTATTATTTATTATTTTTTTTCTTTTTTATTTATTTATTTTAAAGATTTATTTATTTATCCATACAAGCTGGGGTACAGGCCAGAGGCATGGGGCGGCGAGAGGGTTCACCAGAGACAGAGTGGGGAGCAGAATAGGCAGATCAATGGAAATACACTGCTGAGGGGAGCAGCAGGCGAGGCAGGAGAGGTCTGCCACGCCATGTGGGAATCTCTCTTGCTGGGCATCGAACTTGCGTCCCCGCTGCCGACAGCTCCACAGCGCAGAGCTTAACTGCTGTGCCAACAGGGAGGTCCTATTATTTATTATTTTTATTTTTACTTTTATATTTTATTTTTATTGCTGGGGTACAGGCCAGAGACATGGAGGGGCGAGAGGGTTCACCAGAGACAGAGTGGGGAGCAGAACAGGCAGATCTACGGAGACACACTGATGAGGGGAGCAGCGGACGAGGCAGGAGAGGTCTGTCGCACCATGTGGGAATCTCCCAGGCTGGACATTGAACTCGCGTTGCCGCTGCCTACAGCTCCACAGGGCAGCACTTAACCACTGCGCCACCAGGAAGGCCCTGGATTGGTCTTTTAACTCATAATAACACCATGAAGTCAGTACATTCATTAAATACAGTGAGGAAATAAGAGCACAGAAAAGTTAGTAGTCCATCCGAGGTCACAGAGCTTACAAGGCAGTCTGACTCAAGCTCCACGCCATACACCACACTACTCTACCTCTGAAGTCTTCTGTGTGGCCTCAGCTCGCCTCCACCCTGCCACCTCCCTCACACCAGATGAGCCACAGACGACTAACTAGGCAGGGAACACTTCTCAAGATGTTTTCATCGATTTTGCCAACACTCAGCTGCTTTATCGGCTCTGATGAAACATTTGTGACAACCACAGCAATTGCAATGATCATTTCCATGCTGAAAACATTTGCCTACAAAGCAGACATTTTCTCTTCAAAGTAAACATTGGTGCTGCTGAGAAGCTGCCACCCATACCCATGCAGGGTGCTGGCTGAGAATTCAGAATGTCTGGAAAGCAAGATGTGCTTGCACACTAAGGACAAAAGACAACAGGAGGTGGACTTTTCTTCTTGGTGACCTAGTCTGACACGCAGGCCAATCATCCCTCCCTTCACCCCCAGCTCTATCTCCACAAAGGGCCACTTATTTCACAAGCTCTAGTAACACCAGGCACAAGGACTAATCCTTCCTAATTACATGTCTGCTCTGGTTCTTGACTATAGGACACAGCTAATGCTTCCTTGATCTTAAGGCCAGCACATAGGGCATTTGCTGAACTAATTATTTAATTTATTAATTGTAAACAGACAAAGACCTTGAAACCCCCTGAAGCTGGTCCTCTCAGAGTTCAGAGGAAAGCAACAGAATTGCATAGAAGAGGAACAACTGCCTTAGAGCAGTTTCCTGAATTATGCTCAGGAAGTCCTATTCCAAAGATTTAAGTTCTATTTGGTGTGGGGAAGCTCTCATTGCCAAATAAGATTTTTAAATGTAAAACTTAAGCTGAATTTAATGTAAAAACAGGCTTCTGGCTGCAGGACTTATCAGAACCTTTTCAAGCCAGGCACACAGTGGATCTCCAAAAGGGGAGTGCAGTATGTAATGTTTTGCAAATGCATTTGACCGCAGAGTAGTTTCTTTGCTTGTTTTTTTCGGGGTCCTAGTGGATCATAAAACCAACCTGAAGAAATGCTATCTGCACTGACAAAGGGAGAAACTCTCCACCCTAATGGGGAGTTTGGCCTGGGCAGAGATGGACAGACCACTGAGAGCCTGTCATTGGCAGAGATGAAGTCTTCCTGATGATCGAAATTATGTCCCATGAGCTAAGTCCAGATGGCCTCTCTGTAGGAAGAGGTTCCCAGACACGTGGAAGAATATGCTGTAGACATAACTCAGTAGTCCAGGACATGCTGGGCACATGATAGGCCCTCTCAGGAGGTTAGTTTAGCCCCCAAAGTCCTGTGAGGTTGGCAGTGACATCCTCAGACAAGGAGCTCAAGGCTCATGGAAGCTGGGCAGCAGCCTCATACAAGATGAGCATCTCTGGAGCGCATATTCCAGATGAACCCTAGAACCCAAAAGAGTGGACCAAAAGTTGCCAACAGTTGACCTCTCTTTCCAGGTTCTAGCATCAGCAAGACCCACCTGTCTTTGCTGGCCCTCCCCTTGCAGGATGTGGCCAGACCATCTTTCCTTGGGGTAGTTAGCACAGAGGGCATCAAGGACCCCCCCCCAATCAAACAGAAGCTTCTTCTCATCCACACACTGAATCACAAACTTTAGCAGAGTTCTTAAGTGATTGTGACTGTTTCGTTTTCAAAATATCAGTCGGCCTGTTCGAGTAATTTTATACTTAAATTATTTAAATGCAATCTATCCATTGAAGCAATTTCCCCTGCACAGGAGAAGTGTTTTCTTTTTTAAGGAACTGAAGCATGATAAATAAATGAATAAAGACTAGTAGCAGTCTCTCTCTCTTTCTCGCTCTCTCTCCTGAAGAAAGCACTTCAACTGAGCGGCCCTTCTGTCAGAAATCTTGGAACTCATAATATTCCCTGTGGTTCTGCTGCTCAGCATTAAAAATAACCAAAGATTTGAGTCACAGTTTTTTTTTTTTTTTTTTTCCTAGACATGAAGCGCATTTTACGCCACAATGCCCGGGATGACACAGGGACTGCTCAGAGCTTGCTAATGTTCTGCGCTGCCTCTCTCCCCAGGCCTGCAAGCAGTTAGAATGGCTTAGTGGTGATCACAAATGCGGTCCCATTTGGAAAGCACTTCTTTAAGACAGCGCAGATTAAAATTCATGAAAGATGGCTTGCTTGCATAAATAAATTAAAAGCTGCAAAACTAAAGTTTAAACACCCATACACAACTAGCATTTTGCAAACACCATATGCACTGTGGTTCTCAATTCTGGGCTGTCATGCAAGAAGTAAGGAAAAAGGCCTCATTGGGTTTGAATCCATAAAAATGGAAGCACCTTGATCACCTTTGGCACAAAGGAGCCTCAGCAGCAAAGTGTGAACTAATTGATTTGAACCTTGTCTAAATGCATATGGATTTTAGGGGAGCATGCCAATATCTGGAGAGTATTGCAAAAAGAGGCCAAGAGAGAGCAGGAAAGAGCACAGGCTTTGTGATCAGACAATACCAGGCTCAAATCCTAACTTGAAATTATTATGTTGCCTTGGGTAAATCACAGGAAGTCTGATACCCAGTTTTCTCATCTGTAAAATAGGCATAACAAAACTAACCTCTGACTTCAGACTATTGCAGGGGAAGTCAGTGACATACTGCATATTCAATAGCTGGCAGAGAGGAGAGGCCAACCATCTGTTGATTCCCTTCATCCTACTTTCAGCTGACATTTGAACAGTGGTGGGTGTCCTAGTGGAAACGGCATAAGCAATGGGGTCAAAAGGCTCATCCCAGCTCTGTCACTGAATGACTGTGTGACCTCAGAGAACTCACTTCATCTCTGCAAGCCTGTTTCTTCATTTGCAAAGTTAAGATACTAACATTACCTCTCTCCCAAACAGACATAACACCCCGGGGTAGCTGATCCTTGCAACATCACATGGTAGGCATGGCTGGCAACCTGATCTCCATTTCCTTAGTAAGGAAACTAATGCCAAGAGATGGAACAGAGTGAGTCCAATGTGACTTAGCGGGTGAGTTGCAGATCCAGAACCAAAGGGCAAATGAACTTACCTCCCCTGCTTATGCATTCTGTGCCTTCTTGCTGCCTCACAACTGCTTGGAGCCTGACAGGAAAGCACCTAGTCCATATTTACCCCAGCTGGCAGAATTTAGGGTCTTGCCCTATCCTGTTGGAATAATTATATTTTCATCCATATGCTACGAAACCTTGTTGCCAAGTTCGATCATTGGCATCAACGGGATGAATTTCAGTCCTTCCTCAGTAACAAGTGGGCTTCTTGATAGGTTTTCTGAATTCCTGAGCAGTCTGGTCTTACATGGGGGTGTGCTGAAGTGGTATTTCACAATGTTTGCAAGTGGGAGTGATGAGCTCATGGGGGAATAGACTCAGTGGGCTTAGTCCAGGCTCCTTTTTAGTGATTTCCCTAGATGGGGAATCAGATCAGGAGCCTAGGAGAGTACATCTGTCGTTCTCTATGAGAATGAACTCTCCAGTAAGATAGTAAAGCTCAGGGATCATCAAGCATCAGGCCCAGGTCCAAGAGAACAGGTTCTGACACACAAAGTGTATCTGTCAGTGGTCTTGTTGGCAAGCACTGACTATTATAATCAAATTAAAAGTGCAAAAAGATAGACTGGTCATCTGAAATTCTCTTACTACAAAAGACCTAGAAATGTGAGAAAGAAATGATAAAGTATGTACAATCTTGTGTGTTCAAGAAAGTAAGTGAAATCCCCAGGAGGATTAAAATAAAACAGAAATTATGTCCCATGAGCTAATGTTCCAACCTCCCTGGCAAGTGTGGGGGGGAGGTGGAAGGAGCATTTAAGGGAGGGTGTCAGTAAGTCTCATTGACCTAAAAGGCTTAGATTTTTATGTTTCTGTCCTGGGCCTATACAATTTGATGCTTGAACAAAGGCCCTTTCATGAAGCAAAACGCTCATGGGGTTACACCATGAGTAAAAGAACAGATTTAAAAATCTACTCAATCATTCCTTTCGCACAGGTTTGCTTGTCTATTTTGATTGAGCTCTGGGAGAGAAAATAAAATCTTTTCTAAGAATACATAACCAGAAGGGCATGACTCACACAGGTTTAGAGTTCAAATTTATCTATTAATAATAGATAAAAGATAAAAAATAAAAACAACATAGCCAGACTATAAAAAAGTAAACATAGCCCTGTACCAGAAACAGCAGAAAGTTTAATTCTGAGTGGCTAGGTCATATGGGCCTGTTGTCTTCTAGGTCAGAAATTGAGTGCAGTGGGGTGCAGTATAGTGCCAGCAGTACAAAGGATTGAATACAACCCTCAAAGACTCAATACAAGATAGACATGTACTGGATTGTGGCTGCTCAATTTAAAAAAAAAGTGTTTCCAGTCACTGACTGAAACTAGGGAGGTGAAAAGATACCTGTCACTTAACCAATTAGGTGACTCAGTGATCATCTCATCAATAAACCCAATATCCCTATGTGATTGAAGTTCTAAGGTATTACCATGTGAAGGAAACTGATTCTTGACTAGGAATTTGGGGTCCAGTGAAACTGGTTGTGAGGAACACTACATGGGGGAGGGAAACCCCAGGAAAGAGAAAGAAAAATAAATAAAAATAAAACCTCTCACTTAAAATGAGCCTATACTAAAAGTATAAAATTCACTAAGAACATCCAAAACTAATAAAGACAGTCACCAAAGTTAAAAATCAGAATATGTATTCTCTTCATATAAACTGATTTAATTAAATCAGTCTGCCAATGATATTAAAGTGTGAGTATCTAAAATTTTCAAAGAGAGTAACTAAGAAATTCTATTTAAGAAATTAAACAAAAAAAAATCAGGAAACAAATAAGAAATATACGGGAAAGGAACCAATTCACATTCTTACAAGTGAACAATGTAATCACTGAAATAAAATACTAAATAGAATAAACCAACCGATGCAGTTGAAATGATAATTACCAAATGAGACAATAATAACTAAGAGTTCATCCAGACTTCAGCAGGAAAAGAAAACAGTATTTTTTTAATTGATGGAAAGAAAAATTAATAGACATAAAGGACAGAATAGACTCCAACATATATCTAATTTGAGCTTCTGATAAAAGAATAGAAGAATTGAAAGAGAAATAATGTTTGATAGAATAGTAGACTTTTTTAGGAATAGATAAGGCTGGAAATCTAAATATAGAGGACTAAGTGCATCTATTAAGCTTTTACTCTTCCCTAAGTCTCAATGAAATGACAGTAAGTGAATGGCTTAGCACACATGAAAAAGCTGAATCCTAAACCAGTGGAGGGAAAAGTCCTGGGGAAAACTAACTTATATCATTAAACTCGCCAAAGGTTTAGGCGTTCACGGCCAACAACTTCTGACAACCAGAGTGAAGAAGAGGCTCAAAACTGGTTGCAAATCTATTAAATAATCAATTAGATCACATACCACTCTTACCCAGCAGGACAAGGACATTTCATTTTCTGGAGTAGTGGGCCTCATGGCATGGGCATGGGGCAGTGACTTCAACATCACTTGAGAATTTGTTACACAGGCAAACTCTCAAACCTCCCTTCCCTCACCCCCCCACCCCGACTTATTAATAGCAGTAAGTGATTTAAATCAGTGATTTTACAAGCCCTCTGGGTGAAGTTTAGGAACCACTTTGCGAAAACAAGGGGTTTTTGAACTAAACGATATTAAGCATAATTGAGTTAGGGTTACATACCGAAAATAGAGGGATTTAGTAAAAATTTACTTACTGAATGTTGAATTTCATCATTATTTCGTCCTTGACTCCAGAATGCTGGCAAATAGAATTCACACAGACTCCAGGAAAGAGAGCTGAAGTATCCTTTCTGGGCATCTGACACAAATGGAAAGAATTTATGATGTTAACATGAAAGGTTCAACAAAGTAAAAAGCCCACCCAGATCATCCAGCCTCTAAACTCATAGCTAACAAGCCCCTATGTTCTTGTTGCCTTTATTCACCTGTGAAGTCTCCTACTCTGAAACTTGACCAGGGAACTGAGGATCATCAGAAATGCAGACATTCAGTGAAAGATTATGGAATGATTGACATTAAAAGAAAAGATGGTGCAATGCTGAGGAAAATAACTTGGGGTGAGAAACTTTTAAAAAATCACCTATCATTCATGACTTTAGAAAATGAATGTTGTGATCATGCAGAGAACATGGAAACTGATGATATTCTATGGACAAAAACATCTTGAAAATTAAAAATAAAACAAAAATGAAAAACATAAAATTATTAAGTAAAAATATCTAAAGAGTAGACAAAGATTGAAAGAAAACATCAAAAAGTAAATATGAAATAATTTAAAACAGAAGTTCAAGTGATTTAATAACCAAACAATCTAATTCCTAAGAAATTTGATGAAATAAGATGAATGCAAATATGTAACTCAAAGAAATTTCCCAGGGCTAAAGAACATGAGTTTCTTGATTGAATGTTTCACCAAGAACAATTGATTTTTAAAATTAGACCTACAACAAGGCATATTGTTAGAAAATTTCTGATTAATAGGGACCATGAAAAAATTCCCTAACTTTCCAGGGCTAAAAACAGTCACACAGGTGCATTCTGTAATAAGAATCAAACTGGAGATTGGAAAATAGTGGAGAAATGCCTTCAAAAATCTGAAGAAAAACCATCTCCAGTATTGAATTCTAACCCGAGACAGCTATTATTATGTGGGTAAAATAAAACCATTTTTATTTCAGTAAGGTCATAAAAAATTATCTGCCATTCAATTTTCTCAGGAAGTCACTGGAGGATGCACACCAACGAAATAAGAAAATAATCTGAATAAGGTGACATGGGGTACAGCCAAGGGACAATCAACCTAGGAGAGAGGGGGAGGCAACCCCTAAAGTTATGGGGAGGTAGATCCCAGGAGGACTGCTATGCACAAGGCAAGGGGACTGAAATAGAGCAGGAAACTCCTAAAGAAAAAAATGATAGACAATCTCACATAAATGGGAGTCTTGAAGACAGATTTAGATATTTGGCAGAATTTGGAATCTAATTACTGATTTGTACATGCAATCCCGAGCAAATGAAAAATGACAAATATGAAACCCAGGAAAAACCAAATGTTGTGAAGGAAAGGGAAAGTAGTCAGTTTGCTAAATCAATAGCCAATTAATAATAGTACGTGGGGAAGATAATGTAAGTACTGATAATTTCTCTCTCAAAGCTATAATCTTTCTTATCATAATTAGAAAGATGTGGGATATACAACAGAGTATGAATTGATTAAGAGAGCAAAGAGAGCTAAATTTTTCCATTATGGAAAGAATTTAGCCTAAGGAAAAAACTTGCCTAAAACAAAAACTCTCAAAAAGTTGCAATATGAGTCTGTTGCTGGGAGGTATGGGGCAAAATAACAAAACTATCAGTTTGTGGGGTGAAGTTGTTTCCTCTGGAAGGGGAGGATGAGCAGATAGGGACAGAGGACTTCTGTTCTGTATCAATGACTTCATACATTTACTTGATTTTCCAAATTTCACCCATAAATAACTTTAAAACAGGACTTTAAAAATAAAACAAAGGACAAAATTACAGTGGAAACATGTAGAAAGATCTGTTTTATTGTGGATTATGGTATTTTTATTATTCAGGATGGTGACTTTATCTAAAGTATCATAATCTTTGGGGGACAATGTATCCCAGGAAAATAGGTTAATTTGTTTCTACTTAAATTAGCTCTTTTTAGTAAATACAATTTTAGGGAGGAAAACAAAGATTAATTTGCAGGTGAAGTGAAGGTTCCAAGGATATTCTGGTCTTTTCACTGCTCTCAGAAGACAAAGAAAGCAGAGAGGAGCAGAGACACTTCTTTCAGTGGTACGGAGACCTTGTTGCAGTAACATGAGGAGGGTGAGAACAGTGAAACACACCTGACAATGTCAAAACAGCAAGTGGCCCCATCTTCCACTTTACATTTTGAAATAGGAAAGAAAACAGATGGAATAGCTTTTTTTTATTATTTTCCACAACCCAAAAGGAAATTCACTTCAATTTTAATAGCATTTCTCTTTCTTACATATCATCGTGCAAACCTTATAAAAATTGCAAACTCCAAATTTGGGAGGAGAGAGTAGCAGGATGAAAAAGAAAATATTTCTGGTAGCTAGTCTTATTTTATGGAACTAAAAATAAAATCTAGGTTACTTTTGAAGGAGAAAACAGATGGATAACAGCTAATTCGATAAATGGCTATGAAGTGGCAGGAACCTGGCTCAGGGATACACAGTAGGAACAACATTCAAGGTCAAAGCACAGACCTGATCTCCTGCAGACTAAGTCCTGCCTTTCCTCCTCCTGACTTTGCAACTTATACTGATGACACAACCAGCCTTTGACAATGGCCACCACCACTCCCTCACAGTCAGGAATGAGGTTCCACTCTTCAGCCATGAGGCTGCGAGGAAACTTTCCTCCTGGCGCCTGCTCCTTGCGTCACTAATTCCCGATTGGCAGCCCAGGGAGTGTTTTTGCGCCTGGAGTGTATATCCATCCCAGAGTTACCGGGACAACTAGGAGAAAGAGTATCTGGCACTTTCATCTACCCACCAAGACTCCTAACATGGAAGAAGGGTTTGAAGTCAGGCCAGTGGCAGAGACATCATAATAATGAAAGTAACCATCATCCTAATTCCTATGCTATGGTAGTGAAGAATATAGACTCTGCAGTCAGACTCGTTAGGTGGGAATTCTGGTCGTTTCTTTCCTTAGCTATTCATCCAGGCGGATTCCTACTTCAGGGTCTTTGTTCCTGCTGTTGCTTCTCCCTGGGATTCACTTCCCTCCAACATCGAATCCTTCTCCAGCCTCATCTTGCTGAGGCACGCTATTCAGTCACCACTTTTGCTTTCTCTAGTCCTTTCCATGAGTTGCTGCTCCCAAGAACTTGGCACCTGGATCTGAACTCATCAATATAATTTTCCTGTTGATCCTCCTGCTTGCTGTTTCTTCCCTCTGACGGCCCCCCAAGTGGATGTCAGACCCCTGAGCACAGAGGTTCATCTGTATTGGTACAACTATAGTCCCCGAAGCCTACAGGAGTTTCTTTCACATACTGAACATTCTATAAATATCTGCTGACTGAATCGAGTACAACATTCAATTCATTTCTTCAAGCCTAGCTCATCATCTAATATGGGATTGCTAATAGAAACTCCAGCCTGGGCTTTTTGTGTGAAAATTTAAGGTAGATTAGTGTTTGAGCTAGAGAAGGTGATAGTCCCCTTATCAGCCACTTTGCAGTCCTTATTTCCACCTTAACCTCCCCACCCCCAATTGGGTCAGTTAAACCAAAGCCCCTGACACTTTGGGAAAGCTGTCCAGGTAAAACCAGAGAACAAAGACATCACATTCCTGCCTTTCAGTTCTATGCTGTCAGTCCAGAAGTAAGACAGAAAATATTTAGGAGAATATGTGATCAAGTAGAACCAGTTTTTCTTATCTTACCACCAATCCCCATAAAAGTTTCCCAAGGCAGGGAGTAGTGACGAGAACACCTGAGAGAAGTCCTCTTCCACTCTGCACTGTCCTCCCACCGCCCACCTCCCCTGAGTGGGCAGGGTACTCCTCCAGCTGCGCAGACACCAGGTATCCAGGATCTCCAGTGGCCCTGGCATGACATGGAAGGCTGCTAGGTTTTCCTGCATTCCCCCTCCCCAGTGGTATTAGAATTAATGAAGAAAGATGTCACAGCAGAAATCAGCAGTTAGCACACAGCCAGGAACCAGGTGGTACATAGCAGTGCCTGGGACACTATCTAGGACACTAGACACAGTGTCTGGGACAAGGATGACAGTGACCAAAGACCAGGCCATCTATCTTGGCAGCCACCATCACTGGAAACTCTGACCTTGGGCCAGAGCCCCAACTTCCCCTATCCACGCCGTGCCAAGGATACAACTCAATTCTGAATGTAAATGACACGTCAAGGGGGAAGGAAAGAAGGGAAATGTTCTGAAATACTGAGCTTAACCCCAGTGCAACTTAGAAAACACCCAAGTAAGTATAATTCCCCAGCCCTGACTAGAACTGAGCTTCAGCAGGTCATGCAGAATGATGTTCTGAAATAAAGTTTTTTAGTAGAATATTTAATTCAAAAGATAATGAAGTTGTAGAAAAATAGGTGGCTAGACTTACTTAACTCATAGCGTGTGGCCTATGAAAACCATCTCTATGAAAATATATAAGGAACATATCACCAATTCCTGGGGCTAAGTCACTAGATAAATGGCAGCTGCTGTCACCACTGTTAGGAACAGCTGGACTCACACCACGCACTTGACACGCATCATCTCTGATGCCTACAACCATCCTGCCAGGAAGATATTTCATTATTTCTATTTTGTATGCTTTTAAATTGGGGTTTGTAAAATTTGATGATTGAGTCAAAGACCAATTAGGAAAAGTCAGAGGTGGTGGGCTGTGGACCCGGGCGGACGGACTCTTCCCTAGATGCTCACGTGTCACTCCGCCTCCCAGACTGTAGACTGGTGACGCTCAGCTGAGAGTCTGCAAGTGAGGCAGGTGCTTGCTCGGCTGACACAGCTGGATGGGTCAAGGGGGCTACTGTCCATTATGACGCAGGTCCTGGCCAGTGAGTGGGAGTCCAACCCATGTTGGTCTCAAGTAGAGAGCCATATTGTGTGTTGTGGAGAAAATCCAGGGGCCTGTGGACTTTGAACTGGGACACTGGTGGATACCCCTCAAGGGTCTTCTAATCACTCAAGCCCAAGACCCTCGAGTCAAAAAATGTATGTCAGAGAATGTCCTCGGTTGTCATCTCAGAGCCGAAACAAGCCAACACCGTCACAAAGTAAAGGAGAGCAAGGTTACCTGCACTCAGTGCATAGTTGCACATTCCCTGTTTCTCTAAGTAACTTGTACTCACTCAATGAGGAAAATCCAGGGGTGTGCGGTTATAAACAAGGAAGTGACCCCAAACCCTCAACCCAGTTCTCTGATAACTCAAGCAAAACCCATATGACTGACTGGTGATCTTTGGTGATCATTTGCAGGGGTCGGTGAGGGGAGGGAGATGTCTGTGAATGGAGACTCTGTAAACAGAAAGAAGCTCAGCAGGACAGAAGCAGACTCCTCCAGACTAGGAATCTTTAAGAGTTTAAGCAAAACACTCTGGCCAATGACCCCACCCAGCAAGAGGCAGAGGATCTCTGTGTCTAGGATGCAGGCTGGAGTGTGTGTGTTCTAAAGAGAGGGCGGCCAGCCCTGCTTCAAAGCACACCACCAAAAACCGTATGTCCGTTCCAATGGCGGCTTCTCTGAACATGATGTCTTTATCCTCATAAAAGCTCACCACTCTGGCAGAGAAAGAAATTGCCCAAAGCCAAAGCATCAATTAGGTCTCAAAGAACTCGGAGATAATAACTAACCATTACTGAGCTCTTACAACATGCCAGGCCCTGCTGTAGGTGTGATTTGATTCTCAAACCGTGGAATTCTTACAACCACTCTCGGAGGCAGGTATCACTGATTATACAGCCCAAGGTCGCACAGCTAAGAGGTGACCACGCTGGATTCCAGCCCAGGGAGTCTGTCTCCAGCACTGGGCGCCAAGCCCCTCACCCCTGCCACAGCCCTCCACCCAGTGAGCAGTCATGCTTGTTTTATGCGCTTATCTCCTGTGCCCTGACCACGGGCTATTTGAAGGCAGACATTATATCTAATTTATGCCCATATATCCTCAAATCCTAAAACAAATAAGACTCCTGGAAATGTTCAGTCTATGCAGAATTGAAGAGTGAGCTTAAAGTTTGCTCTATTGCAGAGGAGAAAGGTAACTGAGAAAAAAATATTATTTGGTAAATTCTTGCACCGTATTAATCATGTTAATAAATTGCATTTATTTTTCTCACAGTTCTCTTGAATTCTATGAGCAGTAAATGCTATTTTTGAACTGCTTTCACAGAAGAGAAACCAAGCCATGGGAAATATAAATGGTCTCCACAAGACTCCACAGATAGATTCTCATTCATATTTGACTCTTTTGCCATGCACTTAATTATGACCCAATAAATGACCGCTGGGCTAGAGTAGGCCACAGGGGAAGGAGGAAGGACATTCAGTGTTTAAGGAGGAATGTACCAACTGGAGCTACAAGGAAGTCTTCCTGGAGGAGGTGAAACCTGATCCAGATTTTGAAGGATGGGTAGGATCTGCCCCGCACAGATGGACAGGCAGGAGAGGGCACTCCATGCAGAGGAAATTGGATAAGCCAACACACAGAGGCAGAAAACGGTGGCATGTACAAGAAAATCACAATTACTTTCACTTGGCTGCAGCTCAGGAAGAGTGAAGAGGAATCCCTGAGATTGAATGGGAAAGTAAGACTGGAGCCAAATTGCAAAGAGTTTAGAATGATAGACCTGAGGGCTTGGATGGAGTTACTAGGCAATAGGGAGCCATTCTATGCTTTTGAGCAGAGAGTGATACATTAGAGCTGTGCTTAGAGTGACTTTGTAATCAAAAAGAGAATCCTTTAAAGCAGGGTGCTATTGGTACAATAAAGAGCAATTAGGATTACTCGAAAAATGGGCTCAAGCCCACAAGCTGGCATGGGGAGGAGAGACTAGAAGCGATAGATAATGGAAAGCCAGAACCAATGACTTAGCTACTGGGAAGGTGTGAGGGCTGTGATGGAGGAAAGAGTTAAGAGAGATGTAAAGCCCAGAAGATGACAGTTCCCTTAGCAGAGAGCATGTATGTGGGAGCGCAGACCTTGTCAGGGCTGCTGGGTGAGTGAAGCTAATGAGCCGTTCTCCTCACACTGGGAACATTTTCTAAAGGGTCAAATCTAAATTCCAGGCCATCTGCCCCCTCCACCAGGAGAGCTCCACTGGGTAAGTCAGCACTCCACTTCCATTTCTTAGACAAATTCTCTTTCTAAATTTGATTTATGCAGGGCAATGTATATCTGATATCAGTGTCAGGCATCAATAGCTGCCACACACACACACACACACACACACACACTCACACACAGTCACACTCACACATGCACACACGCACGCCCACCACCACTAATGACCAGCAACTTAATGAAACCCCCTCCTCTGTGTGAGCCGCATTAGTGAGTTGATCCAGTAATAGAAGACAAGCCGTACAAATTGAAAACTAAAAACTTCCAGATTTCATCCTGCTTTTCCTTATGTCACTTATTTTATGCTGCATGAATTGGATATTAGTTTCCCTGTTTTGCTGAAATGTCGGATCACTAGGGTAGCTTGAGCAGACTCAATTTCGCTTCGAGTAATAGAGTGAGATTATTCAAAATTATTTCCAGTGGGCTGAGCTTGCCTGTTCCTTCTGTTATGAGAATAGAAGTAAACAACTCGCCACCCTCCTCGCAAGCTGACATCCTTGACACAGAGCCCCTTTGCCTGGCTCCTTAATCACAAGAGCATTTTGGTTTTAGCCACGCTCAATTAATTCATCCAGGAAAGGGTCCAGTCAGAAAGAGTTGATTTAAAGTGAGAAAAACTGGGCATCTGCTTGGAAAACCAGATGATCCCAAACATGCCTTTCATCGTGAGAAAATGAGGAGCCCTCTCCACGCTGAAAATGGTAACTTCTCAGTGGTATTATGATTTTTTTTTCTTGGAAAGTTTCAGCAGCAGCAGCCACAGAAGGGTGAAGGGATGCTCCTTTATACAGGACTATGAGATGATACTGCTGTGAGGGAGAAGAGACCTCCAACCCGCCCACAGCCCAGCCTGCCTCTGGGTCTGGCAGTGCCAGGTGGGAAGGGCTAGGCCATCAGAGAGGGCTTTTCATTCCAGGTAGACACTCAATTCGTCACTCCTGCAGTTGAACACACAAGAACTGAGCTAGCACTCGGGAAAGAGGATGTCGACTGTTTTTGCTCACATTTGATAAGCAGCAGAAGAGTAGCACCTCTCTCAAATTGCTGCAACAATGTTCCTTTGAAGGCATCCAGATCAGGCAGAAAACCCAGGAGGCGCAGACAGCCCTGAAGCTGCGGGCAGATGCCAGGGGCGGGAGAAGGGAGCTATGCGGTGACAAACCCCAAACCCACAGCCTTAATGTGGCGACAGTCACTTGGGGAAGAGGGTGCCTCACCACGTGAATGTTCCACTGTGTGTGCCCTGCATGGGGCTGCATTTCTGGCTCAGAAAGGAGGCCAGACAGAGAAGCATCTGTCCCATGGGCAGGAAGACCCAGGCCCCGGGGGTGGCCTTGAATCACCCGGAGGATCCATCCAACTTCGCTGTGCCGAAAGCATTACATGGCACGAAAGAGCTGGGGATATCAGGGACCAATCGGAGCATTAAAAACAGGCTTTTCTGGCCTCCCAGGGAAGGCTAAGGTTTCAGTTCCACTGCCATCTCCTCACATTTTCCACTGATGTCACCCCCAGGCAAATAATTGGTGGAGAGGAGACTTAAAGGGGAAGAAAAGGGCTGTGTGAACAGAGCAGCAGGATGGAGGAAAAAACCAGGCTGGCCCCCGCTGAGACTATGGGATCTCCGCCCCATGGGAGAACAGGAATGCAGACCAACCTTTGCTGCGAGATGAAACCTTCCCTGGTGCCTAGATCACAAACACGCCCGTGAAGGTGTGCTTCTCTGCAGGGCCAGAGGGACATCTGCTCCACGCCAGGCCCCATGTGGCTCCTGCTCGCCCAACCACAGAGGCTGCAAGAAGCTGGTGCTCAAGAAGGGGCTCTCTGGGCCCACCTGAAGACCTGTGCCACACCGGGAGCCCCTAGGCCCTTCTCTGGGCCAGTGATTACTATGATCGCGTCGTTGAAGAGCTCAGGGAATGTGCTGTCAAAGCTCATTTGAAGGTCTCTGCAGACAAACTTTTCAAGCCAACTGAAATTCAAGAAATAGTAATGAAATGGTGCCTCTGTGTCAGTTATCATGCTAGGTACTTTCACATTACTCACTGACAAAAACATCTGTATCAGTTACCTGTGCTGTGTGATCACTTTGCTGAGTCCTGGGGAGGAAACAGGAAACAGAATGAACATAGCTCACATCCTCTAAGAGGTCAGGGTCTAGCTCTCCTATTCACACCTGGCAACACAATGATACTACAGTGCTAGCTGCTTTGAACAAATCAGATAGCAGCTCAGAAAGACAGGGTGACCTGTCCAAGGTCACACAGCAATCAGGGGCAGAGCCAGGAGAGAAAACTTTGTCTTCTGTCCTTAAATGCTTACCGCTTTCCCTTACACACCTAAACAATCTCCCCAGCCCATCAGACAGAAAGGAGGGAGAGGGGAAAAGAGAGAGACTGATAAAAGAATAAGCTCCTGCAAAATATTTTTGTAAATGTTGTCTCTAGCCCTCACTCTCCGGGAGGCCAAAGCTCTGACCTGCCCAAACTCTATATTCCTCTATTCCAAATATTTTTTTATACCAACCAGGCAAGAAATGCTAAAGGGGCCGACCAAAAAACTGGGGCTCTAATAATAATAATAGGCTTACATTAAACCAGATAAAGTCATTCTGAAATGACTGAAGAGAAATAGCAGAGGAGAAATGCCCCTGGGCTCCCACTCTGTTTATGCATTGCACATTATACCTTTTCATCACAATTACCTAAAGTGGTACATTTGTACTTCCATAATGTATGGAATTCATTACATAGTTTTGCAATGAAATTATCACACTGTGCCTGGGACATCTGCACCCTGTCATACATCATTCTATTCATTTCTAGTTAATTTAATCCCAATATCTGCCCACATGATAAGACAGATGTTCAGCTATGCTGCAGCTTCAATGGTTTTCTGCCTTGAAGAAACTTGAAGCCGTTGAAAGAAATGACATCTTTTAGACAGAAATCTTACAGTATTACAAAGTTTGGGGGTTTTGCCACTTGACTATTATCAGCTTTTATTATTTGCTGGGCTATCATAGTAACCTCTGCCGTGAGGATCAACATGTGAGATTAACAGAAGCAAAATGCTAATGGGAGTATTCCTACGAGTATTTCTATAGCCACTGAAAATGAATCCCCATCAAAACTGGTTTAGAAATATCTGCATGTCACTCAAAAAGAAAAAAAAATGTAGGCATTTTGCACTATTATGTCAGTCACATTTGCTGCTTTGCAGGGCAGAGAAGGAGACCACTGCTGCTTGTCTTTATCAGATGCCGAGGACAGTCCACAGGCTTGGCCCCTGTCATCTTCTTCTCCACGCTGCCGCACTGGGAGGCACCCCTATGTGGTGTCCCCCTGGAGTCCGTGACTTGTGTGTCTCCCTGTTTCTTGTGCTTCCCTGTTTGAGCATCCTATATGAGAAAATGCACTGAACTGGAGACAGTTTTCCCTGAAGGTGTGAATTCTGGCTCTCTGCCACTCACCTTTTGGGTCCCAGAAGGGGAATTACTCAATTCTCTTAGGACTGTATTTCCACCATTTGCATGAGGTAAAACTAACAGTTACTTCTAGACGTACAGGGATTAGATGACAACAATGGATGTGAAATATTGAGCACAGTGCTTAGCCTAATAATGTCCATAATGTTAACAATATTTTAATAATGAGTGCAGCACTTTGCATATATGAAAATTATATGACATCCTGTGGTAACCTGTAAGGATGTAATGTACATATTAGTAATATCTCTATTATTGTTAATTCACAATGAATCCTATAACACAGAAAAAGAAACCAAGGTGAAAATCAGTTGATTTTTACATGGCAACTGCTGCCCTTCTTAGAGTATACAAAACTTGCAGAGGAGCCTTGCTTATAGCGAGGCATAGCAAGTGAAATGAAAACACCACATGGAGCAGGCACAGAGGCGTATAAATGCACAATCCACACAAACTTCCAGGAGGATGCCCCTGAGCACAGGAGATTCCACTGCACTCCAGAAAGAAAACCTGATTATCCCAGCTCTCATTATTCAAGAAATACTTATCAAGACCCAACTAAGGACCAGAAACTGCATGGGGCTATTATGTGAGCTAGGAGTCATAATGATATTGATGCTCTATTAATATGAACATGGATATAATGATATAGATTCTATATTAACATGAATATGGCTATAATTAGGCAATGCAGGAAGTCCTCACGTAACAGTACTGATATGTCCCTGGAAGCTATGACTTTAAATAACAGCATGAAACTGATTGTACCATAAATTAATTGATTAAAAAAAGAGCTAATTTCCTATGGCATATTTCTGTTTCCCAAAACATCACCAAACTTCTAAATAAAGGCTCAAAACACTTCTAATATCAAACAATCATTTGTATGCATTCATTCATTTTCCAATGCACTCATTCCAGTTCAGGGTGGTGGGTAAGGGGTGCCCAGGCAGCTCAGGGTGCAAGCCAGGACCCAACCCTGGACCAAAAGCCCTTCCATCACAGATGCCCTCACAAGCACATCCACATTCGCCACACTGAGATAATTCTGATGTGCCAGTGTACCACATGTGCACCTCTTTCTGAAGTGGGAGGAAACCACGGTGTCCAGAGAAAAACCCCACAAACATGGGGAGAATATGTAAACCTCACACCCCCCAGCAAGGATTGATTTTATTTCTCATCATTGTTATGATGAAACTACACAGAACAAAAAAATTTATATTATTCAGGAACCTGCTATATATATCCACATACACAAAGAGACACATATGAGTACAGGTGGAGTTAATCATGTTTGGGGAATCCATGCACATCACTTACCAAGTTGAAGCCACATTGGTAGGAGGTATAACCCAAACCCAAGAGAACCTTGTGTGGCCAAGTGATTGACTTTTACAGACAGAAAATTTTCAAGGTGTTTCTTCCACCATGTGGGAGTAGTTCAATATAGGCTCTCCATTCTGTGTTCTTCTTTACTATTCTGTTCTGAATTTTCTTTATATACTCAAGGTTTTATGATATTTATCTTCAGCATTGTACTTTAAATATACTTTCAAATGCATACCCATACACACATGCCTTTCTTATTTTGGCTTTTCTAATTTTTCCTCTTTCTGACTTAGTCATAGTGGTAGTCACAGAAAATAGCTTTTTTGATGTGTTCATTGAAGGATGGCCTGAAGTTGGTCTTTTATAAAAATATCTGCCATCCTACTCCAGCACTGAAAACTACCTGTTCTTGAGTCACTCTTTCTGCAGTCTTTGAAAGGAATGGTGGACCTACAGATGCCAGGGGCAGGAGAGGGAAGATACACTGGCTCTGATTTCTCTCATCTAACAAGAAGCCAGAAGAAAGACCTCAGCTTCTGAACAGGTTAATAGGAGATAATGGAAAGAGTTGAGCCCAGATGGAACTCAACTGGGCAATACTATGAGAGATGGGATATGGACATGGGATTCACCCATCCCATGGGCAAGAAAACACTGGCCACTAGGCCTTCCCATTCAGCATCAGTGACCATCCAGGTATAGTTGGCTTGGTTTCTGGCCAGAGTCAGCTGTCATGTTCCTGAGATGGCCATATGCAGCGGTCTAGGATACCAGGGGTACAGTAAACTTAGGGATCAGCTCAGTCAGTCTTCTTTTACAGATGAAAGACATGAGACTGACAGTATCTGTTTCACCAGCCCACCCCCTCTTCTCTCTATGCATCCTTTGTCTTTATGTCCCAAATGCCTAGCTCAGTGGTGGGCCCACTGTGGAAGATCAGTGACAGTTCAATGAACTGTAAAGTGAAACGAGGCCAGAGAACAGCCAGGGCATACCCACTTCATGGCAGAGCCTTCAGCAAAACTCAAATGTCCCCACCCTAGATGTCCTTATCTTTGGCTCTGGTCACCAGACAGATTCGCCTTTCCAGAACCATCAACCTAGAAGATCTTATAGTCAGAAAGACATCCCAGAAGGCTATCTCATCACTTCCATCACTCAAAACATTGCCCATCATCCCACATCCTGCAATACCTGCCCCTCCAGGAATCTGAGAACAAGTCCTTTTGTGCTCTGGGTCCCTGTACACTATTAATTAACTTGAAGTGATGATCTATAGCACTTAAGTACATCTTCCAAGAGGACATGCTTCTATTCACTGCTGAATTCTCAGTGCATAAAACAATGTCACCACGTAGAACTTCACAAATATTTAATGAATGAACAAGTGAATGAACAATCCAGGTATTCAATTAAGTTTCAGCTCAGGGGTCAACAACCATTAGAAGTAAATTCCCAGAGTTCTGCTTAGAAAGGGTTTAAGGCAGCCCCTGGGCTTTCTGGAAAAGAATGCTGTGATTAATTGGGGAGGTGTGGCCTGGGCTCAGGGGCACATAGTGTGACCTGGGTATTTTCTATCCAGGTGGTGAGAGAAAGAGTGTATTTAGGTTTTGTGTAAGGGGACAAAGAATGAGAAATAAAAATTAAACGTGGGATGGCAAGTGAAAGCTACCATCTTTCACCTGCAAATCACTCTAGTGATGATGCTGGGAAGACACGTTCTGAGTGTTCTCTAGCGTTTCCCTTCTCATCACACTGGGCTTCTAGAAGTCAGGCTGTGCACTACTACCAGTCCCCTGGAGTTGTTCAGGGGCCTCCCTCCACTGCTGGAGTGGGTCCACTTTAATCTGACCAGACTGGCAGCACATTGTCAAAGGCTGACAGTATCTTGTCTGGAAATTATTCTGATTATTAGGTGATACCTTCCTCAGGTTCTAGGGTCAGACAGATCTGGCCATCAGGTCTGCAACTTACGTTTGATTTTATGTAGATAAACTAATTTCTTTGTGTAAAATGAGAGTGATCATAATAATACCACACTGCAGGACTGGACAAAATGGAAGAATCCCTGCAAAGTGAGCAGCACATTTTGTGTTAGAATGCCATCCTCTCCCTTGTTCAGCTGACTACAGGTCAGCATGCATAGGCAGCACTTATATATTTCCCAAAGAGCCACCAATGCTTAAGTGGATGGAAAGAGGCTTCTCCTCTGTGGTTTGCAGCAATAGTAGCTGCTTTTCCTAGATCCTGGAAGCCAGCTTAATATTGAGTTCCCTGGCTGGGGGCCTGCAGATAAGCTCTGAGCATATTGAACTCCAGCTGTTGAACTGAGGAACAGCTGGAAATTACACAATTGACACCTAAATGGAGGCGATGATCCCTGCACAATCACCTCTCCGTTACCTGCATAGAACTTTCTTCCTCAGCCTTGCTGATTTGTCTGTGGCCGCCCACACCCATGCTGCCCCAAGCTGCCCCAGTGTCTGTCTGACAGCGGTCATGATGCGTGTGTGTGTGTGTGTGTGTGTGTGTGTGTGTGTGTGTGTGTGTGCAACTGATTATCACAACCATATCTACCTACAGTTTAGGGAGCGCATCTCCATGTCTATCATCTGTGTTTCTGATCCTGAATATATGAAGAAACTTGCAGCATCCTTCAAACAATCATATGCTGGGCACAGCAAAACTGTTCTTGGCTGCTTTATAGCCCCAGGGCCTGCAGCAGCAATTGTTCCTGCGAGACCCTGTAAGGCAGGTAGAATGGTAGGATAGGAAAAGCATTAACTTCTGTTACTGCAAAGTCCAATTCCCAGCTCTGTCATGTCCAGGTGTATGACCTTGGGCAAGTTATTTATTTTCTCTGTCTTACAGATACCCTGCCCATGGTCACTGACTCTTAAGTTCTTTTATTTAGTCACTATACAATACTGTCTTCCTCTTTTCTGCATCAATCCATCTGGTCCTATATAGCTATCTCTCCCTGCAGACCGTGCCTAAATGCCTCCACCTGAGCCACCCCCATCCCCTCCAAAACAAACTGGGGGGGTGGTCTTTGTGGTCCAGGTAGAGGTGGGAGGCTGCATTCTCTTTTCTTTAGAAAAGGTAAGGAAGAGAAAATAAGCATTTATGGTGCAGCTACTAGCTGCACGGGGCTAGAGCTGCGATAAGTCCACCAAGCTCCATTCCTGACTGTAGTATAGGCTTCTGGAGCTCACAGAGGTAAAGGGCTTACTGTGTTCACACCGGAATGAGTGAAACGGTAGCTTGCTTTGGTGGCCATCAGCAGTGGAGAAACAGCATCTCAGCCAGATGGCAAGATCACAGGACACTGGCCTGAAGTTTACCTCCTTATTTTGTGGCAGTGGCCTGGGAGGAGGCCTGTGGGCATGACAGCAACCCAGGGAGACCACAGGAGCAGCACTTCAGTTGGGCAAAGAAGAAAGCATAGTGGCAGAGACCAGGACAACTGGAAAGAGAAACCTCTGAGTTCCCACTCAAGGGGTTGGGAGAAGAGTGGTTGTGACTGGGGAGAGGTGCTAGGAAGTGAAAGAATGATGAATGATGAAGCTGGACACCTCCTTGGTGATTTTTTATTGTTACTGAGATCTATCACGTGGCCTTTCCTTACTATAGAGCAGCCTAAGGGACACATCTGTCACATCTCCAGAGAGAGCATTCCATCTCTGCGCATTCAGAGAATATATTCAGCTGAATATGCGTCATCATCTACCCTGCATATCACGGCTGCTGGAGGCCAGCATCAGACTCAGAATACAGCAGTGAGCAAGACAGACAAGTCCCCTGTTCCTGTGGTGCTTTCGTCCCTGTGAAAGAAAACAGATACTAAGCAGGGGTCCTGACCCTGGGCTGGCACTGCCTGCCAGGTGGGGACATCTAGTGTCTATGTGAAATGGCAGCAGGGAAGGGGCAGGTTTTGGTGTTTCCCTCCCCACCTTCCCACTCTGAAATCCAAGTTGGGTCCAGAATGTGAAATTCTAAGTATCCTGCTACCAACGACTCATTTCTGCATAGTGAAGACTTGCCTTCCTCAAAACCCCAGAAGCATCCTGGTGGAGAATACTCTGGTTGAAAACACAGAGGGAAAAAAGTAGACTTCCAGACAATTTTAAAAATACTATACAGAGAATAGGGAGTGGAAAGAAATGGAGGAGACAGTGGAATCTACACTGAATTGGATGATGTAATAGACTGAATGGTGCCCCCCCCCAAAAGATATGCCTTTGTCCCAATAATCAGAACCAGTGAATGTGACCTTATTTGGAAAAAGAACTTTGCAAATGTGATAAATTAAGGATTTTGACATGAGGAGATCATTCTGGATGACCCAGTTGAGGCTTCAACCCAGTGACTTGTATCTTCCCAAGAGGAAGGCAGAGGTGCTGTGGGTGGGACGGAAGAGGAGACACAAACCCACAGAAGAGGGTGATGTGAAGACAGAGGATAAGATTCAAGTGTCCACAAACCAAGGAACACCAGGATCGCCACAGCCGCAGAAGTTAGGAGACAGACATGGAACAGATTCTTCCTCACAGCCTGGCCAGATAGGACTCTGTAATTATGTAATTAATCTCCAGAGCTGAGACAACAAACTGGCTATAGCAAGTGAATTGGAGGAGAAATCAGATTTATGCTGAGACCTGACTGCTGAGAGGGACCAGCCACACAACAAGACACTAAAACCCACCATAATCTGTCTTCTTTCACCACGAAGAGAGACAAAGTCTTCAGGTCAAAAGACTGACCAGGGGCAGGATAGAGTAACTCCACTGTGTGGGCCTGGCCCAAGCTCCTGGAGTTCAAATCCTGGCTCTACTAATGAGTAACTGTGTGACTGTGGACAAGTTGTGATCTGAGTCTCTTTTTCTCACCTGAAAGCAAACTTAATAATAGTTCTCCTCCTGAGTTGAAAGGAATGAGTTAACAATCATTAATTAATTGCAACAATGTTTGGCAACGAGTGTTAGAGCTCAATAAATGTTAGCTATAATCACTATTATTATTATTTCAATTTGAAGTCACAATAGCCAGAATTCTTTCTTGATGGCAAAGACTTAAGTGAAAAGGCCAAGGCTGTTTGTAAAACTCTGAAAGACCAACGTTGGCCAGCAAGTCTTCAGGGTTGAGACTTTCCATTTCAAGTCAGTGGCCTCAATGGAGGCAGGAAGGGAAGCCCCAGCTCCTTGCTCGCTGGAGGACAGTGCTCAGGTGAGCTGCTTCCCTAGCGCTGTGCACAGCTTGCAGAGTCCTGCCTTTCAGAGCTCCGTGTACGTGCCACCCAGCTCACCCTTTCAAGGCAAAGAGCCGCTGATAAACAGATGACTGTCAGCACCTCTGATCACACACCTGAGAGCCCGGGGGAAGGGAGAGGCCGCTGTGGCTCCTTCCTGGGGCCTGGAGGGAGGAGCTGGCTTGGCAGGCACAGTCCTGCACAGTACCCCCACCCCTTCCAACATTTGAGGGCTCCAGAAAAGAAGTCTCCTAGTGCATCTGAAGAGGTTTCAAGAGGAGGAGCCAGTGTCCTCAGTAAGTCACCTCCTTGAGAAGCCCTGATTTCCCTGCAACCTCAAAGTACACGCTTGGCCCTTCCCCACTCCACCACCAGGATAGACAAGGTCAAGTTGGCTGCCTGTGGGTTCCAACCCTTACAGGTTAGTGGTGATGGATGCCAGGCTCTGCCTAAGAAGGGAAGGACACCTATGGGGGGTGGAACAAAGGTTGAGTTAAGGACTCGATTAGGCAGGGGATTCCCTAGTACATCAGGAGTCAGGGTGGACACACACTGGGCTCTGGGGTAGAGCAATGAGCCTTTTCCTTCCGGTGCTGATGTCCACAAGGAAGCTGAGTGCAATCCAATTGTCACACAAACAAGTGCATAATTACGAAGTCATGTAAACCTGCTCAAGTCACCCCAGTTCCCCCTGTGCTCTCTCTGGGGCTTGCTTTTTTTTTTTTTTATTTATACATACAAGCTGGGGTGCAGGCCAGAGGCGTGGGGCGGTGAGAGGGTTCACCAGAGACAAAGCGGGTAGCAGAACAGGCAGATCAGAAATACACTGCTGAGGGGAGCAGTGGGCAAGGCAGGAGAGGTCTGCCGCGCCATGTGAGATTCTCCCTGGCCAGGCGTCGAACTCACGTTGCCGCTGCCGACAACTCCACAGCGCAGCGCTTAACCACTGCGCCACCAGGGATGCCCCACTCTCTGAGGCTTCTTACAGTGCTCCAGAACTTCCTAGATTCTGCACTCAGTCCTTGATTTGATCCTGGTCTCTACCAGCCAGACACCTGACTGTCTACTGCATCTGTCTGTCCTAGAGCCAAAGAGGGTCCTCCCCTGGTAATTCTATCAGTTTTGAGGCTCAGACTCAGCATCTGAACTATTCTTTCCCTCTGGGATGTACAAATTAACTTTCTTCCTTTGTGGGGTTTCCAAAAGAGAAAAAAAATAACAATTACTTAAGAGGAGAGTGATTATTTTTAAACAAAAAAGAAGAAAAATTCTGTGCTTATCAAATGCAGATAAATTGCAGGTGTGGGCTGGGTGTACCACGAAAATCCACACAAGCACGCCACCTTTTTTTTTTCCTGATGGTTATAAGATTCTCAGATATTGGCTTCTCCCGGTAAGTAAGGCCAAAAAAGATTAAGTTAGAGGCTGAGATCTGCTGATGAGATCTGCCCAGTTTATATTCCCAACCCCAAAGTTTCCTGTGCTGACATTAATTTTACTGTTTTTACAGAGTAGAAAGAGATCACATTCAAAAATGTGTCTGGCCATTTTTACATCGGTCAGTCCAGCTACAGAGGAAGGCACACTCACAATGGCTGGCAAGCAAGGATAGGCATGTGAAACCAGTTATCAGGATTTCAGACAATGGGATGGCTTTGGAATTGGCTGCTGTGTTTGACACTGGATGGCATCTCCAGTGGACTTGGGAGCTAAGCTCATATGGATCTAAGATTTAAGTGCCATACAAAGCACACAAGGTTTTGGGAAAATGTGAAGCCCTTATTGTTAACTGTTTGCCCAGGCATTTTAGGACTCAGAGCTAAGCCTGATTTCTGGATTACAAAAGCCCACTGATGTACATGCCATCCCAGGTCATTTGAATGCCAGACTTGTATGTATGAGTGTGCAAATAGCACTTGGGAGTGGGAAAGTTATGTGCTGAGCATTAGAAACTGACTTTGCAGACCCTCCCCTCACCTATCAGGCAAAAATTATAAGGTCCTGTTCCTTGCATGCAGACCTACAGACAAAACAAGAGACAAAGAGCTCATACCAGTGAAGGTGGCTCACATGTGCACAATGACAACCACGAATGAGATCCAAACAGAACACAGAATTCTGCAGGAAGGGACAAGTATTGCCTCTGACTGGAGTCATGCAACATCCAAAGTTTACCTGTCATTTGGGGCTTCACTGGACAATGACAATGACCTCGTAGACAGATGGCATGACATGAACAAGAGGGGATAACGTAGGGGGAAGGGGTCAAGAAAAACAAATTTCAGAGAGCAGTGAGCCAAACAATCAAAAAAGCCTTCACAGGTAACCGATGTTGATTCTGGGGGGGTTTCTCCTGGAGACTTCATCCTAAAGCGTCCCCTCTATCCACCCTGTCACTTGTTACCCTCCTACGCCTTCACCCGCAAGTTGAGCCCTTCATTGTTCTCCTTCCTGGATACAATGACTTTGACACCACTTCCATGTAAACTTCCTGCAGGTGTTTTAACAAGTGGCCTGACCACCTTCGAAGAGTTGCTCCCTGAGGTATCCTAATCCTTGTAAGCTTTTAAGCCAAAACAGTCTTCTAGCTTAACATATTACAAGTAATCTATGTGTCTGGGCATTATAAGCTAAAACCAGTTGACAACTCTAGTCATTGATGTGATGTTGGGGCCGTGCAGTCATGCTGACAAGGGTAACTCATATGAAAACACAAGGAAAACCAAAGTGAGAGAGGGAGTGGGCTAGACACAAGTAACCCTGGTAAGGCTCCCAAGCCTAAATCGTGACTCACTCAAGGTTGTCCAGCTAATGAAGAGTGAGACCCATGTCTTCTGATTTCTTTTCAAAGCCCGGCACTACCTAAATAGCTTTTAACATTCGATCCTGAGAACAATATCCATTTGCATTCGCCTAGGTAAATTACAGGTTTCTACAAATGGCACTATAGGTAATAGCATTTATGTTAAAAATCCCAAAGTTAAAAATGGCCTTCAAATCTGGATTTACCTCTCAAAGTTTGCATTCATATGATTCTATAATTCTGGCAATCAGACACACTCTCATTACTTGTACATTGGCTTCCTCTCCTCTTGGAGAAGTCTAGTGTAGAAATTAAGGACTCAGGCTCCCAAACTGGACTGCCTGGTTTTGATGGACACCCTAAAGTGTGGAATCTTCAGCAGCATTATTAACCTTTCTGAACCTTATTAACCTTTTTGCACCACAGTCTTCCTCCAAGAGATGGTGATAAAACTAGCACCTATCTTATGAGATAGCTGTGAGAATAGAACAAGCGAATGCATATTAAATGGCTAGAACAGAGCTAATACTTGATAATGGCATAATAAAAACTTGCAGCTGCTATAATCATCAAAAAATATAATTATTTTACATAGCAGAGGCTCTCAGCTCTCATATGAAGGTCTCAGAATTTGATTGGAGTTAAGATGCCACAACGACCCTTGTCCATGCATCTCTACTCCTTTTGACTCAAGTAGCCTTGAATTACTTGATCAAGCCCCAGATCAATTAAAGTCCAGGCAGAAGAGAGGTGGCAGGTAACAGGCAACAAAGGAGAATTTAATGGAGAGACTGTTTATAGAATTGTGGGAAGAATCAAAGGAAGCCAACAATGGATGATGCAGCACTCCAGGGTCAGCAATAGTGGGGGCCACCTCCACCCCTTAGTCTAAAAAGAGAAGAGGTTGATGTGATTAAGGAGCTACCTAAGAGGAACTGTAGTCTTCAGAGAAGGTTTTAACCATCCACACTACTCTGGCTGAGAAGGAGCCCCCGTCCCATTTTCCATTCTCCTGCAGGTATTTCCCATTGACCAACCCAGCTCCAGCCAGAGAGCAAGAGAAGGGAGCCTGAGCAAAATAGTCCAGAGCAGCTAGCCTTCTGGGCACAGAGCTGGATAGAGAGGGATGAATGACCCAGAGGGACCAGTGGAGAAGATTCAGCACACAGCCTTTCTTACTTTGCTATGAGGACCTACAAAAATGTACCAGTGAGAGTAATATGACCCTAACTATAATTAGAGGGACAGAATTTGTACCTTAAGCCTTCTCATCTGAAACAACTCTTTTGAAAAACTTTTGTCTCAGTATTTTGTATTCAATTTTAAATCCTATTAAAGCTTTTTTTTGACTAGTGAACCAAATAAAACAAACACCAGTCTGCAAAAGGTATGAAACTTGGCCATTAAATTCAGAGTGCACGTACTTGTTCCATGTCTTGTTACCTGAATGACCTTGGAGACTAAAGTAAATGCAATGGCTGTGAGGACAGGTGAAAGAAGACATGAAAAACATTTCAATAGCACAAATAACAGGTTTTCATGAACATTTAGACGCTTAGATGTGTGGGAGTTGAGAAAAAGAACCTAGGGCCCTTCCTGGTGGCACAGGGGGTTGAGTCTCAGCCTATGAGGCTGTTACCAGCCACTGAAGCAAGAGTTCCATCCCCAGCCAGGGACATTCCCACATGGCACAGCAGACCTCTCCTGTCTCACCCGCTGCCCTCCTCAGCAGTGTATTTCAGTAAATCTGCCTGTTCTACTCCCCACTCTGTCTCTGAGGAATCCTCTTGCCCCTCCCCTCCACCGCACCTCTGGCCTGCACCCCAGCTCTTGGTTGCATGGATAGGTAGATCTTTAAAAAAGAAAAAAAAAAAAGCAGAACTTAGATGAGGGAGAAGCCATGGGCTGAGTTAGGGAATCCAGGGGAGGAGATGATTTCTCTTCACTATAAGAGTATTATTATTCCCAGTCTTTCTTCAAAAGAATAAAGGACTTCACTGATGTCCTTCATTTTCTTGGTGAATGTATTCGGAAGGCAATCTTCCTACTGGTAGCCTTTTGGCAGCTGAAGTCTATACTGGCCCAGGTCCTCGGCGCAGAGCTGTACCTTGGAAACTCAGTGAGCAGTTTGGACTGATTTCCCTATTAGCTAGGAATTTGCAATCTCAGGAGAGGGATAATTAGCACAAGTGGTGCAATTTGGCTCATCCTCAACTGAAAGCTACAAGGAGACAATCAACATCAAAAAGCCTCTTGGTCCGGAAGTCTGTAAGGAAGTGGCTAAGGATAGGGGGGATTTTGATTTTGTGCTTTTAATTTTCAGCTGAACCAGGCCCTAATTGGAACAATATCATTTATTACATGTATCCCCATGTGATCTCTGTGCCTGTAATCTGCTACAGATAAGGATCTCACCATGGAGGGTCCATTACCATGGTCTCTAGCTTGTGTGGGATGGCTTGTTTTGCTACTAAGAGAGCAAATGCAGCTGGAAATTCTATTGGGTTTGCCCCTCCCTATCCTAACAAATTGCTCTTCTCTTCCTCTCTTGCTGATGGCATCCCCTGCAAAGAATTACAATAATTAAGATGTCTGGTCACCAATGTCCAAAAGGCAGTAGATGTGCTTTTATAGCTAACTCCCACTAGAAAAGCTTCTGAGAATTTGCTTGGGTGGAAGACTTGTTAGAATTCTCTGAACCAAGTGATGAACATCTATTGAGCATCTGTGGTGTGCTGGAATTGTGGAGACACAGGATACCTTTAAACACAGCATCTGCTATCAAGTAGCTTAGGTGCAGTTGGTGTCAAATCATGTTTCCCTCAGAAAAAGAACATTTCTCACTACCCTGAAATTCTGAAATTAGAGGTGAGATTATTATAAATGAATAAAGTAGAAACAATTTAGTAAAATTATAGGGATGTATCTCATGTGACTGGTACAGAATTATCCTGACTTCCAAGGGGCTACTAGTCCAATATCCAAATGTATCAGTCAGCTAAACACAAGAAGTGAATAATAACAAGAATCCCACGTTTCAGATATTTCTAATAATATAAACTTATTTCTTTCATTACCTATGGATTGAAGATTGACTTTTGCCTGGGGCTCAGTTGCACACAGCTTCTCCACTCTGGAAACCAGACTGGGCAAACATCCTCTATACTGATATCATGGCAAAGAAAAAGGTTCAAGAGAGCCAGTGTAAATATTCAATGGTACACAAAACTCCTGTCTACACATGGTATATGACAATTGTGCTCACATTCCAATTAACCAGAGAAATTAGATGACCAAATGTAAAACAGGACAAGGAAGTATACTCCACCCATAGGGAAGCTATACAAATCACACAGCAAGAGACAAGGATATAAACGTCTTGGAAAGGAGGAAGAGAAAGTTTGGAACAATGACATGTTATTCCATAGTAAGCCTCTTGCTCATAAGCATTTGCTTCCCTTCCTTGTGTGCTTCCCACACAAAATACAGGCACTCACAGAGAGAAGGACTAAAGTCTCATAGAATATGCCATTAAGTTAAAGTAGTCTACACATCAAAATATAAATCTTTTTTTTTTAATTTTTATTGTTATTTATGTCTTTTACATTTTGTATTCCCCTTGGGTAGCCCACCACCAATTCACCCGTGATCCATCTCCATGGTCCCTTGTGTTCTTTTCTATTCCATTCAAAACATAAATCTTGATTTAGGGATCTAAGAACCAAATTAAAAACAAAGGTTATCTTTTCTTCCCCTAAACTCAACATGCGTTGAGGCACATAACCAGGATAACTACAATGAACTCTCCTATTTGCAAAGGAGAAGAACGAAAAGATAGAAGCACAAGTGGCCGGTCACTGGTCCATAGCAATTCTGAAATATGTCTGGGGAAATTCTGTAAACCCATATCCTGGAGTATGAAATATTCTTTAATTTGATACTCAGTCCACTCCCTAGGCATAGTCATTTCTTTCCATGACTCATAGTTTCATAATTTGATAATTCCTTCCTTTTCCATCATCCTCTTTGGACATATCTGTAGAGAACAGTAACAAATATTCAGTCCTTGGCAGCTGAGTGGCAGATACTTAAGGACCACAATAATATTTTGTGTCTTTAACCATCTGTCTTTTAACACATACTGGTGGTTCCTTAGGAAATAAAACTCTCAAAACACTGTTGACACTTTTTTACCTACCAACTAATATATTTATATATTAATAGTCACACTCATGCATGCCACTCTTTCTAGAATTAATTATAGGTATTTCAGACATCATACTTTCATGAGAGGACACATCCTTAGTTTATTTTTTCCATTAACTATTTTGTCCAATTTAAATAATTTACTGAGGATTATTTTAATTCATTTAAAGGTTTTACAAATGGTTTGGAATTTAAACCTTTAATTTGAACTTTACCTCAAGGTTGTAACACAGTTCTTGTTGTTCAACACATTTCTTTTGTAGATTGCAAATGAGAATTAGTTACATCCTAGAAGTCCTGAAAGTTCTGGATTCTCTTCTTCTCTTTTATTCCTGCTTGAAAATTGGACAGTTATTCATGAACTCATAGCTTTCTTGCAGCACCCTGTTACATGCAGCTAAGAACAAGCAAGTTACACATGTTTTATTCTCTTTGCCAAACTCGTCACCTAAAGCCATAGCTTCATTAAGCAAATTATCTGTCTTCCAAGCAATCTCAGGATAATTTTACCAAATGTTTTGCCATGGGCCCAACATGAGTCACTTTCTTGCTAGCTTCAATAATAGTTTCCTCCCTGCCCACTGCTTCACTCTCAAGCCAGTGCCACATAATTTGGTTAGTTTTGTTTTGTTTTGTTTTGTTATGGTAACACCCCACTTCTGGTACCAATTTCTGCATTAGTCAGCTTTCTCTGGGGTAGGCCATGATAATATCCTAAAATTTCAGTGACTTCCAAGTTTACTTTGCTCATGTATAATGTGAGCCTTACCCTGTGAAGGCTGACTTAAACACATCTACACTAGGAAGATGAGTTCAAAGGAATAGCTCCAATGTTTCAGAAATGGAGTTATAATAACTAGAAAATCCTCCAAAAGGAGAGACACTGCCTCCTGTTATATTTCTTAATACAGTGCATGACCTCACCACCTCTCTGGCTTCCCAAAGCTACAAATAGATAGATGAGTAATCCTCTACTTCTTCCCTTTCATCCCTACATCCTCTAGCCATCAAGTAAAAATATGTCTGGCAACTGGAATTTTACCTGAATTATTCTGTAGACTTTCTAAGTGTTTGTTGTTATTTATGTTGTTGCACAAAAATATCTAATCCCCAAAGTCTAATGTTTATTAATTTCCTTCTCTAAAGAAGGAACTATGGCTCCCCCGACTGCTAAGTGGTAATACAATTAACCAAACCCAGACCTCCTCCCATAAATATCCCTGATAGTTCTGTGACTCCAATACTCATTATTTGGGGGCTAACTGGAGGAGAGTAAGAAAGGCATAAGCAGATCCAAGTGTGCCAATAACTCATCCTTAGCTGTGCATTCAAATATACTGTACACAAGTATTAAGGCTAACCTGGGAAGATGCCCTGGATCACCTTCATCTGAAGATCAGGGACCATTCTGATGTAAGGGAATCCCCTTGAGAAGCATTGAGCTTCCCCTCTAAACTCTAGGATTATTGTAAGGGAGAGACTTATGCTGTTGATTTAATTACCTGACCATTCTTTTCATTAGCTAAGAATTATGAAAGTAACACAGACTAAAAGACTTACATCCAAGAAACTGATCACAGATCACAGTAGCTATTATTCAAAGATAAGATGTCTCCCAATAAAACACATCTCCCAGTATTCATGGAGATTGTCTCTTGGTATTGTCTCTGCTCATATAAAAGTGACTTGGTCTGTGATTTAGTTTAACTGACAGACTGCAGCATTATGCTGTGCCCGTTCTGGGCCTAAGCTATAAGAATACCTAATGACCACATTTACACTTTTAGGAGTCCTGAGCTTCCATGGAAAAAGTCTTGCTACCTGCTAGAAAGCACATTTGGAGAAACCAAGTGGGAAGGCTACTTGGATAGGAAAATGTTCTAGATGACATGAAGACAGAAAGACCCAGCTTCCCAGCTGAGTTCAGCCCTCTAGTCATTCTTTCCGGATTTCCATGGCGATTGTGAAAGGTCAAGTGAAATAATGGTTGGAAAGTTGCTGTCTACACTCTGCACAAGTATACAAGTTTGTTTTATCAACATTCAATCATCCATAAGTATGTGTTGATTACCAAGTGTAGCCAGACTGTGGTGGATAGAACAGGGAAGGGAATGTGGATTCTATCTTGAGGTATCTCCCTTTGGAGAACAAAGCAAATGTGTGCAGAGACAATACTGCACACTCAGACACTCTCCTGCTCAGCTCTTGTCAGAATCACAGGAGTGGGAGGGAGGCTAAGAGGACCACAGGTGGGGGCCAGGGCTGGGGGTGGTATGTGCTTCTCAAGGTCAGAACACATAATGAGGCAGTCACACCACCTCTCCTAGGGGAGACAGATTTGTTATGGCACATTCTGGAGAAATCAGTTAACTTGTCATGGACTGTGCTGGTGAAACTCTATAGCAGACACGGGATCTTCGGAGAAGAAAGCAAGGTGATGGTGCCCTACCCCCAAGGTGCTAGAATTCTAATGGATTCTTCACCAAAGGGCACAAGGACCTTTTTGAAGCTAGCTGTTCTCTGAATTAGTCCTCTGCTTCTGAAACTGACTTCTGGTCCTTGGGGAGAGACCAACATTTTTTGGAAAAGAGCCACAACAGGCAAGACTGGAAATACACTGATAGAGAGAGGGCATCATGGATTTCTGAGTGGGGCAAGAACTGAAAAAGAAATAAATGAGGGAAGCTAACTTCACTCCCAGTTGTAGTGGCCACAGCAGTCTTCACAGGTCAGGGTGACTCCATAGGCTGTGAAACCACTAAACTGGGAGTTCTGGACAATCAGCCAAGGCTGAAACCCAACTGTGTTCTCAGTGACCCTTTGATGTGTCTGCTACCACACCATGAAAGAGCCCTTCTTTAGATTTACAGAGCTTCAAAATTCCAGCCAAAACTTGGCTGCTGTCTAAGCATCTCAGCATGAGGTGTTCATAGTTGTAAGTTGGACAGACTTATCTCAAGGCATGCTGGGACTTTAGCAGTACAGACTGATGAGATAGAGAAGGAAAAAGTTTTCCCCTCCTCTAAGGGGAATGCCAAAGGACTGTGACAGACAAGTAAATGTGTGTGGTGAGCCCAAGCTTAAATTAGGCTGGAGATTCTGTCAAAGAAAATCTACTCAGTGAGTCAGAATAACAAGAGTAAATCCAGTTTAAATGGATCTATGTATCAGGAATAATAGTAAATAAGCAATTCAGAGGCACAGGGGGCCATGAATGATTTCCAGGTTCACTGACTAATAGGCTGATGCAATAAGTCTAATTCAGGGTTCCCCCAGATAGAAGCTCTGATCCTACAAATATCCTGCCATTCTTGTTGGGAATTTCCTCAGGGGGATGGGCCTGACTGAGGACACCAGTGCCTACACGTTTTCTGAATCTTTCTCTATTAAATCAATTCAGTCCCTGCATACATATAAGCACAGCAAAGTTTGGCTCATGTTCAAGGGGACCAGCTCTCATTACATAGGTCTATGTTTAGTCCACTTTAAAGCTCGTATTTGTGCTTTGATCTCTCACCCACTGCCAACTCTTAGCACCAAAGATACCTTCCTGGTTGAAACTTTACTTTAACCATATTGGTCCTCCCTTCACATGTCTATAAGTCAGTCAATGACTACCCAATTACCCAAGTCCTACAATATTCTTAGCCACTGCCTCCTTTTATTCCAGAAGCTTATGCCATATACATGCATAAATCTCTTTCCCATCCAGAGAAATCCCATATACCTCACAAGGATGTTTTAATAAAGTGAAGTAGAAATAAGGACCCATACAGACATCAAAAAACCAAAAACCTATTTTAGTTGGAGAAACATTTTTTTTCTCCAAATGATATTACACACAGTTGCCTGGTATGTAAAAATAGCATATATGTGGTGCTCTGGATGAAGTAAGGGCAGGGAGAGAGCTTTTCAAGGCAAATTTTTAGGCCCTAAAGGGAACTAGGACCTCATAGGGCATAGGAAGAAAATCACTGATCTAGATCAAGTAACTTAATTTATAAAGAACACTGAAACCCAAGAGCAGAAAACGTTTGCCTAGAATCAGAATAAATTCTCATAAGAGTCTAGCCCAGAAAAAGTGTTTGTTCTAACTCTGCACATGGAGATTTCTATGTTCTGCCTCTAAAATATATCCAATGTATCCATGGAATCAGATAGTCAAGATTATCAAATATATCCATTTGACTGAGCCCATCTTATTTGGCAAATGTGTAAAATAAAAAATCTGACATAACGTCAAAAAATATTTTATTTTCATGACTCCCTATTAGAATCATCATAAACCTTTTATTTTAGGAAAATTAGAATATACTCAAATTAATAAAAATATGATTACTTCGGAGAAATAATTGAGATGCTATTTGAAACACGGACTTTTATAATGGGTCACTGAAATCACCTTTCCATATAAAACTAAGTTATTAATTCAAATAGACTCAATGTATCTGTTCATGATCAATGTTAAAAAGCTGGAACCAGCACTGGCTTGAAGCCCATTCTGAAAATTTAGCAGGATCTGAGATTTGTCAATACCTGCACAGCAGAGTGAAGTTAGTCTGGGGACTGAAGTTTTATAACGTGCATATGGTGACCATATTTTCTAAAGGAAAAATCAGGACACATGGTTGACAAGTAGGAATATCCTTATGGGGACAATGGAATAGATATAGCAACCAGGTTTGTGCCAAAGAACCTAGACCATATGGTCCAGAAAGCCTGCAGAAGCGATTTTGTGAGACTTGTCTCTTTTACGATTAATCGTCTTATTCCAGGGTTAGGAAACTAAAGTGTATTCCCAAGGTCTGGGTCCTTAACTTTCACTTTGTCCTCCTAAGGCAAACTTTATTAAGAAAAGGAACTCTCTTTGAAAAGTGCTAGAGAAATATGAACAGTCAAAATCATCAATGCTATAAACTATATAAATTATTGATTGATTTTTTTGGTTAAATACTTGTTTCCTTATTAATTCAATAAATCTGTATCTATACCTATATTGTATAAGTTGCCATCTTGGCACTGTGGATACAATAATGAACCTTGTCCTCGCCCACGTGAAATTTTCACTATAAAAGGTAGTAGATTAAATATAATAACAATCATCCCATAATAGTCATAAGTACAAGCCATCCACTCCCCACTTGTTCAATCACTTTTATATCCTGCAGTATAAGGTGCATAATATCAGACTCAGGTTTATAAACTCACTAACAGTGAAAATTGAACAAGTTTCTTCATGGTTTTGACCTTTTCTGCATAGGGAAGGATAAAAATGGGATTGATTTATAAAAACCATTTACTGACACAGCCCTAAAGGTTAATTTTTATAGTAAAGGTATGCAAGTGAAATGCAAAAAATAATTTGTTTGCAGCCAACTAAACAATCTTTGCAGAATAGGTCATACAGTCTCTAGAATGCAAGCCCAAAAGCAATTATACAAGCCCCTGGTACAACTCCTTCACACTCAGGAAGAAGTGACTGGCCTCAGCAAAGAATTATTCTCCCTCCACTAAAGTTTATAGCTATAGTATGAAAAATCCAGGCAATGGGGATCACTAGAGTTTGTCAGTAATCCTGCAAAGGGCTGGTCTTCATACAGTAAACAGGAGCTCCCCTGCATGTGGGAGGGGCTGCTCTCTTTCTCTAGGGTGTCTACAATTGAATATGGTAGGCACCTCGTCCTGGGAGCTAGGTAATGGAGGTGAAATGGCTTCTGTCACAAGGAGGAGCATCTGTAGGTATGGTGGTGTAAAGTCTCTGAGGAAAACATGGCTTGTTAGCCAGATATGAGTGTTTTGCAGTTACTTCCCTGCATACATTTCCTTTTCGCATCTCCAGTTTTAATATTTGCAGACGAGCACTAAGACATTGCATGTAGTGGCCTAGCAGGACAGTTTCAAGCTCTGACTACAAACACATTCACAAATATTGAATAAACACATTTCTCAATGCCGAGGATGGCACCTCCCACATCATGTCCTGATAGGCTGATCCTTAACCAAATAAATGGCTGTGGTTGATCTTCAGACAAAAGAGATAAGAGTTAGGTCTTAAAGGAACATGCTACATTGAGATCCTACATCTACCTGAAGTTGTGACCTCATCAAGACATAGGCCGACACTGCCTCAATTCTAGTTCCTGTGGGTGTTCTTCCCTTCTTTGTCAGGTAGACAGTCAAAGGAGTGGTGTAGCGCTCGCCTGAACTAGTCAGTGGGGAGCCAAAAACCAGGAGCTATTCTGCATGCAACACTCATGTCTGAAGAAGCCATCACTGCATGATGAAGAAAGTGGTAGGGGTCACTAGAGGCAGGAAGCACGTGACTCTGCCTGCATCGAGCCCCAGCTCCTCAGCCTGTGGTTGTGTGCTGGCTGCACTCCAGAGGGCCAGACTCCAGACATGTAGGCAGTGCAGACAGAAAAGGAATTCTCTGGAGGCCAGAAAAGCCAACTGGGCACCTGGGAACTTCGCCACCACTGACATATACAGCATTCTTACCATAACAACTGGTTAAAGGCAATAAACCTCCTCTTATATAAATGGCAAGTGACTAGGACTGTTCCTTTTTGCTTTAAACAAAAGTATAAAAGAAAAGGATTCAAGGGGAAGAAAAATAACCCCAACTCATTCCCTGAGCACCAAGGCAAAAATTAGGAGAGACAGCTATGTTTACATAGGGCTCATCAGTGGTCCCCACCAGGGTCCCCTCACTTTTAGTCATCCCCAAACATTCCGTCAAAACTCCTAAACAGGAGATTTTCTTTAGGGGATGTGATTATAAATAATGATTTCTATGATATCCTGCTTTTAAAATTTGTGGACTCAAACTCCCTATGCGTACACCTTCAGTTACCATGGGCATTTATTCTGATGTCACATATACTCAGATGACAGACTCAGGCAGGTATGATGCTGCATGTTGTGACTACCGGCGGTATCCACGGGTGGGAAACCAACCACTGATTTTGGAAAATTCTGCTCCTTCTGGAAAGTTAATCTTCTCAGGAAGTTCTTTTTGTCCTGCTTCCTCACAAAAGTTTTATCTTCATCATTTTATGTCACCATGTCTCTTAGTATAATAGAACCAGAATTTATGCCTTCACTGACAATAGCCCTTGTCTAAAACTCCAAGATCAGTTATGGAAGCAAAGTTTTAACTCTCAGGTAGATTTGTACCAGTAGACTTTTGTATTTATTTTTGGTAATTTCCAACTCACTTTTACTCATCTTCCAGAATGAGTGCCTGCTCTCTCTGGTGCGCTCGTGCGTGCGTGCGCGCCGGTGCGCGCGCACGTACATGCACACGCACACGCACACACACACCGGTACCATCCCTGCCATAGACTGGTTGATTCACATTTAATAATTGTCTTTGAACAGAGACCTGAATGTCAGCCTCAGCAATCTTTCTGAAGAAACGCCAGTTACCCCCACCTTGCAGCCTGGGTGAGCACACCTGCATTAAAAAGTCACCACATCATTTGCCCTGGAAAACTCCACAGACCTCGAACAGTTATTCAAAGTGTTTAGGGAGAAAATAAAATACCTTACAGGCATTGCCAAGTAACTTGTGGGGAGGGAGCCTCAGAAGTCACCACAGGCCTGACTGGAAGCCTATGAATCTTTGCAAAGTAAAATCCTTTTAGCACAGGATCCCTCCAGGAAGCGGAAAGTGCCCCAGAGTCTAAAGATGGATGCGCGCCTGCTGTCCGCACCTCGAGCAGCGGTAGAACTTGTGCATTTTTTAAAACGATGTTTATCGGGTCTAGTTGTTTTTCCAGCTCAAAACTGAGACATGAAAATGGAATTTTTAGCCAGTAACTCATACATTTAGATTTCTGGTTTTTAGGTTTTGGAAAAAATGCACCTAGTTGTTTTCTTATTACAATACTGCTGGTTTTGTTCACCGGTCCATGTTTTTCTTGGACTGTGGTGGAGTGGAATGTTTTAAATTACTGGCTTTTGCTTTTTACCCTCCGATGTCTACTAAATAAGTCCATCGTCTAATTCTAAAATTGTGAGGCAGCAAACATGCACTTGCAGCCAACAAAGCTGCATTTTTATTCCAGAAAGGGTATTTCTGTTCTAAATTTACAGCAAAATAGCTCTGGAGACAAAGGCAGGATTTCGGCCAAACCAGACGTGCTTCTTTATAATGGCATGTGGCTTCCAATACCTTGCTAAGTAGTCTACCTTGCTGAACAGTTCTCTTCATTATTAAAATCTATTGTAAGTGTTTTGAAGTCTCAACTGATATTAAATTAAAAAATTATTGACTATGTTTTGATTTGATTTAGCCCTTAAACAAAGCGCAACAACAACAAAAAATAAACCCACCACTCTGTGGGATGAAGAAATCTGATATTATTTGGAATCAAGGACTAAGTCATATTTTAGGCTTTCGTTAACCAACAATGTTACCAATCCAAAGCAGTCATAAATTAAATTTAAGTGAAAAGGATTAAATCTCTCTTGGTAGAGCTACTGCAATTTGGCGAGACTCTTCGTCCCTCTCCTTTCCACTATAATCCTTTTCATGCGAAGGACTGGGGGTGGATACCTGACCTTCAATGCCCCTTCTCAATCTGGGATCCCAGGGCTTTCTAACTCTGCAACTGCTAACTACTCTGAATCAGCGATTCTGAGTGTCTCAGATTCTCTGCCTACGCGTATCTCAACATCATCACAGGTCACAGGGAGCACACTTTGCCTTCCAAAGGAGCCACGGGTCATGAGGAAGCACAGAGTGGGGTAAATTCCACTTCCCCGTCTAAAGAGGCAGCCTATTATTTACCCTGAACTGACAGCCACTGGGAAAATCAAAGGTCAAATGAGAAACTTTTCACCCCCCAAGTAGTCTAATAAGTAAATAACAACAACAAAAACAGTGAAGTGTGACTATGTCATTTAAAGGTTTAAACTGAAAGAAGTTTCACAGTTGGTATTTCTACTTAAAGCCTTGAAAGAAGAAATTGAAATGCAGACTAGGAATGTCCTTGGTGATCTTTCCCTTCTTCCAATTTCTTTCCTTTTGTTTTTCTTTCAGAGCTTAACTTAGCTTAACTATTGTTTGAAAACTATGAATTGTCAAGAGTGTGATTGTGTTGCTGTTTTTATGTAGATGCTAGTGTGTCTCGGAGGAGGGGAAGGGGATTGTCCTCAGCCTGCCACTGCCCAGCACCAAATTAGCTTCAGCTAATCAAAGGCCAGACTCTTGCATGGCCCACAAGCCAAGGGGGTGAACACTTTCCTGTGTCGTTAGAACGCCATATGAAACCAATTCTACTTACAAGGACTCCTTTCTTCAATCCTTGCTCTAAATCACATTTCCCCATTTCATATCTACCATTTACAGATTAGTACTAGAATTAGGGGTCCTGATAGAAAGTTCTATTAATGGGAGGGAGGGGGGGAACAGTCTCATGTTAACAAAACCCATTCTGCAGGAATCTGACCTACCATAATCTCCTCAAGCCCTTTGTTTTCTACTACCTCTTCCCGCTCCTGCTAGTTTTCTACACTGACTCTCATTCAAATACTAGTTCTGGTATTTACTGTCCAGTCCCTTAATTGTCTGTTCCTCTTTTCTATTGTTTTCTCCTAATGTCTCCCCAGTCCGTCCTGGATATCTGTGATATTTGCCTGCTGTGACTTCAGGGCCTTTTCTAGCTGTGAATATTCAGCTCAAGTTAGGGTAGGACATAATGTACTTCTTAGTCTTTTGATGCTAAAACAGAGAGGCGCAATTGTTGCTTAAACCATGATGCTGTAAGGATTTGGAACTTACATGTTGTGTCACATAATAAGGTGGACAGATGACAAATATTATCAGGTGCGTTTGAAAGAGGTAAAATTTCCGCTTCCTTCATCCACTGATATGGGTCATATCCTGGGGTCTATAATCCTCAATACTTACTGTCACCTTGGGTCAACCTGTAGAAGGTCCTGGGAGGAAATGAAGCAAGTAAGATTTCTGGGAAGTATAGTACTCTGAATTGTTTTGCAAAGAATCAGAAAGAATGGAATCTCAGCATTTCAAACAAGCCCTCAAAGTTTCCTCCTCTATCTGCTCGTAGTACCCCGAGGAAAACTCATCCAGCTCGGCGTCACAGTTCTGCTCCTTACAAAGTCAGTCCTGGTGTTCACAACAATTTCTCTAGATGCCAGCGTTACGGCTGATGTATACATTCTTTATAGTTTTGTTTTTGTATTTTACAAAAATTCTATAATGAGCAAATATAATTTAATTTCAGTACAAGTAAGCTTCAGTGTTAAAAAAATAGGAAAAGAAAGTTCTTTCTTATACAAGCCAAATTCTGCATCCCTAACATTTTCCCTCCTGGGCTTTTGTTCTGACATCTAATCAGGGAGCCTCATTCCTTACCTTTGTGACACATATTTACACACTTTAGAAGATAGTCTTGCTTTTCCTAAAGGTAGTCACCTGATCTGCTCCTCATTTCATATAGTTTCTCCATTCTGGTCAAATACTAAATGATCTCTAACCTGCCTGCAGTATTCAATAGCAGTTTAGACCTGAATACGAAACAGCTAGTATGAGTTTGCTCAATACATATAACAGTGCACTATCACCTCCAATAATTTCAGCAGTCTACTTCTATAAATGCAGTCTCTTACATTTCCTTGGCAATTACAACCCCATTTTGGTTTCTGATGAATTTTTTTTATACACACTTGGTTAAATCCTTGCAGAAAGTCATCTCAGTCCTATCTGTGATAACACTGATCAAAGTCTCCCAGGATACCAAATAATAAGATAGCTTCAGAAATATATTTGAAATATCACTGAATTGCCTTCTACTTTTTCACAATGGTTTTGTATCAACTGTCAAAAAGGCATGTGTTTAGAAATGTAATAATAGTATCTTATATTTATGCAATTTTCACAATTTATAAGATAGTTTTGCATGCATAATCCTGGTATCTGATACTCATAGAAATTCTGCATATTTAGGATTCTCAATGCCATTTTAGAAATTAGCAAACTGATATTTGAAGAGTTTCTATGACTTGCCCAAAGTCAGACAATCAATGATCAAGTTAATACAAACCCATCTTCTGTGTTGGTTGGTTGTTCACTCTTACTTTCATTCTACCCACATTTATTTTAGTTGTCAAAGTGACTAAAAGCCCCAAGTCACCTCTATATAGATTCCTAGAAGAGGTTTGGTTTACTACAAATGGGACTCATTTCTTTATCACCAGACAGATTTGCTTATCATATTAGCCCAAGCAAGGAGAGAAATTCTAAGGAACAGATATTTTTGTGAAGGGAGCAGAAGGAGGAACAAGTCAAAAGTATAAACAGTTAATTTGGACTAAGCTATAATAGCAAGAAATCCAGAAGAAGAAAAAAAAAAAAGATGGGCTAAATAATAAATTAAGGATTAAGGGCTAAAGACAATCTTTGTCAATATTATATCTGTTTCCCAAAGTCAGCTCTATATTTACTATTTAGATCTACTCTCTTCTGCCCCAAATCTTAAATAGTAATGTTCAGCTTTCCAATATTCCCTTTGAGCCAACTCCCTCCTCCAAGAACTGTATCACTTGCCTTTAAGCATTTACAAAGTAACAGCTCTGTGCCAAGGAAAATACATCCATAATGTGCCACAATCAAGGTCTGGAAGATGTGTTTTAGCACGGTAGTGCTCCAACTTTTCATTGCTAAGGACTGCTTTTCATGCCTTCCCCTGAGGACCTCAGAAAATTCTACAATCAGAAGAAAGACAATCAGAACTTGTAATCCACATGAGGTAACCAAGATCACCAGGTACAGTCAGACATTCTTTTTAAAAGCACAGAAACTTGACAGATTTGTAGGCTACTTGGCCTTATTGGGGCAGGCATACATTTTCCATTAGGCTTATTTATTTATCCAAATATTTGTATGCATTCATGCCCCATTTCTTTCCACTGAATGTTTGAAGTGATGGTGTAACCCAAATGCGAACATTGAAATAAAAATAAAATAAATGAAAAAGTACAGAAATGTAAGTATACATGGAAAATCAACACCAAGAAAAAGAAGTCTGTAAATATGCCAATTGTTAGGAATAACACGGGCATCATATTTCACTAAGATCATCCTGCAACACAGGGCAAATGGGAACAAAATCAGTTCTTGGGTTTTCACTATTGAAAAAGAGGCCTTATGGTAGACTTTTTGCAACACTGAAAATAGTCCTAAGACTTCTTTAAACTAATATTTCCAGACCTCAGGGCTTCTACACAATAAAGCCAAAGATTCATTCTTGTCTGGGCACCTGCTCCCCACACTAAGAAGTCCTTAATGAGTCCACCAGTAGTAACAGCAAAGGAAACAGACCCCTGGACCACACAGCTCTCCTGTTTTCTCCCCTGAATTAGAATTTGTAGGGAGAGCACAGGACACTCCCCCCCCCCTTACAGCCACAGGCAAACCTTATAAAAAGGGTGTGAAACCCAAGAAATCATTCCATCATTATGGTGTATATACATTGGGGTTCACATGTACTAGAAACTGTGCCAGAATATTACGTTTCCAAATAACTAACTTGCCAAATTTTTAAAGAAAAAACTATAGAATTAATGTTCATTCCTGGACTTTGGAAAAGTGGGAAATTTCAATTTTAAACACTGCTGAAGGGAGCTGAACATACAATAAACCAGGGGTCAGCAAACATTTTCTACCATCTTATAGATCGTAGACATTTTATGCTTTGCAGGCCATCCATTTCCATCACAATAATTAAACTCCATCATTATAGTGCAAAAGCAGACATAGACGATACACAAACGAATGGGTATGACTAGGTTTGACTGAATTATTTTTTACAAAACAGCTGAAGGCTGGATTTGGCCCACAGGCCACAGTTTGTAGATGCCTGCTATAAATGGAAACAAAAAGGTCATGCTGTAGTTTTGCACAATGGCACTCAAATTTTTCAGTTGCCTTGTATTAAGAACTCTGCTTGCTGGCTTTAAATTTTGGAGTTTCCAGCACTAGCAAGCAAAGATAAGCCTCCCCACTTCTGTTTTTCTCAAGTTTCTGCTGAAAGGTGCTGGGTCTGAAATTTTCTTTGCTGAGAATGAGTGAAGAATTATGAAACATGCATCCCAGTGACACACTGATGACACATGCTGTCTGACACACAGTAGGTGCATTTTCTATTGCCTCTCCCTCCTTTTGGAAAATGTTGATTGCATATGGAAGAAGGAGAATATAGTTATCTTCATCAGGCAATCAGCCCAGCATAAGATCTTGGGCAAATCATTTAATATGCCTCAGCCCTAGTTTTTTTTTTTTTGTTTGTTTGTTTTAATTAAAAAATCCAATTATACTATACAGTGTTATCAACGTGTCACCATGCTTTACATTAAATACTCAGAACTTATTCATCTTATAACTGAAAGTTTGTACTGTTTTATCAACCTCTTCCTATTTTCCCCACCACCCAGCCCCTACCAATCATTTTTTTACTCTGTTTCTAGGATTTAATGTTTTGATTGTGTTTTTTTAGTATCCATATAAGTGACACCATGCAGCATTTTTCTTCCTCTGTCTGGCCTAATGCCCTTAAAATCCATCCAGGTTGTGGAATGGATGTCCTTCTTTCTCATGGCAGATTGTTAATATGTACACACACACACACCACATCTTCTCTATACATTCATCCATCATTGGACATTCAGGTGCCTTCCATATCTGGGCTTTTGGGGATAGTGGGACAGTGAATATGGGAGTACTAACTTTTCAAGATCATCTCCTTTAGATATATAAACAGAAGTGGGATTGCTAAATCAGGCTAGATCATTGCTAGATTTATATTTAATGTATTGAAGAACATTTATATTGTTTTTCATACTGACTGCACCAACTTTTATTTCCATCAACAGGATACAAGGATTCCCTTTTCTCCAAATCCTCCCCAACACTTGTTATATCTTGTATTTTGATGATAGCCATTCTAACAGATGTGAAGTATATCTCACTGCAGTTCTGATTTGCATTTCCCTGATGACTAGTGATATCAAACACCTTTTCATGTACCCATCGGCCTTCTCTATGTCTTCTTTAGAAAAATGATTATTCAGTTCCTCTGCCTATTTTTTGTATAATTTGTTTAGCTATTGAACTATATGAGTTTTTTGTGTATTCTGGATATTAACTTCTTATTAGATTTTTGATTTGCAAATATTTTCTATCATTCCATATATTGGCTTATTTTGATGATAGTTTCCTTTGTTGCGCAGAAGCCTTTTAAAGTATTCCACTTGTCTATTTTTGCTTTTGTTACCAATGTTTGTGTCAAAAATATTTGCCAAAGCCGGGCCTCCCCAGTGATGCAGCGGTGGAGCGCTGCGCTGTGAAGCTGTTGGGAGCAGCGACGCGAATTCGACGCCCGGCTGGGGAGAATCCCACATGGTGTGGCAGACCTCTCCTGCCTCGCCCGCTGCTCCCCTCAGCAGTGTACTTCTGATCTGCCTGTTCTGCTCCCCACTCTGTCTCTGGTGAACCCTCTCGCTGCCCCACGCCTCTGGCCTGTACCCCAGCTTGTATGTATAAATAAAATAAAATCTTAAAAAAAAAAATATTTGCCAAAGCCAGTGTCAAGGAGTTTACCCTCCATGTTTTCTTTATGACTTTTATGGTTTAGGACTTTTTAAATGTACACCAACTTTATAAAACTTGGTGTTATTTTTGACTACAAAGATGATAAGTGAACCTTCATTATTAGAAATCCAAAATTACATAAAGGTATACAAAAGGCAACAAAAATCTGTAAAACACACAAATAACAAGAAAATCCAGCAAAACCATCATTAAGCTTTTGATCAACCTTTTATAAACCCCTCAATAGCAGAGCACCATCTAACTCTGTTCACTAATAACAATATTACATAGATATTTCCATGTTTCTAAGGGTAGGATTGATTTTAATAGAATTTGAGAAACCATTATTTTGATATTAATTCATATAAGTATCTTTCATCTATGCACCATTGTATAGATACATGAACTTTTACTTACATATTTCACTTTTTGTGTATATTTGTATTGTTTGTACTATTTCATGTAATACATAAATCTTGAATGAATATGCCTAAAAATTGACTTATTTTCTAATTATTTCTGTAGAATAAATTTATGTTAGAAAGATCACATGAAATACACATTTGAAGTCTGTATCATGTCAGCCACGTAGATTCCACTAACTCTTACATCTAACAACTTATCAGTGAATGTTTCCATTTTCCAGGATCCTTGCCAACACTGGGTATTATCTCTATTTTCCCTCCTCAGCTATCTTATTTGATGCAATGAAAGCATTTCATAGCTGTTATATGTATTTATTTTATTGGAGAATAAGCTATATATCTCTTCTGATGAATATGGGCTATTTATATTTATTAGTTTCTCAATGACTGCCTGTCTTTTTACCCAATTTACCATTGAATTATAATTTTTCCTACTTAAGATTACTTTAAAAGTTTGATTTTAGAAATTTTACTTCATATATTATTATCTATATAAAAATACTTAATAAAGTCAATTTCTTACTTTATAGTTCGTGAGTTTTATGCTATGGTCTCCCTAGGCCTAACAGGAAAATAATATTTTAATATAGTATCAATGCTTTTAATAGTCATGACTATAATTTTTCCATTTAAATAAAAAAACTATCTGAAATTAACTTTTATATAAAACAAGTATTAATTCATCTTCACTGTTTATGCTGTTCATTGTTTGCTTTGTTAACACTCTGTTAAACAGTCTCTATTTCTTATCATTGATTTAAAATACTATTTCATCATATAAAACATTCCCATTTTATTTAAATTTATTTCTGAACTAATCAATGGCCAATTGAGCTATCTTTCTAGCCTAACCTAATGTATTATTTTAATAAATATAATTTTATAATATTTTTAAAAACAAATCTCATCTATATCTATATCTATATCTATATCTATATCTATATCTATATCTATATCTATATCTATATCTATATCTATATCTATATATTATTGTTCTTTCTAATCTTGCATACCTGTCTTCTGGAAATGAATTTTAGGAGTAATTTTAACAGTTTTTCCTTACCAGGACAGTGGGTAAGTTGTTTTACATTTTGTTAGATTTAATTTTTAAGAGACTTTTTACAATATTACAACAGTTAATGTGAGAACCAACATTTGCCTTCATTTATTCATGTTATTTTATGTTGTTCAGTATTGTATATCAGTTTTCTTCAAACATACCTTTCACATTTCTTGTTGAATTTGCTCTATGTTGTTTCATGGCTTTTTGCGATAATAAATGGGATCTTTATCACATTATATTTGCTGTTTATTGCTGAAATATAAGGAAACTATTGGTTTTTTATAACACTAATCTTTAAATGATCCTCCTGACTGAACACATGATATTTTCTAATAGTTTGTCTGTTGATTATTTTGCATTTTCCAGCCATACAGTCTTATGATCTGGAAGCAACGATTGCTATTTCCTTTTTAATATTCATGTTCACTTCATCCCATTATGATGAGGAGATGGTTCATGTGTTAGTTTTCCACAGCCGCCATAACCATCTACCACAAACATAGCAACTTAAACAATACAAATTTACTAGCTTAAAGATCTTTAGGTTAGAAGTGTAATCAGGTATCACTGAGCTAAAACCAAAGTGTTGGCTGGGCTGCATTCCATCTGGAGGCCCTAGGGGAAAATCTATTTCCTTGCCAGTTCTGATATCTGGACACCACTGCCTTACTTAGCTCATGGCCTCTTACTCCATATTCAAAGTCAGGAACATCACATTTCTTTGTGTCTTCCTTCTGTAGTCACCTCATCCTCTGACTCCGTCTTCTACTTTGATGGACACTTGTGATTGCATTGGGCTCCCCTGGATAATTCAGGATAATCTTTTTTAAGGTCAGCTGATTAGCAATCTTAATTCCATATGCAAATTTCATTCCCCTTTGCCATGTAACCTAATGTATTTAGAGATGTGGGCATTAGAATATGGAAATATTTGGAAAATCAGTATTTTGCCTACTATAGAGGTATCTTTGTTTTGTTTCTGACTTTAATCAGAAAGCTTTCAGTGGTTCACAATCAAGAACACTTAAATATTTGCATGAAAAAGAAATGGAAATATCCTTTTGCATTACTTTACTAAGGGTGATAGTAGTTTGATGTCCTGTTGTTTAGTACAAAAATGTTAGTAAGAGTTGGGTCTTTTTGGAGAATTGACCCTTTTCTCAATGCTTTTTTATCCCTGTTAACATTCCTTACTTTGAAGTCTACTCTGTCTGGAATTAATATAGCTATTCCTACTTTATTTTGATTGGTGTTAGCACTGACTATTTTTATTCATCCATTTACCTTTAATCTATGTGTGTCTGTATTATTAAAGTGAGTTTCTTGTAGATAGCACATAGTTGGACTTTGTATTTTGATCTACTTTGATAGTCTTTCTAATTGTTACATTTAGACTATTAACATCCAAGGTAGTTATTGATATAGTTGGATTAATATCCACCATATTAATTAATGTTTTCTATTTGTTTTTTCTTATTTTTGTCTTTCAGACTTAGTTTCTGTGTTTTGTCATTGAGTATTCTATATAAAACCTTTTTTTCTCCTTAGAATATCAGTTATACTTCATGTTTTCAGTTATTTTTTAAACAATTATTTATTTATGCATATAAGAGCTGGGGTATACACCAGAGGTGTGGGGAGGTCAGTGAGAGGATTCACCAGAGACAGAGTGGTGAACAGAACAGACAGATCTACTGAAATACACTGCTGAGGGGAGCAGTGGGCGAGACAGGAGAGGTCTGCTGCACATGTAAGTTAGCTCCCTGGTGGGGGATCGAACTCATGCCTCAGTGGCTATGGATAGTTTTATAGTGCTGAGACTTAACCCCTTGTGCGACCAGGGAGGCCCCTCAGTTATTTTTAATTGTTGCTCTAGAGTTTACAATATATGTTTACAATTAAATCAATTTATAGTAATTATAAATAATACTACACTGCTTTCATGGATAGTGTGAGAACCTTATACAAACAAAATAATCCTAATTCTGCCCTCCTCATCCTTTTTATCGTTCATTCCACTATTTCATAAGCATATATTAAATACACACATGCATATGTATACACAATCAAAAACAATATTGCTATTAATATTTTGAACAAATTGTTTTCTGTTATATCCATTAAAAATGTTTTTATCTTTGGGCCTCCCTGGTGGTGCAGCGGGTTAAGTGCTACTATATGGAACTGTTGGTAGTGGTGATGCGAGTTTGATGCCTGCTGGGAGGGATTCCCACATGGCATGGCAGACCTCTCCTGCCTCACACACTGCTCCCCTAAGCATTGTATTTCCATCAATCTGCCTTTTCTGCTCCCCACTCTGTCTCTGGTGAACCCTCTCACCGCCCCTCGCCTCTGGCCTGTACCCCAACTTGTATGCATAAAATAATAAAATCTTTAAAAAAAAGTTTTTATCTTCACTTAATCTTCTTTAATGTTTTTTTTCTCCTTCTTTATATAGATCCAAGTTCCTGACCTGTATTATTCTCCTCCTCACTAGATAACTTATTTTAATGTTTCTTACAAGGGACATGTACTGTTTACGAACACCTACAGTCTGTACTGTATTTATCTGAGAAAATCTATATTTCTTTTTCACTTTTGAAGAGTAATGTCACAGGGCACAGAATTCTAGGTTGGTGGCTACTTTTCTCTCAACACTTTAAATATTTCACTGTAGTCTCTTCTTGTATGGTTTTTGAAGAGAAGTCGACTATAAATCATATCTTTGTTCTTCTATAGGTAGGTGTTTACCCCCACCATCTTCTGGTTTTTCAGGACTTTTTCTTTGTTTTGATTTTCTGTAGTTTGAAAATAAATTCCTTGGGTGTAGTTCTTATGACATTTATCCTGTTTAGAGTTTTTGGATCTGTGGTTTTGTGTCTGACATTAGCTTGGGAGGAAAATCTCAGTCATAGCTTCAAATAGTTCTTCTGTTTCTTTCTCTTTTTTCTCATCTAGTATTCAAAATACATGCATCATATACCATTTATAGATATTTCATAGCTTGGATATTATGTTCTGGTTTGATTTAGTCTGGTCTTTTTGCTTTATCTTTTTTGAAGTTTTCTATTGAGATACTAACAAGCTCAGAGAGTCTTCCCCCCATTGTGTCCAGTTTAATGAGTTCAACAAAGTCATTCATCATTTCTGTTACAGTGTTTTTATCTCTAGCATTGCTTTTTACTTCTTTCCTAGGATTTTTCATCTCTTTGCTTACATTTTACATCTCTGATTTCATGCAGTCTAATTTATCCATTGGAATCCCTAACATATTATTCGTAGTTTTTTCAAATTACAGTGGGATATCGCCAAAATCCAAGCTATGTCTGGTTCTGATATTTGCCTTCTTTTAAACTTTTTTTGTTCCTTTGATGGGAGAATGTGAACTCATTCCCCCACTCCCAGAAATTTTACATTCAAATTTCCCACATTTGGGGATATCACAGGAATCAGCACATCTGGAGTACAATGGCTAATCCTTACCCTGGGAAAATCACCTTCATGATCATGGTGTCTCCCTTACCAGGAATTATATATATATATATGTATGTATGTATGTATATGTATATGTATATGGCTATTTAGTGTGATTTTTTATTGATCACTAGACTTGATGTTCCTGGGAAATTAATATGATATACATAGGCCTTTACTATGTGAAGTGTAGGGACAGGGAAATAATTATATAGTCCTATGATTAAGTTTTAAACTTTTAATGAATCTATATCTATGAATTGTGAATTTCACAAGTCTTTCTCAGTTTTTTCTTCCCTCCTTATGTAGGTAAAAATTGCTAAAGTTGCGGCTCCCTAGTGGAGGAGGGGATTAAGTCTCAGGACTCTAAAGCTCTTGGCAGCCACTGCAGCATGAGTTCTATCACTGGCCAGGGACCTAACCCACATGGCACAGCAGACCTATTCTGCCTCTTCCACCACTTCCCTCAGAAGTGTGTTTCAGTAGATCCGCCTGTTCTGCTCCCCACTCTGTCTCTGGTGAATCCTCTCCCCCCACCCCCACGCATACACACCTCTGGCCTATACTCTAGCTCTTGTATGCATAAATAAATAAATCTTTTTAAAAATTGCTAAAATTGGCTGGAGTTGGATATATTCCTTCTCTCAGGTCAGTTAAGCTCTGGTAATATCCTAACAGGTGAGGCTCTGATTATTGAGTTTCTCCTGAGGACAGACTTTCTTAAAAGTAACAGAATGTCTTGGTTCCTTTTCTGCCCTCCCTGAAAAAAAAATTAGTGTTTTTTTTCCAGTATTTATTTGGGAACTTGCTCAGGTTCATGGATTTAGAAGCTTAATAAATATTTGGTAAATTAATCTTCTACTTGAATTGCTAATAGTTCATTGCATTTGGTTTTTAGATCATTATGTTAAAATGAGATCAATTGTATTTTGCAAAACCAAATCTATTGACAATCATCAGTTCCACCTCTCCCCCATGATAAAATAACTAATCAAATATAATTACCCTGGAGTAATGATTTCCACCAAATTTATTACAATGTTATTTTTGAGATCTTGTTATTACTACTTTGCTTTTAACATTCCTTTATTCTTACTTTAAAATTACATTTACAGACCATCTTTAACTATAATTAATACAGTTCTTCAGATATAATTATATGTTTACCATACTTATATGCTTAGTTCTTCCTTTCATACTTAGATTCCCCCATTCTTGGACTCTTTCACTCAATAATATTTTAAAATCTCCAGAACTTTAGAGTTTTCAGGAAGAGTACACAGGCAAAATATTTCCCAAAGTCTTTTCTATTTCAGTATAAGTATCTGTTGGTTTTACACATGGTTGGCAACTTAATAGTTATAGAATTCCTATTTCTGCACAATTTTTTTTTTCATAATCCTGAACTCAATCTAATTAACTTTTCCTCTTAGGTAACTTTACTGTCTTGAATTTTAAAAGATATTTTTCCTTCCCTTTGAAATCTAATGACTTAATTCTGGGCAATATTTGAGTAATTTTTGTTCTCTATTAAGTTTCCTGGTATTTGAATGAACACTTCACATTAAAAAAAACCCAGTCATTCTTTCAATTCTGAGTTTTCTTCCCTTAGGTCTAGGAATACATTTCTATTCCATTTATACTGTTTCCTTTCTTCAAATATCATGGCTTGTTTTTCAATGTCTGTTCTCCTTATCATGTCATTATATTGGTGAGTATTTTCATCCTTTCCTAGTGTTCATTCCATTGTTTTCTCAATGTTGTCGCCACACATTGACAATATTTTCATATGTTAATTTTGGTCTTTAGATACTAAAGATTGATTTTAAAATTTATAGTATTTTATTTTCTCTTTAATGCTTTTTTTCTCAACTTTATGGACTTTTTTCCCAAATTACATAATTTCAATATTTAACTTACTTAATTTCAATATATAGCTCGTTCCTTACAATCTTTGTTTTTCTTGAGAGTGTGAAGCAGTTGTAACTAAAATAGTCCTCTATTTCCTTGACTCCATCTTTTTTCAAAACTTTATTGGTGTTTTCCACGTTCCATCTATTCATGTATTTATTTGTTTTTGCTAATTCCTATTGTGGTTTCCTATTGCAGGGACTTCTTTTTACTCTTCTTTGAAGAGTCATGTATCTACAACTGTTCTTTTCCCAAGTTTGTGTGGGTTTCCTGTTGCCGTGAGCACTGTGTGAATCTTTCCCTTGGAATAAGAGCTGGAGCACTCAGTATTTTTGTGTTCTGTTTTTCTCTAGTCTCACAACTGCCCAAGGGGTGTGGACCAGAACCCAAGGCTTTGAGCTTCCCAATTTGAGAAATTTGTCTTTTTCCTCTTTCTCTATAATTTTTGGAAATAACTCAGGGTGGCACCACCATATTGGTGATTCAGTTCTGTCTCATGGAAAAAGGGAAAATGATCTTTGGACTTGGGCCCTCTCCCTTTTCAGGGTGATTAGTTATAAGTTGCTGCCCTTGTTTCTTACATTTTTATGATTTAGGTTAGCTGTGCACTGACTTTTACACCCTCCTTTGCCTAGCTTCATTGTCAGCCCAAATAGGAAATTCTAAGAATTTAATTCCTCTGTGCCTCTCTACATCTGCCTTTCCAGAGGCCAAGGGACAAGCTGACAACAATTCCCATCCAGGCTTTAAGTTGTTTTCTTTCTTTCTTTTTTTTTTTTTTTGATCAACAAAGAAGAAAGAGTTTCTTCAATAGTAATTACACCCCATATTTCCTCCTGAAAAGACCTGTATATTAATTCTATCTATTCAAATCTGAAATATCTGCGAAGTTCAGCTTTTTCTTCCATTACTCTATGTTCTGTTGTAATGCTGTTTTCAAGGGGACTCATGCATCCATGCCATGCATTTTCTTCCAAATCTGTCCAAATTGTTCTGAATTTGAAAACCACTTTTTACAACTCCCAGAGTATGAAATTGGTATACTTCCCTAGTTTTGGGTTAATAGTTTAGTCTTTGCTATATTTGCTTGAATTTTTTCATTCTTGTTCTTTTGGGAAGACAAAGTTTTATGAATTTACTTTTGGGGTTGTCTTTCATTGATTAATTTTTCATACTTCAGTTTTCAAAATCTTTTTCTTTCTGTTTATTCTTTAGTTCAATCTGTGCTGCTTTACAGCGTACCTTAACAAAATTACACTGTATTCAAAAATTATTTGCTTTCTGAGTGATTCAGACTCATTCAGTAACCTTTGTATTCACTCCTCTTCTCTGGGCATTATTTTATTCAGCTGCTAAGTAACTGGTTTATGTCAAGTTGTTTCTTATTATTCTCCCAGTGCTAAAAGTTCATGAAACGGTAAGTGCTAAATCTAGATTTGTGAAGTTTCACTGTTCTTGGCTTCTGGACTGCCAAGGGAAGAGCTGGAGGGGCAGAAAGGTATTGGATTCTTATCTATAACTAAATCATTCTGAATCTCAAAACACACAAACTGTGAACAGCACAGGGGATACAAGTGAATCCCCAACCCTGAAACTTCAAAAGCCTGATAAATATTCCCAAAGAAAAGCAATGGTTCAGCTTTCAGCCATTGGCCTGAGAAGTTAACACATCTACCTGACAAAACTACTGAAATAGTACCAAAAGGAAAAGACTCTAAATCTGAAATTCACATCTAAAAATATGTATTATTTGAGAGTTGTAGAGAAATCTGATCCAATGAAAATCATTCCACTGTCCATTGGCACTGTTTCATTGGAAGTTCATCACAGTCAATCCAACTTTATCTAAATATAGTTTTTAAAAAATAGACAAATATCTATCCCAGGAGTTATATAAAACCCAATCCTATTTCATAGAAATTCCATGCCAAAGGATGTAGAATAGGCTGTCTTGCTCTACAAAAATCACATCTTATTTTATGTATCCAAAGTTTGGAGTCAGACTCTAACCCTGTAACTTAGAGATGCAGGACCTTTGGATTTCTTGACTGACAAGATTTCTTAGAATATAGAACTTCTTGTGGTCTGAGTGGTCATTAAAAAGCAGAAAAAGTCAGAGAAGAAGCTAGCAAAACAGGAGCCAAATGGGAATTGGGTGGGTCTGAAGGGAAACCTGTGCTTCAGTACTGGCTAGACTGCTGGTTTGTTATGAGAACTTAAGTCCTTGTAACCCTGAGGTCAGCTAGTCTCCCTGCCTTTTTGTAGTCTAGACAAAAATGAGTCAAAATTCTAATTCATATCTTGTGTGAGTCTATTGCAAATTCCTAAGGAACTTGTGTACTTTGGTCATATTTGCCTTGGGGTTCCCGCTTTTGTGGGTATGGCTTCTTTTCTGTATCAACTCAGTTATAACATTCATCCTCTTTAAGAAATTTCACTAAACACTGATCCTCACAAAGCACTTGTGATTTAAGAGTAGAACTAAGATGAAGGAGAGTTTCTATCATGGCTGGGTTTATGATATCAAATTAGATATTAGGCATTTCCATACAAAATATCACCCCTACCATTTCACCAACAGAGGTATCCCATGGTCACTCCTCACATGCTTTCCTACTTCCCACAGTCTGGAGTAGTCAGTGTAGGCTGACTATTGTAACAACAGCAACAACAACAACAACAACAACAACAAAAACACTATCCCCGTAGTTTAAAAAAAAACTATAGTTGAGTTAGGTAATTAGAGGAAAGTATTGCACAGTGATCCAGGAATCCAATCTCTTCTCTGGTGGTTTCAGCTCAGAGCTCTTCTCTCTGGATTTTCTCTATCCAATTGGGAAACAAGGAAATGAGTGTGGAAAATTGAGTATGAAGAACCACATGGGATATTTTAGGGGCTAAGCCAAAAGGTGGCCCACATTATTTTTGTCAACAGTTCATTGTCCAGACCTGCTCACGTGGCCTCACAGAATAGCAGAGGAAGCTGGGAAATGTAGTAGTAATTAGTCTCAGGAGGAAAATGAACAGTTGGCATGAACACAGCATTCTTTTTATCATACTATCTTTTTGGTTCCTTTCTCATACTTCTCCTTGCCCTCTCCCTTTCCATCCCCACCTTTCACAATCTCATATATTGAATAAAATAACATAAGTATGTTTTTAAAAAATATTAATTAATTAATTAATTAATTTTGCATAGAAGAACTGGGGTCTAGGCCGGAGTTGTGGGGGGTAGAGGGAAGTAAGAGGATCCACCAGAGACAGAGTGGGGGGACAGAACAGGTGGACTTACTGAAATACACTGCTGAGGAGAGCAGCAGGAGAGACAGGAGAGGTCTGCTGTGCCATGTAGGTTAGCAACCTGGCTGGGGATCTAACTCAGTATTGATAGAACTGAGATTAACCCCTAGGCCAACAGGGAGGTCCAGCATAAGCATTCTTTTATTAAATAGCCTTTCTCATCAAGCATGGGCATGACCTTAGAGTGTTACTCAACACAGCAGACACTACCACCAGCATCAACCTAAAAATTCAAACCTAGTTGCCATATAATCAGTAATCACCTTTCACAGTAAGAGGAATTAAGACCTTTAGATTTTGGGGGGAGGGGATCAGTATCTTGAACTCAGAATTATTCCGCTATATCAAGAAGTAGCATCTCCTTAGATAGCAAACTCAACATCAGCTGAAAGCTCGTTACATCCGCCTCCCAACCAGCCCCAACACTTAGCACAGAGAAAGATGTATGTAAGGGTGACAGGATACTCAATAACTGTTGAGTGGATCAATAATCTCAATAGGACAATAGAAGGGGTATTCTACTTTGGTGGCCATAAAATGCTTCCCAAGGCAATTTCATTTACATTGGTTTAATTGAGGCCAGTTGAAAACAATAGAGCATCATTTGATCTAATTAAAATGTTACCCATAAACTGTGAACGTTTCTTTAGACCAGAGCAGAGTTTTATAACCAAGTTTCTGAGCACATTTTTTTCTAAGGAGATTTTATCGTGGAAAATGTGACAACAGAACTCCAGCAGCGTGAACATGTTGTTGTAATTACTCCTCCAGACACAATGAAACCAACCCAAGTTAATTATTTATCAAAACCAACCCACTCTCTGGAAGCATCTTTGTTTTGGCAGAATTTTTTTCCTTTCTCCAGGAAATAGGTCAATAGCTTTTCCTCCCACATATCTTTATCATAGTATCTGACTTTCAGAATTAGCTATGTCAAGAGTAGAGACATCTGCCAAGCACCCACGTGGGTTGGGCAAGAGTACAACAAGAGCCCTGTGGTTTCTGTTTTCTAGATTCCTCCCATTACAGCATTCCTCATGAATATAAATGAACCTAAAAATAAGAGAAACCAAGAATTAAGAATCCACTGTAAGTCCATCGGGAGGTGCAATATTATATCGTATTGCTTACTCCCATGAGATAGTTATAAGAATGTCCATTTATAAAAAAGGGAATTATGCTCAAAGAGGTTAAATGATTTTCACACACCATTCTCATGTATCTAGCATCATGTACATGGTTTCCTATGTCTGATAGGGAGATGTTTGCATGCATGAACTACATAGAACAGTTGCTATTGAACTAAGGAATGAATCTGGTGATCTAGGGAAGACTGTGAGACCAATTTGAGCAATAGCTAAAGCTATACCAAATGAATTTTACCTGCATTAATTAGGTTTATCTGATGCCAATGCTCCAAGATTGCCCTACAGATGTTCTAAGTTCTAATGATATATTTTTACCTTAGTCCTATGCATGTCTATCTCTGCCCCAAGTTCAGAGTAGCCTGTTTGAATCAGATGCATGCAACAAAAGATGAGAAAGCTGGGAAAAGAAAAAAGAATGGGACACTGGGGGTGGGGTGGGGGTGGGGAAATATAACAGTACCTTGATACTTTTTAGACGTAAGCCTTCACTGTGAACAGCTCAGTTACATGGCAAAAGCACTATAGGAGTCAGGAGATTTGGGTGTGAAGGTTGTCCTGCCATTCTTCACTGTTGTAGCTCTCAGGCAAGCCTTCTGTTTGGGTCTCAATTTAACCAAGTGTCTGCCCCCAACTCTTATGGCCAGATTTCTTCGTATCGCTTTTCATTTCTCCAAACTCAATTTCCAGTAGGTTAGCCCTTCTGGCCACAAGATAGATAATATAGTCAGATTCACATTCTTGATCATTCCCGCTTCCAATTGTCTTACAACTTTTATGGTTCACACAGTCTCAAAGGGGTCTACAGGACATCCATACTGAGCAGGAGCTCTGGAGTTGCCATCCTTACTGTTCTGCAACCATCCCAGACCACGTAGGTTCATCATTGGTTCAAGCAGCCTTTTTGTTGTCTTAGCTGTTCCATGACCCTTCTCCAAAGCTCTCTGCCACATTCCACCACATCTTCTGCTGCTGCGCTCCATTCCCTGCTCTCTGCTGACTCTGCTCTTATTTGCTCAGCCTCCAAGCCCAGGTGTGCCCACTCACTCACGCCCACACCCTACTCCAGATGCCCGCCATTAGGCATTCGTGTAGGACCGCAGGGGTCTATCATTGATGCTAATGAGGGAAAGGCGGAAAAACCTGACAACTTTCATTTACCCCACTCTTATGGCCAAGCTTCTCCTTGCCACATGGTGTCACTGTGGTCCACTGGCGCACTTCCTGATAGCTGGCACTGCTTGTATGAAGGAACAATGTCAGACCTGTGTCATTGCTGGTACAGGCCAAAACAATCCTCTGGGAAACAGTGGTCCCTGGTCAATGGCTACCTTCACCAGGGGGCTGTTGCTCATTGAATCCTATAGGTGGTCATTCTTTGAAACCCATCTTTGCAACTACACAGTCATTCTACCTACCTTCATCCTTCCTCAGTCCCTGAGATGTGTCCTTGAATGAACCATACCACACAAGCGGTCGAGTCTTCCTGGACTTAATCTCAAAGCAAGACAAAGCTTGTTAAAGATCCCTGGACCCATGTTCAGAGATTCTGAACATCTAAAGCAGGACTTGCTCACCATAAAACATTCTTGCAGAGGACGCATTGGGCCAAAATTGAAGAAATACTGATTAAGAAACACAAACATGTCTATTATGTCCATTTACCTTCAGAGTTTATATGGGGAAGAGGTAAGGTTAGGAGAGGCTATTGCCCATGAGCCAATCATCTACTCTCCAGCCCACCCACATCAAATAGTGTTATTGTCTTGTTAAAGTAACAAGAGACAAACCAAGACTTTACGTGTCAGTGAGCCATTTAACCTATTTGGAACACCTGACTTCTTCATAATGGTCAACCTGGGCATTTGTCCCGAGAATTCCTCCAGTTCTGTTATTTGAAGAATAATGTAGTGCAAATTAAGGGAGATCCTTTCATGATGAGCTATAATGAAGCAAAGGACTGTAACGAGAATTAGCACAAGGAAGCACAACTTCACTTGTCAAGGATAACTTGAGACGTTAGCAAGAAGAAATGCACCTTTCATTTACAGTTATTATACAGTCCTCACTAGTGTGGCAGGGGAATTAGTGCTCACCAAATTCCCCATGTCCTTGCTCACATTTCCAGCTTCTCTTGCAGTTAGATGGGGTCATGTTGCTAGTTCAGAACAAGAGACCTGAAGTGGAAGTCACACATGTTATCTTAACTCAAGGCAGCTAAAATCCTGGTATTTCCTGCATCTCTCACTTCCATTTTTGCAGGATTCTCAAAGACCTTGCCTTCCAGATTGTGCAGTTACATGACTGCAGGACCTTTGTCAAAATGGTTATTGGTGTGACAATGTGGCATCCATCTCTCTAAAGACTGGTATTGATCACATAAAATGAAAGACAAACTCTTATTTTATAAAGCAACTGAAATTCCAGAGTTAATTTGCTACTCCAGCATACCCTAGTTAGAGTGGTAGAAAATAGTACTAAAATGAATCAATTTAATAAATCAATGTATTTTAAAAAAGAAGAATCAGAAGTCTACTTTTTTTTTTTCAACTGTGGAAAAGTCAGTTTGTGGCAGGAATTCTGACTAATAATCAGTTGTGGCAGGAAGTCAGTTTATGGCAGAAAGAAACAACAATTTATTGAATTTCTTTATACTAGCACTTCACATAAATTACCATATTAAATCTTCCCAATATCCTAAAAGGTAGGTCTCATTAGCAGTTTACACATGAGAAAAGTGAGGTTTGATAGTTAAAGAATACTTGATACGAAATAGAGGCCGCAATTGAAAACAGGAGGACCTTCCAAAGCTCTTCTTATGCTACATCGCCTCTCTATTTGCAGCCCTAACTCCAGAAAAACAGAAATCCAAGTTGGGACCAGCCCCTGACGATTCTGAGGTAGCCAATGGAATGGTTTGAGTTCTCTTCATTTTGTCTTCTGAAGCTTACAAAGCCTCCCCAACAAGGTTATATACATCTGCTCTCCCTCTCCTTAATCCCCTTCCGGTACAGTGACTACCTACAAATCAGTTTAAAACACAAATCTGATTATATAGTCCCTAGACTGGCTCCCCTTGCCTGCAAAGTCAAGGTCAAACTCCTTAGCCTGGCCAAGATGAAAAAAAAAAATCTATCTCATCATCCTTTTTTGTCTTGCTGCCCCACTAAACAAGATTTTTCATTCACACCAAACTCATGCTGTTCCCCAGACACAGGTGCACCACGCCCATTCATCGCCACATTCTTGCTCAGCCCTGCTCTCCGGATATCTGCTAGTGATATCCTCCCTCTCTACACCTCCTTTTTCTTTACATTTGTCAGGATCCAGCTCAAATGATCGTTTTTCTTTCAAGTCTTCCCCAACGGATTAGCAACCACCTTCTCAGTTTCCCCTGTGCCGTATACATATAATCCCAAGGGAATCTAACTCATCGTGTGGTCTTCTGCCTTCCCCTTGATATAGTGTTAAGAGTATATAAGCTCGTGGTTTGAATGTTGATTCTGCTTTTGGAGGTTGTATAATTTCAGGAAAGTTAGCTATCTAACTTTTAGTGTCCTTATCTTTAAGACTGGCAATGATAGTGTAGAGTTACAGACTTGTTTCAGTGGATAAAATGCAATGAATAATACAATGTAAGACCTTACCTTGGCACTGGAAAAGAGAATAGGTTAAATAAGTATATTTAATTTATCATTTTAAGTATTCTTATATCCTCTACCCTAGCACCATGCAGTAAACATTTGTTAAATGAACAGGTGATTGAATTAATTACTGAATTCATTTGAGTGGCTAAGTAAGATCTCCTAAAGACTTTACTATCACAAAGATCTCCTAAAGACTTTACTATCAAATATGAAATCACAATATTTGTGGTGTGTGTGCATGTGTGTGTATGTTTTCAACTCTTTAGCAAAACTTTGGCAGCAATTTGGATTTAATTTCAAAGTGAGAATGGTTTAAATGGGTCAAGAATTTTCTTCCTCCAATCCAGAGCTGAAGATTTCCTGTTTTAAATCCAAAGTCAGGGACAACATAGATCTTGCAGAGCTCACCCAGCCTTATCCCTAGGTGGTGGCTCTTTGGTGGAATGAGCCACCAGGCGAGCATGGGCACATCTGGAGGCATCAGCTGAGCACATCCCTATCTCTAGAGACCATCTAGAATCTGGCTAACTTGGTCAAGAAGGAACAAAAGTGTCCCTCCTGGGAGACAGCATTCTTTCTTCCTCCGGTCTGTATGATTTAGCAGGGCATCAAGATGCTAAGCAGAGATAAGACAAGGTGTGATAAACTGAGTTTGAGTTGTCCTGATCATCATTTCTGAAGCACTTTTGAAGTTGCGTCTTCCTCTTCTTGTCCCTGGTGTATTTCCAGCACTCATTTGGATGTGTAGGCCCTTTCTCAGGCTCCTTTCTCCCAGTCAATAAGTCAGACATACACCCTTACCCTTTCCTGCATTCCTTTCTTGGCCTGGTATAATATTTCTATGGGAAGCAATCTCTGATATTTCTATCAGGAGTTCCTATGGTTCTAAGTAACATACAAAGACATCTCAAACCAACTTAATGCACTGTCAGCTCAACTAACAGAAAAATTCTGAGTCAAAGGAGTGGGCCACACTGTTCCTTTGCTGTCCCCTGGATTCCTCCTCCTCTTGCTGTTGCTTGCTTTATAGATTAGGATGGCAACCAGTCTTCAGGATGGCAGCCAGCTGTGGTTGGGACCACATGCCTCCTCGGGGAAAGGGACTCCCACAAGCATCATTCAAGTGACATTACTTCACTTTATTCCACTGGAACCCCAGGATAACTACTAAAGGCTCTGCGATTTGACCCTGAGTTACCAAATCCAGTTTGGAGCAAGAAGGGAGGAGGCATTATACAGCAATCAAGGCCCATCCCAGGGATGGGGGTGGGATCAGTCAGTCCCTCTCAAATTGCAAGGTTGACTCAGCACACTGTCCCCCAATTCTCTTTCCCCTCACTCAATCTTTTATTTGCTGCATTCGAGTTCAAATGAATTTCTATACACATTCTTTTCTGATTGATTTTGTTTGTAAGATTAATACATGCTCATTTATATTAAAGAGAAAAGCAAAAATTAAAAACCAAAAAATAAATAACCTGATCCAGAATGCCTATGAAACAGAGGACAAACAAACTTTTCAGCACACATGCTGTGCTGCTGTGACTTTTTTGTGCACGATTGTATCCTCACTGCATGCACACAGGGTCCACATTTGTTGGAAATATACTTATGACTACATGTTTTCATACAGAGAGGAATAATAACCCACTTAAATGTTCCTCGTGGTGGTACAACATGTTTCCCCAATTTTTTTATCATGATAAATAATAAACAATTGAATTCTAGATTATTTCCTTATGACAAATTCCTAGATATTTATTCCCAAATTATTTTCTAAAAATTAATCTATCACTGTCAATTCTTCTCCACAGTGTAAGAGGGTGTCTAATTTATTGTATTTACAGTTGAACTAAGAAATGTTTGTAATTTTTACTAATTTCGGTGAAGAAAGTCTCTGGCTGCTGTTTTAATTTTCACTGCTCTGAGTAGCAAAGTAGATACTTTGTCCAAGTGTTTATTGATCATATATTTCCTCTTTTTTGTGTTCATATCCTCTCGCTACTTACATTAGAATTTAATGCTTTTACACAGCGACGCAAGTTCAACGCCCGACCAAGGAGATTCCCACATGGCGTGGCAGACCTCTCCTGCCTCGCCCGCTGCTCCCCTCAGCAGTGTATTTCTGTCGATCTGCCTGTTCTGCTCCCCACTCTGTCTCTCTCACTGCCCCACGCCTCTGGCCTGTACCCCAGCTTGTATGTATGAATAAATAAATCTTTAAAAAAAAGAATTTAATACTTTTATTTTAAAATTTCTATAAAATCTCCATATACAGTAATGATATTAATCTTTGGCATCTATGCCAATTTTCCCACTTTAATTTGTTTGTGTTAATTCACACACAGCAGTATTATGTTTTCATGTAGTTAAAATATCATCATATTCCACCTTTTGGTATTTGTGTTGGTTTTAGGATTATAAAGCCATTTATAATTCAGATATTTAGTCAAAATTTAATTTCTATTTTTTTCATTTCCATGCTTTGATCTTTTTCTATTTAATTGCTATTTCTATGTATTTCTTTGACAAGGGATTTATTTAAGCATTTCTCAGTGAATCCCAATTAACCATACGGTTCTTTCCTTTAAATATATGTGGAAATTGGTTGATCAGTTAAAACATCTACCTTGAGAAATAGCTTCATCTAAATGGGTGGCTCGCAGGAAAGAAGACAGCCAGAAATGGAGGGAGAATTGATTCATGCTCCTGATGTCAGTTTCGTTCAGTGCTCAATTCCACCATCTGTAGACTAGGGACATTTAACCAGGTGCTCTTTTAGGTATGTTTCAGCTCTGACTTTTGCAGTTCCAGAAAACACTTCTTTTTTTTTTTTTTTTTTACATACAGCTGGGGTACAGGCCAGAGGTGTGGAGCGGTGAGAAGCTTCACCAGAGACAGAGTGGGGAGCAGAACAGGCAGATCAGAAATACACTGCTGAGGGGAGCAGCGGGCGAGGCAGGAGAGGTCTGCCGCACCATGTGGGATTCTCCCCGGCCGGGCGTCGAACTCGCATCGCTGCTGCCGACAGCTCCACAGCGTAGCGCTTAACCTATGTGCCACCAGGGAGGCCCAGAAAACACTTCTTTAGTTTCCATGCATTCCTTTCTGTTTTCTTCTTTCCCTCGTTCCTTCTCCTACTCCTAGAATGACTCCTATGGAGATCAAAATCAGACGCATCCCTGCACACGTCCTGTCTTGTCTTTATGGTGCTCGACCCCCACCTACTACACTCTCACCATCTGAAACCAATGAGCCTGCACCTCTGCTAAGGGAAGCAGTCATATGCCATTCAAAATGCCAGGGAACTAGTGCTGGACTCAGACATGGCTTGTCCATTAGCCAACAGGACCCATATGACACTGTCCTGAGGGCCACTCTCCAATGGTCCCAGTATTGAGTAACTGAGCCAGTCACATAACTCACTCCACAACACGAGCTACAGCCAGCAGTCCCAATGACCAATTTGAGGCATTGGTGGCATAGTGGTGAGCGTAACTGCCTTCCCAGTGACCCACTTGGTCTTGTGATCTGATTGCAGGAGATGGAAGCTGAGATGCTATGAATAAAAGACCTCACTGCCTGTGACACAGAGACTGAGAGCTAAGTGGGTTCTAGATTGTCTTAGTTTGAAATATAAGCAAGTTCCAGTTCTGTTCTATATACACCCTTGCAATAAACCTCTTTTTTTTTCTTGCCAACAATAATTGAGTAACACTCCCCAAATGGTTTCCTTCTCACTCTTATTCACATCCTTTCATTAGTCTGTCTGGGGAAGGACTCAGCTGCTGCTACAATGCACTAAAGATAGTGAGCAAATGTCTAGAAAGTGAGATGACCTACTGGACAAGGGAGACATGGAACTGAGTATCACACACACACACACACACACACACACACACACACACACACACTCAGCATTCACTTCCCCCACAGTCTCATACTTCCTATATACTCACACCCTCAGCTGGTCCCAGAGAAGACTTGAACCTAGCAGGAGGTACTTAACTGTGAAAAGGTTCTCGTCACCCTCACATACCAGCCTTCCTGAGAGTTATTTTATAAAAATGGTATCATTATGCCCAAGGCTAGCCCCAAGCAAAACTGAGAAGCAGAAGTTGCATTTAGCTCCCCACACAACCCTCTGGGCCTGCTCCCTCCTGCTACTGCCAGCTGCATCTTCCCACCCCCTGCACCTTCATTAAAAATGACCCTGTTTGACTCTGGCCTCCTCAGGGCCTTGCTCTCAGCTTTAAAGATGCCAGCGGGTTTTCCTTAACAGGAATTTCCTAAGAGTCAGGGTCTTAACCCCAAATATTGTCAAGTCTGAAAGATTACTTGGAGCAGTAAGAACCGTATCTGTTTAAAGAAACAGACCCACGTGCCAGTCACAGCCTCAGGCCTGAAGCTTGCTCTGGTGTTCCTGGTGGGTGCTGCCTTCTGACTGTTTCTGTTTCTGTCTCCCAGAACTCCTGTTTCTGTTGCCCTTGTAAAGCCATGTGTCTCTCTTTGTCCCTCTTTCTCAGTGCTACAGCCTGGATATGATCACCCTCCCCCACATCTTTCATGGCCCCTCTTAATCTAGCTTATTTCCCTGAAGTAGCCACACCTTCATTTCACCCTATGATAGGGCCTTCCACGGGGTGCTAATTAGGCCTGAACAGAAGTAACTAGTGTAGGAATCCCAGGCCTTCTGACAGGCTTCTGGCAAAAACCTTCACATCTCATCATGCCAGAGAGCAGTTCTATGCCTCAGTGGCATTACCTATTAAATGAAAGTGATCACGGTAGCCACTTCAGAGAATTTCCATGACAGTAAGCACATAATGCATGTAAAAGACATGAGTGGTACCTGTCACATAGCATGTGTCTGGTCTGGGCTAGTGGTAGCAGCAGTTATGTTCTGCCATTGATATTAACATCCAAGTCTGATGCTCCCGGCTAGGCCCTGCAAGTGCACAGTGGCAGGGACTTCCTGGGCCAGGTGGGGGCAGCAGAGAGCTATCTGAGGGCAGACTGGGCCCAGTGGGCAACCTGGGAGTTCCAGGTGGAAGACTGGCACCCAAGGCCAGTAACCAGGAAGATCAAAGAAACAAAACTGGGAAGTCTATCCCAATACCCATCCTTCGGTCTTCGTACCTCTGGTGTTACCTCCTCCAATTTCCCATTCAACCTTTGCTAGAGTGATCTTTCAAAATTGCGGTCCCAATGTGGTCATTCCCTTGTGGTCATCCCCTCAGATGGCTCTTTTGACCATGGGGAAAGACACCATCGCTAGGTTGACATTCAAGGCCCTCCAAACTGATGGCCGCAGTCATAAATCCTGCCCTTAACTCCACTCCTCACCCTCCCCCATTGGCCAAGCCATTTCTTCCCAACACCCTTACAGTTTTTCATCTTTATCAAGGAAATTTTCTGATCTTTTCCCTGATATTAAGATCTTCCCCTCCTCCCCTGTTAACCTCAAGTGCCCTCTTTGCCATGAAGACTTCCTGGTTTGCTCCAGCCTCTAATTAAAAGACCACTCTCTTGGGATCTCCCTAAGTCCTTCATATCTGACTTTCTAGTGGTGTCTGTCACTGCCAACACCCTTCTAGAATGATAGATGATTACATCTTATCTTTCTAGATTTAAGGATTTCTCAGAATCTGTCGCTTTTTCTACAAAAGGGGGGTAAAAATAGCTCCCCTGTAGTGTGTTGCAGGATATAGGAGACATCTTGAAAAGCACCTAGGACAGGGCCTGCCGAGCCTGCTTATGAGAATCATTTAGTTAATAGTGTTTCATCATCATTCTCATAGTCATTATTATAATCAGGGCCACTGACCCTGAGTGGGCAGGAATTCCAAACCTCAGCCTGCCCCTAACGGAAACACCAGCTTACAAAATAAAAAAAATTAATAGAGACATTTAGTTCAGGATGGCAGGTGGGAAAGTAAATTCAGGTCAAGGGCTGGAGCAAATCTTCCAGGAACAACAGCACTCCAGAGTTAGAGGGAAGACCCCCGCGGAGGAGCAGGTAAAGGAACAAACCGGTAGTGTGACAAAGGAAGAAACTTTTTTGTGTTGTTTAGAAAGATAGCGATGTTTTCGACAAAAATTTCAACCCGGCAATTAAAATTTAAACATTGTAAGTGCCTCTGAGAATCGAGTAACAGCAAGCAGTCCCTTAATGGTACTATGCACAGCCTTTATTTTTTAATGTGGAGAAGGAAAGGATTTGTCATTAAAGTTTAAAAATAATCAGAATCAAAATCCCTTTTGTTCCTGTGGGCTGGCAGAGCTGAGGGGCCGATTGTGTGTGCTGAGTGGGTGTCCAGGAAACAGTAGTCATTTGTGTGTGTGTGACAGGAGTCGAGTCCAAATCTAAATTTAAGCAAGTGTTGGCCTTCTTGGAACCCATAATTTTTGGATCAATTATCCCGGACTAAGTGTCTGAGTTTCTTGCTCGCTCTCTCTCTGCTGCATTTAATAATTACAACACTTGAGCCAATAATTTGCAGACCAGCTGCGGTGGCCTAACTGTCTGGTTCACTTATAATTTCTGGAACTTGATACAATCATGGCCTTTGAGCCAATTAGGGTAATATTTGGTGTATTAGAAGTCTGTTCCCCACCCTCCCACCATCTCACCAGTGTGAGAAACAAACAGCCTGTGTCTCTAAGAGAAATTGTGCATCCTGAGATCTTGCCAGCCTTCAGACCCTTCGATTCTGTCTTTTCCCATTCCTTCACACAGCTTGGGGAAGAAAGGTAGAAGGGTGGCCTGGGAGGCAGATAACCCACCACTGCTTCTAAAGCAGCTGTGTGGCCTTGACTTAGTGTTCTACCCTCTCTGAGTCTCAGTTTTATGTCTGTGAATGTAGCAGTTGTGGTTCAGGACAGAGGGGCTAACGCTAGACCACCTGAGTTTAAATTCTGCTTCTATCACTTTCCAGCTGTGCAACACTGAACAAATTACTCAAATTCTCTGGGCCTTAATTTCCTCATCTGCAAAATAGAAATGATTACACTATTAATGATCAAACGTAGTTTGTGACTTTAGTGAGTTAACACAAGTAGAACACACACTCACACACAAACACACTATCCTAGAATTTAAATTCCCTAAGGACATGACTTTTTGTCTATTTTCTAAGCTGTTCTATCCCTAAGGCCTAAAATAATGTCAATAATTTTCTGTGGATGAATGAACAAATAGAAGAAACCAATTTATTTTTACTTGTTCCCTACTTTCTCCCAATTTATTTCCAAAACTAATTTGTCGTGGTTTACAATAAAGCTATGTTTACCACAAAGCAATCACAATGAAACTAGAACATTCCAGAATAAGAATTTAGCAAACAAAGGTATGATATCCTTTCACTCAGAGCTTCCTGGCTACCAAAGCTAAACCAAGCAGCCTCTGAGAACCCTTCCAACTCTAACATTCCAGAAGTCTGAGCTTGGGAACCAGAACCAATGTGGCTAACTTTGGATGTGACCTTTGACAACTATCCGAAGTTCTTCTAAAACTCAGTTTTTCCATCTGTAAAATGTAAGACTAGACTTAAGGCACTAAGACCTAGTCTCAGATTCTAGGCTTTGTTTTAGTAGCTGGCCGTGGGAATATACAAATAACTCTTTCATTTATGTTATCAAAGAGTTTAAAGTCCTGCAGGAGCACATATAAGGAGCACGTATACGTAGCTCTCTAATTTAAGCTGAGAATTGTACTTGACTGTAAGTATGACCAAAGACTAAAGGAATGGAGGGAAAAAATACACCTGCTTAAGAGGGCTTAATAATAACTTTACAGAAAAGCTTCAGTTTACAATAACCCATGAAGAATATTAACAGATATTCATAGGAAATTCATTCCTAACAAATGGGGGAATTTGGGAGAATAAGTAGAGAGGTATAAAGTTGCAACTTATCCAGTGAGGTTACTGTGTGGGGCAATGAAAGGGGCTGACTGATGCTTGTGAGGCTAACTCCTCATTGTCACCTAAGGCAGACCTCACTAATCAATCACAGAGCTGTATACTGCTGAGTCAGTGTGTAGTCACAAAATCCTTCTCAACACAGCATTCCAGACAGCCACTCCCAAGTGATCACAGTTGGTACATAGAACAAAACCTCTTTGCGCTCTGATTTAAAGTATACATAAGGCAGTGGTAGAAAATAAACCTGGAAGATGATTAAAATGCAGCAGGCCTTGAAGGTCAAGATTCAGAGCATGAATAATGAAAACATTTGCTCCTTCCTCCACATTCAGTTGTCCCTTGCGTTGGCATAATAACCACAGAGGTGGGCAACACACAGTGTCATAATATATATACAATGAGCCTGGAGGAACTGACTCCAAGCCTGTAGAGGCTTTCCTCCATCTGAGACATAACCCACCTCCCAGGCCGCACAGTGCCTGGCTTGTGCTTAAACAAGGCGCGCACTGTAACAGTATTCTCACATCGCGCTGCGGGAAGGAAAACAGTGCTGGGGACCTAAGCCAAACTTTTCAAAGAGGCTGCCTTAAAATGTAAATGTGGCCTCTGCACATTCTTAGAGCAGCACTAGTTATCTTCTCTGTGGTACCAGGGCCGGCACAATTATCCTATTACTATCCAACGACTGCTCTTGATGAATGCGTCCCTGTGTTGGTTGCATTTAACCTTACTCCAGGAAAAGGAAAATCTATCGAAAGGAACGTGAAATAGAATTCCATGAGCTCATGTCTAGTGGGGAAAGAAAGAAAAAGAACTCTGAGCGCTGATGGGAAGTGAATCATATTGTTTCCCGACTCCAAGTGTAACCCTACTCTCCTGCCCTCCTCTGGGGGAGCTCCACTCTCAGCTCCACTGTTTGGGGACATTCTGGCAGCAGGAAGCAGAGGGAACCCAGGCCATAGGGAGATGGAGGCCTCAACTCCAAGCCTCTGTTCCTTGGGTAAGTTTCTCTTTAGATCAGCATTTGTTTATATCCTACCTCCTTACAAAATGGTTTCCAGGCTGTTCACCTAAACACTTTTTACTATAATAGGAGAAAATAAAATTAAAATAAGAGGTGTATGCATATTAAGAAGACCAGATGAGAGGTATAGAAGACAGGATTATGAAACCAAACCTGAAAATAGGGAAGCCATTGAATCTCCCTGAGCCTGTTTCCACATCATAAAATGGAAAAGTAATAATATACTACTTATAAATTACTTATAAGATTGTCATGAGGGCAAGCAAATACTCAAAAAATAATAAAAAAAAAAAGGAAAAATGAATCAGAGTGTAGACCCAGGTCTAGTTAGTTCATCACTGTGTCTGAATTGGGTGCTCCTTGAAGCTGCTTTGAACCTGAAGAGCCTCTAATCTTATCAAGTAGGGGTGCCTAAAATGGGGAGCAGGAAAGGTAACAGAAAGGCATACAGGGAAATAGAATATCTTGCTTCAACTCATTACTAAAGTATTATTATTATTAATTTTGTCTTTGAAAGTTTTTATAACATGATTGGATCAGGGAAAATCACTGGATTTGAAAATATCATCTGAATCTGATATGCCTGGTCCAGAAGATAAATTTTTATGTGCATGTCATAGTCCCTGCTCAGGACATCCCCAGACAGGAGAGGTGGGAAGAGACTAACCCAGATAATTGTAATGCAATTTCTTGGGCCTAAAGAAATATGTTGCTAGAGGGGTACATGGCTGAATCAGAGAGGGAGCTTACCCTTGAGAAAAAGGAAGGTCTCCTGGAGCAAGAAATTGCATTGATCCTGAGAAAAAAGAGATTTCCACTGGCAGAGTGGCAAGCACACAGTGTTTGTGGAAAACAGTGGACATTTATTGCATTTGCATGGGTTCTCCATCTAATTCCCTTCTTTGGGTATCAGTGCCTAAATTTATCTCTGGGGAATTCCCACTCACCCACTTAGTCCTCTGTTTGGAACAAGAATTATCCCCATACCATCTATCTCCAGGAGAATATATGGTCTAGCCCAACCAAATGGGATATTTCATTCCCCCTTGCTACAGTGATTGCTTTAAGGATGGGCATATGACTCAAGGAGGTCAAATGAAACTCACTGAATCTACTACAAAAAAAAAAAAAGAATTTAGATAGCGTGTTAACCTGGAGTTGCTAGTGTTGGGAGATATCTTGTCATGGAATGAGTCACCCTCAAAAGGAAGTCAACACAAATAAAAGTAGAGCTGATAAATAAAACAAAGCAAGTTCTCAACGTCATTTGAACATCTTGATCTAGCCCTACCTGAAGGTAATGCCTCCTGGCATTTTTTTGGTTTTATAACCAAAAAAAAATCCATTTTATTTTTAAGTCAGTTTGATTTGAATTTCTAGACATCTCAGAAGAAACCAGTGTGCTATAAAGATTCTGGTCCAGATGAACTGAGAACATTAACTACTGCTGACAATATTGCCATTTTAATTACTGAAGGAGTTGACTTCTTTTTTTTAAGATTTATTTTTTAATTTATTTATTCATACAAGAACTGGGGTGTAGGCCAGAGGTGTGGGGGGTGGGGTGGTGAGAGAATTCACCAGAGACAGAATGGGGAGCAGAACGGGCAGATCTACTGAAACACACTGCTGAGGGGAGCAGCGGGTGAGACAGGAGAGATCTGCTGTGCCATGTGGGTTAGCTGCCTGGCCAGGGATCGAACTCATGCTGCAGTGGCTGGGGGCAGCTTGATAGTGCTGAGACTTTAATACCTGCACCACCAGGAAGGTCCAAGAAGGAGTTGACTTTTAAGGCAAAGTCCAAGTTGTCAGGAACCAAAGCAACCTAAATTGAGAGGACAATGTAAATAATGAAAGTAGGAGTAGAGTGGAAGATTTAGTAGGTGGAAAAAGATTTCACGGTCAATGTGAGAAAAACTGAACTGGAACAAAGACAAGAAAATATAAAGATTTCCCTCATATAAAGTTCTCCCATTATGTCCTAAAGCAGCTGCTCCTGGTGTGCCTGGGATGCAGGAACTCTTTCATTCACATCCCAGTGGCTCTGGTATCTATGTAGCAGAGTAGGAAACACAGACTTTGAAATCAAGTGCACTTGATCTCAAATCCTACCACTGGTTAACTCTCACCCTTACCTAGTGACTTTAATAAATTGAGGTTACATCAGTTTAAGTACACTTAAATGAGTAGCTTCATCTCTCTGAACCTCAGCTTCCTCCTCAGTAAATATGAAGTGTGATACCCATATCATCTCTCACTTGAGAGACCAAATTGTTCTTAACTCATTTTTCACCATGCAACCAAACTGAACTATTAAAGACAAATCAGCATGTCACTCATTCCCCCGACATGTTTCCATAATTCTAATCATCATTAGGATGATGCCCAACTTCATACAAAGGGTGGTGGTGTTGTTTTTTTTTTTTTTTTTTGGACTATTTGCTTGTCCTCAGGATCATTTAAAATTAAATCCTCCTTTCCATTCTAGCATCCTCCCTACTTCTCTTAGTTTCTTGAAAAATAGTTCATAATAAAATAATAATGGCTAATAAATGTGACATACCTTATTAACAAAATAAAAGATAAAGATCATATAGTCATCACAATAGGTGGAGTAAAAGCATCTGACAAATTCAGCATCCTTTCTTGATTAAAAAAAAAGAAACCTCTCACCAGTGGACACCAATAAACATCTTGAGAGCTCTGACGTTAAGAGGATTAAGAGGGGAGAGGAAGGAAAAGGGAGAAGGGGATATAAAGGTGGTATGGGGAAATAGAAGAACAAATATTTTTAAATCAAGTTAATGAATAAAGATGTACAAAGGTTTCATACACCTAAGTAGATAGCATCAAAAAATCTTTCTAAATTCAATATCAAATCTTCATTTGGGAGAAAAAAGCCATGAGGGAAAAATATTAATAACTCTCAATAAACTGGATATAGAGGGAACATACCTCAACAAAAGAAAGGTCTTATATGAAAAGCCCTAAACTAACATCATACTCAATAGTGAAAAACTGAAAGCTGGGCCTCCCTGGTGGCTCAGGGGTTAAAGTCTCAGTGCTATCAAGCCATCACCAGCCACTGCGGCATGAGTTTGATCCCAGGCCGGGGAGCTAACCCACCAGGCACAGCAGACCTCTCTTGTCTTGCCTGATGCTCCTCTCAGCAGTGTATTTCAGTAGATCCATCAGTTCTGCTCCCTGCTCTGTCTCTGGTGATCCTCTCACCCTCACCACCCTCAATCTCTTCACCTCTGGCCTATACCCCAATTGTTGTATGCATAAATAAATAAAAATAAATCTTTTTTTAAAAAAGAAAAACTGAAAGCTTTTCTTTTAGGATCAGAAAGAAGACAGAGGACCACTATTACCATTTTTATTCCATGTAGAACATTAAGTCCTAACCAGAGAAATTAGGCAATAAAGAGAAATAAAATGCATAAAATTATAAAGGAAGAAAGAAAATTGACTCATCACAGATGATCTGATATGATATGACATATAAAAAACCTTAAGACTTCACACACACACACACACACACACACACACACACACACACACACGCACACAGCCCCATTAGAATTAATCAGTTAATAAAGCTACAGAGTACTCTTTAAATTAGCAATGAAGTATCAGAAAGAGAAATTAAGGAAAAAATCCTAATTATAATAACTTCAAAGACAAATATCATAGATACTAAGGAATAAATTTAACCAAGGGGGTAAAAGATCTGTATACTGAACACCTTCTAAGACATCATTGAAATAAATTAAAGGAGATACAAACAAATGGAAAGATATTCCATGTTATCATTTGGAATTATTAATATTATTAAAATGCCCATACTACATACAACCATCTATACAATAAAATTCCTATTAAAATTTCAATGGCATCTTTCACAGAAATAGAAGAAACAATGCTAAAACTTATAACAATTACAAAAGACCCTGAATAGTCAAGTATTCTTGAAAAAGAACAAACTGGAAGTATTTTTCTGCCAGATTTCCAACTATACTAAAAAGCTATCATAACCAAAACAGTATGGTAATGAATTAAAAACAGATATATAGATGAATGGAACAGAATAGACCCCCAAATAAATCTATGAATAAATATAGTTAATTAATTTACAACAATATAATGGAACTTGGGGTCTCCCTGTTGGCACAGCAGTTAAGTGCTGTGCTGTGGAGCTGTTGGCAGCTGCGATGCGAGTTCGATGCTGGGCCAGGGAGATTCCCACAGGGCGAGGCAGACCTCTCCTGCCTTGCCTGCTGCTCCCCTCAACAGTGTATTTCCGTCGATCTGCCTCTTCTGCTCCCGCTCTGTCTCTGGTGAACCCTCTCACCACCCCACGCTTCTGGCCTGTACCCCAGCTTGTATGCATAAATAAATAAATCTTTTAAAAAATATATGATGGAACTTGAGATTGTTATGTTAAATGAAATCAATCAGACAGAGGTAAACAAATATTATACCATGTTTATGAAAAATATAAAAAAGCCAAATTCACAGAAACAGAGAGTAGAATGGTGGCTACCAGCACCTCAAAAGTTGAGGAATAAGGATATTCTGGTCAAAGATTACAGACTTCCAGTTAGAAAATGAGTTAATTGGGGAATTTAATGTATAACTTGGTGATTATAGCTAACAATACTTCACCATATATTTGAAACTCACTAATAGCGTAGATCCTAAATATTCTCACCAGAATAAAGAAATGGCAATTATGTGACACTATCATGGCAATCATTTTTCAATATATGTGTCAAACAACATATTGTACATTTAAACTTACACAATATTATATGTCAATTTTTTATCAATTAAACTGGAGAATAGAGTTAATAATGAAATAGTTTATTGAGCACATATAACCCATCAGGTCTTACTCTAAACACTTTACTTGAAATAGCTCATTGAACTCTAATGATAACCCTATAAAGTAGGTACAGATGGGAAAATGGAGGCAGAGAGGTTAAATGAGTTATCCAATGTGAAGACATGGAGGATCCCAGCAATGCTGCCTTCTGCTTTAAGATGAGGACAAGTCGTTTGAGTCCATCAACTATGCAGTTGGAATGGATAATTCCAGACTTTTCATAGCCTTGTAGTATGTGTGTGTGTCTGGTTGGGCCAGGCACTGACTTTCCAGGCCCAGGTGAATTCTCATCATTTCCCAGGGATCCTTTAGCTTGAGTTCAGTTCTTGAGCCAAGGTTCTGACAGCTTTATTAGCACCTATAATTCAATGTAAGCATCAATGTGTTGGGAAACACTTTGAGGCTATCTTTTAAAGTCAACTTAATTCCCTTTCAAATGTCTCTTTGTTTGCCAAAGTGCCAGCCAGAAGACTTCCAGGTAGGCAGGAGATGAGCTCCAGACAAGGAATCAGTGGGACGTGTCTGCTGGGAGCCCAAGTCACTTTGCTCGTAGCTGATGTCATTTCCAGTTAGTGTGATCCTGGCAGACGTGCCTGCATATGCTCAGATGACATCACTGGGGACCCATCTGTCACCAGGGAGATAATAAATGGAGCCCAGCCCCAAGTTCCTGCTGCCCCAGGAAGCCACAATTCATTTCTTGGCTTTGCTATGGGCCTGAAGAGTTGACACCCTGTGCTCCCACCCTGGGCAGAGCTAGGACACACCCTCTTACTTTGCACAAACAAAACAGACATTCTCACCAAAATAAAGGGACATGCTGAGCTCACCCAAAAAAATGTAATAATAGAAACTAGAGAAACTTTATGCAGCAAATACTATTGGTTTTCTATTCTGTTGTTTTAGATCCATTTATCCTTCCTCCTGGGCTAGCAGAAACCAATTTCACTCATATGTGTGTGCACAACTTTTGAAGAGATTGGCCCCTCCTCATCCTCAAGGAGTAAATCCTCATGGGTCTAAGTCAATCAATCATTCATTTAACAAACATCATTAAGCAGCTGTTTTGTGTCAAGCATAATTCTAGACACTGATAATTAAGTCATGGGGAAAAAAAATCAGTCTTTACCTTTATGAAGTCTTAACTCTATTTTGGATGATAGGAAATAAACATTAACACACTTTATCACATAATAGATTAACAATGGCTGCTCAAACAATGATAGGTATTATGAAGAAAATAAATCCAGATAAAGGGATAGGGAGAAATGTGCTTGCTGTTTTAGATCAAGGGACAGGGAAAGGACATTTAAACAGATACAAAGGAAGGACACCAGCCTTGTGAATCTCTGGAGGAGCTGGGGTTGGAGAATGCATTCGAGTCATGGGAACTGCACATGTGAAAGCCCCGGAACACAGAGAAACCTGCATGCTGAGACCAAACAGAGGGCTGCATGACTAGAGAATTGCAAGCAGCGACAGGGCCATGGAAAGGACTTTGGATTTTGTTCTAAATGTGATGGGAAATCATTGCAGGCCCATGACTAAGGGAGAGAATTGACCGGACGTACATTTTCTGAGGATTATCTTGGCCACTGCATTGAAGGTTGACTCAAGCAGGGTGAGAGGAATGTTGGTGAGCAGAGAACATGGTGAACCAGGGTGGTAGCCAGGAAGGGGACGATGACTGGCTGGGTTTGGGAACTATTTTGAAAGTAGAGTTAAAGAGGGTTTGCAGACAGAATTGGTGTGGACAGTGAGAAAAAGAACAGTGAAGGTTAACTCCAAAGCTTTGGACTGCAACAACTAAGTCAAAACGAGTGCTATTAACCAAGATAAAGAACACCAGAGGAGGAGCACTTCTGAGTGGGAAGAGACCTTGCTGGGTTGAGAGGCGCTCGGTCTGCTTTAGCTCTCTGGCCGGTGAATGGCTTCCACATGGGATGCAATTCTAATCTACAAGACACAGCTGAAGGAGACACGTTGTTCTCATTCCTAATGAGGAATGATGGTTGGCTGGTTGAATGAATGAGTAAACGAAGGAAGGAGTGAACTTATAATTTTCCACTCATCACTAATAGTCACCCAAATCCTTTAGGTGCCCTGGAATTGGAGTCATGAGACCTGGTTCTATCCCTCATTCTTTTACTAACTATTCATAACCCTGGGCAAGAACACGCCCTCTCTGAGTCTCTTTCCCCGTTTGCACAGTGAGAACATTGAGCTGGCTAGTCCCTGTGGGTTCGGCCGGCCCTGCTACACTACAAAGTTCCAAGAGCCCGAGTTTTGGAAACAGAAGCTCTGAGAAAAATGTTGACTTTCCCCTACTTGATGTGACACCTCAGGCATTTTAGAGTTCCTCTCTGTTAGGTTTCCTCATCTCTGAAATGATGATCTATGGTTCTTCCAACATCAATTTCCTTGAAGTCACAACACTGTTGCCTCGGTGACTTGTGTTGATGGAAATGGCGAAAACTTCTAGGAAAATAATATTTATGAGAAAATTAACTTCTTGGTGCAAACAGACACAAGCACAAGCCCTAAGATAAGCTCTGACTCCCTCTGAGTACTGAGTCTTATCAAGATGGATGCCAGGCTCTTCTTGAGACCAACAGTGTTGTCTTTAGGAGCTAGTGGCCTCCCTTGACACCTCATATTCAGGAACCGAGAGCTACCCCAAGAATCCCAAAGCTCAGCTCTCCTGGGACATATCTATGGCTCTACATCAGGCAGGGCTTGAAGACAAGTACAAGGAATTAAGACTTCCAGGCCTCTGACTCAGGCCTGGCATACGGTGACTATACAAATTGTCTCCTAGCCTCACAGGCACCAAGTGACTGCAGGGACAATTGTGGCAGAGCATAAGGCAGTTTTAGAACACAGATTTTGAAGGTTCTCAAAGATAGTGATTCCTGGGCTCTTTCATTCATTAAAAAGTTTTGACAGTATTTACTAGTTGTTGAAAACAAAACAAAATGGAAGACCTATGGAAACCCTCCTCTTACCATCGTTCCGCCCACCTAACCGCATTAAAATTTCTGTGGTCTGAAATTAGATCAATTTCTTGCTGTTAGCGTTATCTGATCAGTACTCTATATGAGGGCAGATTAATAGGAAATAGACAAACAAGAGTATTATACCTTAATCAATGCAAGAGGACTTATTTTTCTAAATATTGGTGCGGGGCTAGGGGGTGCACAGTGAAGACTGAGAGAGGTCTTCACTATCAAAAAGGTTGGGAACCAGCATGTCAAAAGTTGAATATTTTGACAGGGGGCTGCTGGTGACTGTATTCCTTCTTTTGATGTCTGGGCCCTTAGAGCCTCTGAGCTATGTCAGAGTCCCCAAAGCACAGATCCACAGGGGAAAGGAGAAGAGACTGCTAAGAGTGACTAATGTCATTTCCAGTTAACTGGCTTTTGGCAGATACAGTACAGATGTTCAAATGACCTCATTAGGGACCAGGATGTCAACAACAGACAGATACAAACAGAGCCCTGCTTAATATTCCTGCACATTCCATAGGTTTGGAATCCCATAATATATTTGTCAAGCTTCCCAAAGGGTGGGAATTTTAGGCAATGGTATGTGGCATCTTAAAGAGCTGTAGGGAAGATGGAGTTTATATTGAGCAGACTGGCTTTGCTAGAACCCCAAAGGTCTCTGTTAATCCTCCTCCCCATCGACTTTAATGTGTGGGTCATCTTTATCCTTTGCTACATCCTACAAAGGATGCTACATCTACATCCTTTGCTACATGAGCTCCCCCAAGGTAGCATGGAAAGAGGAAACATGGCCTTCAGACCTGTCCAGACTTAACATTTAACTAGCTTTCAACCCCAAAGAAAAAAGAGGCTTGCATCTGTCACTATATGCAAATTCCTGAGGAAGGACTTTAGTCAGGGGCATAGAATAAACTGAATGGTGAGACCTAGTTTCCTATACCTGCCTCCTCCACTAGACTGAGCTTGGAAATGAGTCTCGCTATGCTTCCCACCTGTAGTTTCTCTCATCCTGGTATTTCCCTGCAAGGGACACTCAGTAAACATCAGTTGTGTTGACTCTATTAGCAAGCCAGAGGATTTTTCTGACAGGCCCACTCAGCACAAACCAGAATGAAAAGAACTAAACATAGAGGAGACTGATAACTGGGGTGATTCATAAACCAACTAGTCAACCGATCAAAATTTTATTACATTCAACAGCAGCAGCAATTCTGAAAGAGCCCTAGAGATACTTCATTTAATAAATGTCTTCTAGAACTCATAATAAAAAATTTCTTGCATCGTGGTTTACAAAGCACTTTTACATCCTTTGTTTCACTTCAGGACAATTCTATAAGTAATGAGAGTCTTCCTGGTGCCAGGCACTCGGCTCAATGGCAGGTTAAAGCAGCAGAGGTAGACACGGCCTTTGCCCTCAAAGAACTCTTGGCATGGTGCTAAGAGATGTTAAATAATTGAAGAGAGGAGGTTGTTATATAGAGCATTTGCTATGTAGGCACTGGGTTAAGTGCCTAACACATATTAACTCAATCAATCCTTACCAGGGATCCGTTGAGATAGATACTGTTATTAAGTTTGAAAAAAGGATGACTTCTCCAGATCACCAGCCAGCAAATGACAGAGCCAGAAATCAAACCCATGTAGCTTGGCCCCTAAGTCTATGCTCTTAACCATGGTCTGAAATCACTGGCCAACAATAGCAACATAATAGTTAAAATGTAAGTAGACAGGTGGAGGAAGGTTCTACACTAACCCAATCAAGAGGTCAGGAAAGGTCTTAAGGGAAGCTTAAAGGAGAAGCACAAGTGACCAACACAAGGACAGGACCCTGGTGGCACCACAGACAGATACTAGCCGGCCACAATCTACATTGATGTAAAATTTGCACTGCCTGTGACTTGTCCAAGGTCACACAGCAAGTACGGGATGATTCCGGTCTTAGAGCTGGGTCTGTCGGCCTTTAGAGTCAGTGTCCTTCCCTCCAGCTTGAGCACAAACGCTGGGCAGTGGCTGCTATAAATTGCATTCACAAGTCTCCAGAGAACTCCAGGTATAACACCCCTTGATGTTCTCCCAATCATCTTAGCTGAAGTAGCCAACAGGTTGATGGGTGAACATCCTCTAAAATTCTTCCTATACAGAACTTAGAAATAAAGTGGCTTTCTGGAAATTGCAGTAAGGTGTTAACTTAGGTGTTAAAGTTTAACTTAGGTGTTAAAACAGAATGACCTTGTTCTGCAAATTATGAAATAGTAATCAGAAATTATTTGCTGATGTTTACATTTAGAATGAAAGGATCTTCATATGAGCAAATATGAACTAAAAGGGGAGGCCTTAAAATACTGGCAAGGTATTAAGGGCCTTCAGAGAGGTAAGTTATTATTCATTCAGTGATAAAGATCAGCAGTTAAAAATCCACTCTTGCTGTCCCCCATGTCTGGGGAAGAATAGACGCTTCTGTGTCTATTTTGGGGGGGGGGTTGAGTCTTTTTTTCTGAAATAAAAACCACATCTTCTCCCACCTCCCCTCCCAGGGAATGCATTAGAATAAGGGGTTTCCACAGAACTGGAAAAAAGCCAGAATATTTGAAGTCCAGGTCCCCTGCCCCTCCCCCTCCCCACTCTCTTTGCAGGGGGAGGGTTAAGTGGGGGCTGAGGTGGAGAGCTCAGCTGGGTGGAGAGAGGGTGTCTCCACCTGGAAGCACTAACTTGCAGGGGACAGTGTAAGCAGTAAGAGCAGGGCCACAGAGCAGTGCTAATAACAGTAGACTGTTAACCTTTACCGAGGATTTACTGGACCAGACAGTAGTCTCCGGCTTCACATCCATTAGCTCACTGAACTAGAAGGATGTAATTAGTAGCCTCCTTTTGCAGGTAAGGAAACTGAGACCAGGAGATTTATTCACTCAAGCTCCTATTGAGTAGAGGAGCCAGCATGCAAGCAGGGTGGCGCCAGCATCAGCACCCCTCCCAGGAAGCTTCGTCAGCAGGACGGCCCTGAAGTGGCCACCCTGTTGATTGGGTGTTGAGCTCTCAGAGCCTCTTGAGAGCGTCTCCTCTATGAGTTCTGCTGGCCCTGAACTTCATGCTCCCCTGTCATGTTTGGTTTGTAGCTACCTATTTACAAACTGTCAGCTTAATTCTGGCCCCAGAGCGTTATTCCTTAGGGCATTGGAGTGGGGGTGGTGGGGGCTAATTATTTTGAAGACAACAGACAGCAGTGTTATGACCAGCCTCTCACCCAAATGATGAAAAAGCTATTGTTGAGGCATCTTGGCACCAGAAAGGAAAAGAGAGAGATTTTCCTGAATCATTTCTCATTTTTTATTTAGGCTTCACACTTTTCCTGGGGCCTCTGGGCAGCCTTCCAGAGCCCCATCCCCAGATTGACTGGGAGTTCCTGAGTAAGCGATCTGTCCCTCCCAGGCCTGGGAAGGGGCGGGCGGAGGCCGGGACAGGCCGTGCTTGGCTCGGGCCCCTGACATTGTACACGCTAATGCAATGTGAAGCAGCACGTCTAAATAGCCTGTCCAACTTTTTTGATGTTCTTGAACCCACAGATGGGATTCATTTCCACACTGTTCACAAAACGTAAACGATACAAGGACATTAAAAAGCATTAAACTACTTGATGACATTTTGGTCACATTAATGAAAAGTGGCATTTTTTAAACTACCAGAAAGAAAGAGAAAGAGGGTGGGGGCAGAAAGGGGAGGGATGAAGAGGAAGAGACAAAGCAGGGAGGGGGAAGGAGGAATAGGAGTGTGATTTGAATCCAGCTGCAGTATAGAAGAAATACTGGCTGTCCCAGCTCATATCAACCCAGTCAGACTTCATTGCCTGGGAGATAAGAAATAGATATTTTCAGTGACTGGACGTGTCTACAGAACATTCCAAACATACATAGTGAGTGGTTCAGAGCTACAAATACATTAATGTTCCCTTCCAGACTGGCTAGTTTGGCTAGCATAAAACTCATACCATTGAGCCACCAGGCAGGACAGGAGAAATGATAAAACACCTCCTCCAGGCAGTCTTCTCTGAGTACCTCCCCAGGTTAGATTAGGTGTCTTTTTTCTGGGCTCCCAAGGACTCTAAGCTTACCCCCATCATGGCCTGCATCACTTTGTCATTTACTCACTTGGTAATCTGCGCGAATCCTCCCTAGACAGTGGGCATCTTGAGGGTATAAAATGAGGGCTAAGATCCTATGCTAGAAGAGACAAATCTGCCTGGACTCAAATCTCAGTTAGCCCATGTATTAGTTTTATGACTTCAACAAGTTAGTCAACCTTCCTGAACCTCGGCTATGCCATCTTTAAGATGGGGTAAGAAGAGAATCTAGCACAGAGTCATAGTAGAGCCTAAATAAGGTGATGGATGGAAAATACGTAACACCATTCCTGGTACACACACAGGCGACACGTGTTACAGTTTAGGATCAGCATCACGCCCAGCACCCCAAGCACTTGGCACACAGAGGCTCTTAGCAAAGACGGTTAATGGAATGAATGTCAACAGACTCAGAAAAAATTCACTTATCAAGGGGACTAGGCAATTGGACATGGAGCCCCAGACAGTGAAAATGGGTGGCAGAGACCTTTTATAATGTATCAAGTCCTGGGCATCTTGTTTTAAAATAGCCAGTTTTAGTGCTGTCGAGTCTCTTGGGAGTGCCTGGGGAGATGTCCTACTCACGCCTCCATGCAGCCATGGCTGGCGGGAGGGGGTGGGCAGCAACCGTCTCTCTCCAACAGCCTAGACCCCCCTCCCCTCACCCACTGCCTTGGCAGGGCTTTCTCCTTCCAGCCCTGGTGGTTACATTAATTGCTAATGACAATGGCAACCTTCACTCTGTGTGGTTTCCTGCCCAGATTCTGGATCCTTTACAAGGCTCCCTTCTCTTTTTTTCCCAGATAGGAAATGCAACCCGAGACGTGTGAAGAAAAAAACAGTGTGCTTATTGTCATAGCCTCCACTCCTCCCGGGCTCCCAGGCCGGCTGTGTGCACTCTGGGGTGTCTGCCCCGCCACAAGGAAGAATAAACCCAGACTCAAATCATAGGAAATTCATCAAATGTGCTTCTCAGAGCTCTGTCTTTCAAGGTCTGTTTCCCTGCCATATGATCTCTATAAACCAAATCACTGTTAGCCAGGGCACAGGACCAGAGGCGCCGGAGGCTCGTGGATAATGAATGCCAAATGCATGTGACAATAGACTGATCAGGAAGCCTAACAGAAGTTTCTGAGTAGTGCTTTTATTTATACATGTATATAGACATACATACCTGCACACACGCATGCACGCATCCACGAGGACACACGTGTATGTGCACACGCACACAAGTCAAGCATGTAGAACATCTTAACCGAGGCCAACTGTGCTCCTTGGTGCCAGACTCAGCTAACTCACTTCTCAATAACTATCACATTCAAGACAAAAGAAGATCAATGAAAGCAAGGGGAAAATACCACACCCCAGATTAGCTGGGAACATTCAACATGGAAAAATGACAGATTTGATTTAGAAATTCCAAATGCCTTTAGCTCAGGGATTAGCAGGGGACTCACACATAGCACACAGGGGCCTCTGCTGAGAATGAAAAAGAAGCGCTCATTCCTGAGCACCAAAGGTAAATGGAAGAAACAGCCCTCAGTTGAATGAATTATTGTATGAGCTCACCTAATGCCAGTTTTGAGTACTCCTGGGTCTGACCAACCCCTTCTCTAGACACCGGTTACCAGTGTGGCAAGGTAAGAGAAAAAAATATGGACAGAAACTTTCCCTCCACCAGCTAAAGGCAAAAAGGTAATTAATGTTATAGCCTTTTAGATTCTAGAAAATACTGCACTTAAAACTGCAAGTCAACTAAGCGGCTGTCGGCAACCGATAAATGTTTCCATATTCACAGACATCAGCAATCTTCCCCTTACAAAAAAGTAATAATACATACATATTAATGGATCACATTTTGTCCTTTGGGGAGCATAATTTTTAAAAGGGCCAAGGCAGCAATAATAGTTCCTTTAAAAATTCTAAATGCTGTAATTGTTTTCTCTGAATTATGGTGCTAGGATTTAATTAGTGATGAATGTTCGGTATGGGGTTTGGACATTTTTGATGAATTCAGCCAAACAGAAAAGTAGTCTTGTCTTCATCGCTCCCTGCCCGCCCCCACGCCTTTCCTTCCCCATGACCTGAAATGTGCCCGTGCAGGAGAACATGTCCACATAGGAATTTTATTTTCTGCAGTTTGGCCATAGTTAAGAAGGAGATTGTTTTAACCACAGTTCAACAAGAACATGAAAGATGGTAAGTGAGTTCGGGCCATTCAGTTTTGAGGTTTTCTAGTTATAAAGGAGGAAAGAGAATGAAATGCAAATGGTAGAAATTTCTTCTTGACAATGTTCTTATCACTAGGAAAAAGTTGCCTGGGTCTGGGACCTAAACTAGGACTTCAGGGGCTCAAAGGCCATAAGAGTAAAGGTGTGTGGAGAGCAGAAGGGGGAGGGAGGATCGAAAGGCCTTTTTCATTCACCAAATAACCACTAAGCGAAGCTTCCAGGGTCCAGACTCTGAGTGGGCACTATGCACACAGCCCTGGCAGTGGAGCACTTGCCTGGGGAAAAACACAATCGCTTTGTTCTTCTCCAAACCACTTCTTTGTAAAAGCAGCTGGAGGGAAGCCCAGAGGAGAGGCCATCCCCACAGACCAACCACCAAATCACTGGAGGCCTACACAGCAGGGCCCCGGGGACTGTGCCCACCAGTGCTTCTACCTTCAGAACTGCTTTCATGTGAGACCTGGAGGCTGTTCCTGGGTTCCCAGTCTCTTCTATTAACATGCAAATGTCCCTGGGAAAGGTCACACCTTGAGACCCCATCAGCTAACCTCTTGCTCACCAGTTACTTCTTAGCAAGGATTAGCAGAAATTGAACACCCAAAAGGCTTGGAGGTGGGCGGGAAGGTTGGGACTTGTGGGGAAGGAAAGTAAAAGGCCTCTTCCTACTGTCAAGATTTTCCTGAACAATTGCCTGTTTTAATTTGACACAATAAAATCAATATATTTCAATGAAGGTTGATGTGTTTAAACTGTAAAGCAAGATCAAATTCCATTTGTATACCTTTTATGCTTTAGTTATGCTGTAAGTATAACTGCTTCCCTATTTTAGCCAAATTTTTACTAAAATGCTGCCTTCAGAAATGGCACGTCACAGTGGTCATTGGAGTTTTTTCTCCCCCACTCTGTTGAGCACTCCATCTTGTTTCCTCCTCACCTCCTACCTCCTCCCTTCCATCATTCTTGCCTCCTCTCTTCTCTTAGTATAAAAACATCTCCTCATCTTCACCACTGAAGGCATCTCCAGAATGCTGTTGAGCCCACTGGTCCAACTGCCACGAAGTTTTCATCATTCTTTTCAATAAAGCTTTTATTTTTTTTTAAATATTTATTTTATTTTTGCATACAAGTTGGGATGCAGGCGCGGGGCGTGGGGCGGTGAGAGGGTTCACCAGAGACACAGCGGGGAGCAGAACAGGTAGATCGACTGAAATACACTACTGAGGAGAGCAGCAGGCAAGGCAGGAGAGGTCTGCCGCGCCATGTGGGAATTTCCCCGGCCAGGCATCGAACTCGTGCTGCAGCCACCGACAGCTCCACAGCGCTGCATTTATCCTGTTGCGCCACCAGGGAGGCCCTCTTTTCAATAAAGCTTTTAAAACGCCATCTGGAGAGTGTCCCCGTTAGGAGGTAGGCTCCCAAACTGACCAGAAAGACTTGGATCCAATTCCTGGTTCTCCACTTGTAGATATGGGAAGTAAGTGACTTATATGCTCTAAAAATTGGCTTCCTTATAATCTATCTTTTGAAAAGAATCTACCTTGTGAAAGACCTACATCAATACCTGCTTTCACTAACATAAAGACAGCCAAAAAGAATTTTGCTTTTATGACATAAGTCACAAGGGGAAATTTATTCTATAAGTAGCCATTCTAGAGACATCCTGAGCATCAAGAGTCACCCTGCAAGGCTCCTTCCCCAGAACTACTTGTTACAGACTGTGTGTGTACCTTATCCTTCCTGTTTTACCATATCGTAATGTTATTTTAGTTTTTATGCATTTGGTATAATTTGGTAGGCTATTTTTGAATGTGGCAGTGCTCAAAAAAATTCTATATAAATTAATGGGATTTGCTTCTTCACTTTATACCAGTGCATTTGATGAAAGTTCATAGGCATAGTCTACTATGGGGTAGTGGGGAAAACATACACACACATACATATAAATATGTAGGCACATTTACACTGTTTTTATTATATAATATTTGATACATACAAAGTAATAAGCTAAGATATTTAAGTTTATTATGTAGAAATCTATAATTTTAGAAAATGCAGAGAACCATAGTTATAGTTTATACATACATATATACACATACATACACCTATGTTAAAATACAGATTTTAATTTATAGGCGAATGATTTGCCAGGCATTTTTAAATTTAGAGAAAAGGAGTTCTATCTATTCACAAATATGATCATATGTTTACCTCTCTCCACTTAACAACAGATCATGTTTCAAGGTCAGCATCTAGACCATCGTTGTTTATCACTGTGATATGATCTTTGGATGGATGGATACTATCATTTATTTAACCTATTCTCTCTTCACACAGCTTAATTTCAGCTTTTTAAAATGATCATGATCATCATCTTTTGCATAAATATCTTTGCATACTTGTCCACTCATTCTCTTAAAATGAATTTCCAGGAAAGGGACCTATAACTAGGCCTATTACAGCTTGTTTACCAAGAACCTTGGCAGGAGGTTTAGTTCACTCTGTCCATAAGAAAAGGTGTGGCATAGTGGTTGAGAACACAGGATCTAGTTGTGTGACTGTCGCGCGCGGTCCCCCGTCCAGCAGGAAGAAAGACGCGACTCGGAGGTGATCTTCAAAATGGTCTCCCTCAACCTCTTTATTGTTCTCCTTATATACAATGTTTCCACCAATCCTCATACTGTGCTATTGGGCTGCTCCAATCAGGGTAAAGGTCAAACTGGGCCCGACCAATGGTCTTAGTGATCACGCGCGCAC
>PVIJ01001693.1:0-53972 GCA_004024925.1 Scalopus aquaticus
GCAACCCAGATGTCCAAAAATAGATGATTGGATCAAGAAGATGTGGTACATATACACAATGGAATACTATTCAGCATGGAAAGAAGATAAACACATGCAATTTGCAGCGACATGGATGGAATTAGAGGGGATCATACTCAGTGAAATAAGCCAGAAAGAAAGAGAAAAATATCAAATGGTTTCACTTATAACAGGACTACAGGGAGGCCGGGTGGGAGAGAGACAATCAGTGGGGGGGAGGGGGGGAGGAGGGAGCCGGAGGGAGGGAAGGGAAAGGGCACAAAATGGAATAGAAAAGAACACAAGGGACCATGGAGATGGATCACGGGTGAATTGGTGGTGAGCTACCCAAGGGGAATGCAAAATGTAAAAGACATAAATAACAATAAAAATATATATTATATAAAAAAAAAATTCTGTAAAATCCAACATGTAAACTGAGTCACCCTGGCCACTACAAGACTTGGTAGAAAAAGCACTGCACAGAAAAATACTGGATGAAAAACATGACTGCTCCCCAAGACAACAGCCGAAAAGTTTTGGCCAAATGCCTTCCCAACCTGAATTAGGGAAAACTGTCATTCATGAAAATTCACTATAACCCCCTTTTATCTACTTTCTGCCTGGATCACCTTGGGGTAATGTACTCCACAAATTACTTACTGCTGTGTACAATAAAGCCTTCATTTTATTTACAAATGGTAAACCATTTTAAGCTTCAGGGAATGTCTCCGAGATACACAGCAGTCTGGGGTTTAGGAAATTAAGTCTATCTTTATCCTATATATACTTTACACTACAGATTTCAATTAAATCCCTCTCAGCTTTGTTTTTCCAAATGTATTATTACATTAAACAATCTCCATTCTCCCTGTCCACCTGATGACTTCAATAGTGCAGAGTTAAATCTTTTCCAGTTCTGCTGGAACTTTCTTCACCCCTCACAGAGATAGAGTGTTCAAAGCCAGATGAAAGCCAGTGACAAAGAGAAGTAGGGTATGAAAGTAATCACTGAAAGAAAGTTTTCACCATCGTTCTTAGTTCTAAGACACCAAATAAAATAAACATCCTTTCACTCAAACTACCAGCATAAAGAGAGAATTCTATTTGCTGAGAATGAACAGAACAGTTCTTTGATTTCTCTATGTAATGAATTGCTTGTAGGACACTTCACAAAGTACTAAGGCAGCTGTTACTTGAAGCCACCAATCAAAGAGGAGGGATGATCCTCTATGCTATAAAAGTCATTCCTGTACTGGATAGGACAGATTAGCACAAAAGTTCCTAACAGTTTTTCATGCAGTTGTGAGATATGCTATCCTATCCACCAATTAATTGGTATTATCTGGTTAACTAGATAAAATGATTGTCAACGGGAGGCAGGCAATTATCTTAGAAGATGTATGAAGCATTTGATATGTACTACCCCATCCCCAGTGGTTCTCAGTTAATCACTAAGTTACTCCTAAAAACTCCTCTGAACATAAAAGCCTATTTATATCTTCACACACACAATATTTATTTGAAGGCAAATGTCTGTGATACTTTGCTGCTACCATCTAACAGACCCCTCAGTCATTCCCCCTGATTTCATCATAATTTTAACTACACTGGCATTTTCTCAAATACTATTCCAATCTGAATTCTTAGTTCAATGTGTATATAAATGATCCTAGTTGTGTCTCCCTACGGTCATGACTTTTATTTCCCTGATGAGTATCTTTTGACGTGCTTACTGGCCATTTTTGTAGCTTCTTGGGAAATGTCTATTCATTTCCCTTACCATTTTAAAATTGAGCTGTCTTTTTATTGTAGGAGTTGTAGGAGTTTTTTAAGCCTACAAGTATTTTCTTCCATTCTGAGGGTTACCTCTTTCTTTACCTTCCTGAGAGAGTTGTTTGAGTATAAACACTTTTCATTTTGGTGAAATTCAATGGTCTATCTTTTCTTTGGTTGGTTGTCCATTAATATTTAAGGAAGAAACTAGAGGTAAAAAGATATGAGGATATCTTATAGAAGGACAAATGATTCAGGTTTGTAATTATCAGAGAACTGAACTGGCCACTTATTTAAATCATAAATTCCCACTGAGGAAACACATCCACTTTATCTTGATGGAAAGCAGGAAGGAAATTACTTATTTCTAAGTTTTTGATTAACTGATAATTTAGACTAAGTGCTTGACTTTGGATGCCAAGTGGTCAACAAGCTGCAAAGAAATAAAATCCCAATGAGATCTACATATTTTCAGAGATATTTGCCACAAAAGCTAAATTTCCATAGTTCTTACTGGTCTTGGAATTGTTTTTTCAAACTGAGCATATTTCAAATGTATCTTTAAAAGTTGCAAACTAATAGGGCCTCCCTGGTGGTGCAGTGGTTAAGCGCTGTCGGCAGCGGCGACATGGGTGCGATGCCTGGCAGGGGATATTTCCACATGGCGCGGCAGACCTCTCCTGCCTCACCTGCTGCTCTCCTCAGCAGTGTATTTCCGTCGATCTGCCTGTTCTGCTCCCCACTGTCTCTGGTGAACCCTCTTGCCACCCCATGCCTCTGGCCTGTACCCCAGCTTTTATATATAAATAAATCTTAAAAAAATTTTTTTTAAAGTTTCAAACTAATATTTTTTCTGAAACTGCACAAAATTAGAGTGGCATGGTATAATCTCAGTGCTTCATAACTGCTCGAGAAATAGCAAATAAATATATTACCCCAAACAATCCATTATGATTACACTAATTTTTCTAACAAAAAGAAACGAAAAACCCTAGTAATTAGGGTCCTGAAAAGGTACCCAATACTGCTCTAATATCTTTATCAGTCATATTTTTGATAAAAATTAGCTTAAATAGCTTAAAATGTGAATTAATTTACTTCTGAACTGGATCTCATAAAAATGGTTAAAAAGATAAACTTTCCATTATGTCTACTTAACCACACTTTTGAAAGTCTTAAGAGGAAAGAGAGAGAATAAGGAGAAGGAAAGAAAGAGAAAAAAGGGGGAAGAAATTAAAGAGAAAAAGAAGTATGGAAGACAGAAAACCCCAAAACAAACTGGTTGGAGCACCTGCTTGGCAGACAACATTCCAGAAAAGCCTACTGAGAGGGTACATTTCCCTGGGCTCTCAGCCAGATCACCAGCAAAGTTCTGCAAGAAAGCACAGGAGGTAGGTGACCCTAGAGAGTATTATGACCCACCATATATTCATACAGAGTTTTGTCTCTAAGATGTGGGGCAAATGTCACTGTATTTCCAGAGCTAGGGCTCCTCCTAGAGAGAAAACAGTTAAATTTCCCTTCCCACCACAAAGGCCAGCATCCTCTTAAACACAGAATTAAGTGATGGCAACATTTTGGGTTTTGGTTAATGGCAAACTAGTGTACCAATATTGTAGAAAAAAAGAAGAAAGCACAGAGACTGTAGTGCAAAGACCCATGAAATTTCCAGCGTATCTTTGCTGTGCAGTTCTCTTAAGATAGATTATTTTTTAGTGTCTAAAATAAGCAGAATGGCATTTTTTTCAGACAATACCTTTGAATTCAATCCAGCTTCTAAATTTATAGTCATAAATGTAAATTATAAGGCAGGATTTCCTTATTGTAGCGCTTAGGAGACAGATTTTTCAAAAAGTGATTGAAGTCAATTAAGCTCTTCTAAAGATACTTCTCATAAATATAACAAATACCACTGACTGTAGTGTTAATCCAAACTGATTCAGTTTATTTACTATATCGGTACCATTTTTTTTTTATCATGCTTAACAAGGATTTGCTGAATGAATGAGGACCAAACCTCAATTTGAGTTTGTTTTGGAAATAGGGAGATGACAACATAGGATAAAATCTCCTTATTCTTTCTAGATCTATCGGGGTCTTATTTTGATTCAATCTTTGCAATTCAATGCAACAGAGACATCAGGAAAAGCAGGAAAGTGAGAGGAGAAAGGGCAAGAAGGAGTACCTGACGATGCCAGACAGAGCTCCTCCAATGGTGACAAGGGTTGCATCAGAGCTCAATCAAGCTAAAGGGTCCCAATCTCACTTCAGCACAAGTTGCAATCAAAAATTAAAATGAAATAGTCTACATCAATAAAACTGATCTACTTGACCCTTTATCTTAGGAAAGATAAGGTAAGCTCATTGCAAATATGACTTTTCTCATTCCCTTCTGCAGTTTTGCACCTTAGTATAGCACAATATTTGAGATAGCCAAGTACTAAAAAAGAGAAAAACATTACACAGGAGCAATTCTTAAGGACTATGTGATGAGTTGTGATCAGACGATTGAACTATGTATGCACTGGCCCCCAAAACTTCAGAACATGATCTTAATTGAAAACAGGGTCTTTGCTGATGTAACTGGCTATGATGGGTAAAAGTTGAGAAAGGTGGGCCTTTAACTGAATATGATTACTGTCCTTACAAATATAAAAAATTTGGAGGGCCTCCCTGGTGGCACAACGGTTAAGCGCTGCGCTGTGGAGCTGTTGGCAGCGGCAATGAGAGTTCAACCCTTGGCCCGGGAGATTCCCACATGGTGCGGCGGACCTCTCCTGCCTCACCCTCCGCAGTGTATTTCTGTCTACCCGCCTGTTCTGCCCCCTATTCTGTCTCTGGTGAACCCTCTCACTGCCCCATGCCTTGGGCCTGTACCCCAGCTTGTATGCATAAATAAAAAAAAAAAATCTTTAAAAAAAATATATAAAAAATTTGGACACAGACAGGTACTCAAGAAGAATGTCAAAGGAAGACTGGCATTGTACTGCACAAATAAGAAACTACCCGAAGCTGGAGAGTGGAAGATAGCCTTCACTAGCACCTTCCAGGGGAGCATGACTCTGCTGACATCTTGATTTCAGACTTCTGGCATTTACAACTATAAAAAAACCCTGTTATAAGCCATCCAGTACGTGGTACATTGTTACTGCAGCCCCAGAAAACTAATGCAGAAAATAAGAGGCTAATGTGCACCAACTAGCCTATGCTCTTTAAACAGCATTTCAGATCCAATCCTGCACCCCATGACTACTGCTACATTAGTTGCGGCCCCAACACCTTACTCTTCATCTGCAGCAGCTGTCTGTTCTTCTTCACTTCAGACTCTTCCTCACCTCCCAACTGCCAAACCCACCTGTACACCACCATGACATTAACCTTCAAGAGATGCCAGCCTCTTTGCATTGCTCTCTTGTTAAAAAAAAATTCCTAGTAGCTCACCAATTCCCATAGGAAAAAGCCCAGATTCTCGTGCTGAGTATTCAGGCCTCTCTTTTCTAAGCTATTTCCAACTGCTGTGCAACATTTTAGAATATACAATCATTATTCTTGATGCCATGCCTCCTCCCCTGCTTGTCACCCTTCTCCTTCACCAATCTAAATCCTGATCCCTGAGGACAATTGCCTAGTCTCCCTTCCTCCTCTTAGTTTTCTCTATATACTAAAGCTCACAGCAAAGGCACTATCTCTGACTTCTATGCAATTCTGATATCAGTCACTCTTCACTCTTCTCAGACTGCCTGGCATGGTTACCTGGCCTTTTAAATGTGCATGCTTTGATTCCACAGCTGGACTCAATCTGGAGGTTATTCCTCAATGCCAAGGACAGTGACAGACATAGTATAGGGAAGCTCTAAATTTTTACTGAATTAACTATTATACATACACTAAAAATTCTTAGAAATGTTACTTTTGACTTTTCAACTGAGGACTTAAAATTGAGTATCTACAAATTTCATATAATCCTAAAGGTTTCACATATCTCTGAATAATTTAAAGCTTACATGGAACAAGAAAAAAATAAATGACTTTTACTTACCATTCTTCATCACGACATTGGACCAGACATTGGCATTCAAGGCTTGTACAATTCGCTTTACTCCTGTAGATTCTGGGAAGTCATCTGATCAGAGGGGAGGGGAAATCTATATATATCTATCTATATATATATTTATACACACTTACATATACATTATTTTTTATATCTATATATATATATATCCCAAGTCATATTTTTAAATAACTATGATTTAATTACCTTGCTTATTTGTTATTTCACACTGTAACTAATGTGGTAAGAAAAAAATTAAAGCTCCTGATAAGAATATTCTAGAAACCAATGAAATAAACACACAGTGTAAGAGGTTTATATAATAAAGTCGTCCCTATTGCCTTGCCAATGGAATCCATTCATATTTTCCTGAAAATGTTAGCGTCTATTAATTACACAACACTGGGATAGGACTAGAGATAATAATCTTGGTTACTTATAGTGAATGAGTTTCCTGAAGGCAAGAATGGTCCTCTTAGTATGCCATAAAATCCTATAAACACCCTATTTTTTTTTTCAGAAGCCATAGAATGATTCTCTATGGTAGATACCTAGAGAATCATTTCTAGAGAAAGCAAGTTTAAGAATGAGAAATAAATTACTGTAAGAGACAGGCAAGGAATCATCAAAAACAAAAAAAAAAATTAGTGCAGCACTGGTAATATCCTGCTTCTGGAATTTAACTGGTACTACTCAAAGTAACAGGACAGAATCCCAGCTAGCACACCAATAGTAAGGTGGTATTCTCAGCTGCAATGTAGGTATGAGTGTGCTCAAAGGAAATGGATATCCTAAGACAATGAGTACTGAAAAACTGGACATAGAAAATGGCAGAAATAACTTTCATGTGATTGAAAGAGAAAAGTCTCCTAAGAATTTACAGTGCATATTCAACAAAGAACCTATCTCTAATGGCTTTTCTGACCCTGGGTAGTTTAATAAGAAGAGCACAGAATTAGAAGTCAGAAGATCTGAATTTGAACCCAGCCTCTATAACTTATTTGCTATTTGATCAAAGTCAAATAATTTATGCCCTTGAGATATGTGAAACCCACTATTAACAGAAAGATGCATTGGAACAGATGATTTACTAGTATAAACTTCCCATTTAGACTGCAAACTCTCTGAGGGAGGAATCATGTCCTACTGAGTTGGGTATTCCCACTGCCTAACATGGTGCCTGAAACACATCAGGCATTCAATGATTGATGAATCATTTAAATGCCAACCTAACATAAATATGGTGAGGATCAAACTGAAAACACTCTAATAAGATGAGTTTATCATCGTCAATGTTTAAATGAAGAAATGTTTATCTTAACTGTAAATGACTCAATTCTTATAAGAATAACTAATACATCAGATGATATAAACAGGACCAAAATATGGTCTGAAATAAAGAGGTAGAACCAGTAAGATGAAAATTAATAGAAACAAGCATAAAGTGCCATAATGATTGGTATTTGGATAATACATGGAAAAAAACAGAGGTATATGGTTTAAAAACTGTATAAAATAATTCTAGGAAGGTTTTAGTTACTTTACCTAAAAATATCAAAAAACTATTTGAAGATAGAGCTGAATTAATATAAGAGCACTGCAGACAAGGAGCAAGGAGAAGTATATTGGTATAAGGGAACAAAGACTCCAAAATGAAATAGACCTGAACAAATGACTCTATTGTTGACTCCTAAGGGCAACAGGAAAAGAAAATTCTAGTGCCACAAGAAGCCAGTCACATGAGATGATTACAGACACAAAGCAGAGTACAAGTTTTACGGAACCTAGAAAAACATGGCAAGAGAAACCATAGTTGCTAACTTTCAATATTCTTAAAAATGTACAGGAAAAAAACAGCCTTTTTAATTTATTTATGTCTTCTTCTCTGGCAGGGTTTTATTCCCAAATGTAATAACATTTTGGAAAAATTCTAAATAAACCAGAAAATAAAGGTATTTCTTAATCCCTAAAAGTATATAGATTTGCAGTATTGATAACTTATATCCTACCTATCTATTTTAATTCAAGTTCACTGTTTTCTGCTCAGTTCATCTTTTAGAATGACTGGCATCTTCTCAATGCCTCCTCCCAAACAGTCCTCTAACTACAAGTCCAATACCTTTTCCATTTCTTCCCCATGGAACAGCTGATATGTAAGAGTCCATGGTGCTAATGTAATTCTAGAACTTCTAAAGAGAAATAATCTCTCCCATCCCTGAGTACCACAGTGTCAATTATTTTTTGTAACACTGTGACATTCAGCTTGGCAATTCAAATATTTGTATATATGTTTTTATCTTATACCAGACTATAAGTCTTTGGTGGGTCAAAAACCATTTTATCTTGGTTGATTCCACAACAGGCAGCAAAGGTAAACTCAGAAGGAGAATAATGAGAAGACGATGGGGAAGGGGAAAATAGAAGGTATAGAAGGTAGAAGGAGGCAACTGAATGAGAGCTAGCCTAGAGGAGGGCATTCTGAGTTGATTTTTGGTTTCAAATGTTCAAAAGACAGGGCTGACAAGCAACCTAGGGTTCCTGATCCTAAGTTACTAAGAATTAAAAAAAAATTTTTTTCTGCATACAATTCAAACTTTCCTCCTTTGTCAGTGGAGTAATAATCGAAAAGTGGGGAAATAACTTAAGATTTAAGATAGAAATCTTCTACCTTTATCCAAAAGAAAAACATTCCAAAAAGCCTAAAATACTGTTGAAACCAAGTACATGGATTATTTAATAAATAATAAGCCACATCAATGGATTTTGCACAGATCTTTTCAAACAACTGGGGGGGAAATGCTGTGCTTCTTCTTCCTTGAATAGTATAATCTCCCATATCTGAATCCAAGCGCCATGTTTCCTCCTGATACATAAATACTTACCATCCTCCTCAGGCAACTCTTCTGGACTAAGTTCTACCAATTCAAAGCCATGTTTGATACACCATTCTTGAGCTTTTTGTCGGTTAACACCTAAAATCAAATGCAAAAGAATCTTTTAAAGTAAAAATAAAACTTGAATATTGCTATAATACTTTTCACAAATCTCACAGTGTTACCCTTAATGTCAGCATTATTCTAAGTGCATCCAACTTATAAAGTAGTATAAAAAGAATGATTTCTCGGGCCTCCCTGGTGGCGCAGCGGTTAAGCGCTGCACTGTGGAGCTGTCGGCAGCGGCGACGCGAGTTCGACATCCGGCCGGGGAGAATCCCACATGGTGGGGCAGACCTCTCCTGCCTCGCCCGCTGCTCCCCTCAGCAGTGTATTTCTGATCTGCCTGTTCTGCTACCCGCTCTGTCTCTGGTGAACCCTCTCGCCGCCCCATGCCTCTGGCCTGTACCCCAGCTTGTATGTAAAAAAATAATTAAAAAAATAAATCTTTAAAAAAAAAAAAGTGATTTCTCATACCTAGGCGTCCGTTCTTAAAAAAAAAATAAAAAACAAATAATGCATGAGCTGAAAATAATTTGCAAGTTAATAACGTCACATGAGATGTACCATTGTAAGTTAAGGGAACAAACTGTTTACCAAGGAATGCAAATGTAGGTACCAACCACCTACCATCCTATCCAAGTGGGGTGCCTTACCACTTTCAGACACTCGGTCACAGACCAAGATCATCACCTCAGGTAACCATGCTTCTGCCAGTGGAAGCCAAGAGGAGACACTATCAAGACCAGATTTCTAGAGGGGAGAAAAACAAACAAAAGCTGGAAATGAGACCACTAAAAACATTCCCAGAAAATGCTGGGGTTTGGGGAGAGGAATATAAGATAATTTCTTACTCAAGCCTCCATGAAAAATAAATCTTACTTGTGTGCTGTCAAAATAAACCACAAAGGCTTGGACAGATTCCGCAATCTCTGCAGTGACGAGGTATTTGTTTGGTACCACACATAGATTGATATCTGCTGAGTAGTATTTATTATCAATGGTCCAGGGATAATACCTCACGGCATCATTGGCAGTTGCTTCCACAATAAGATCTTCTGTTCCAAGGATTTCTAAACAAATGACACATCATTACCATGAAAAAGCAAAACCAATATACATTTCTCAATTTTCTCAGGGGTTTACCATATCAATATGGTATTTTGACAGTGTCTGTCTCCGTCTGCAGTATGCAAGGATTTCAAGGGCCTCACATTTACTAGAATATTTTGTTCTTTGAGCATTTGACTATAAAAGTAATGGTGACAAAGTTTAACTAATTGGATTTTTTCTTTCAGAACACAAAAAATATTTGTGCCTGAATTAGATAATAGTAAAGAATAAAACTGTCACCTAACCAAATACCCAGAAAAGAGCAAGTAGAAAAGAAAATGACCACTTCATTTATTTTAAAGCTTACATACTTCATGGGAGATAGATTATAAAAATTTTCAAGAATCTAACTTTTTTGTACTTTTTGCAAACTAACAGGAAGAAAGCACTAAGGCTAAACCATTAATGGGAAAGAGGAGCCACACACACGCTTTGGGCCAAAAGCTTACATTATTAATTCAATTAATGAAATAATAGAAACGATACTGATGAATGACCCAAATTCCATTTCTCCTTAGACAAAGACACTTAGGGTAAATTTTAAATACAGAATAGCTAAGCAAATTATATGACTTAGAGTATAACTAAACTTTCAGAAACCTGCAACATGAGTATAACTTGAGTGATGAATAAAAATATGTTCATGGAACCAGAGGCTTCCATGTCATACAATTATTTAGAAACATTAGAAATTATTCTAACCCAAACACTCATCTTTCATGTCCATATCCTCAACCTCCATTTTATAGGTGGGGGAATGAGCTTAGAGAAGTAAAGTGACAGGCCACCAACCAGTTATTATAAGAATATACAGCAAAATAGCCACAAACTCTTTCTCAGTACATACTAAATATTCCTCAAACACAATTAGCTGGACACAGAAAACCAGAAGTTAATTTTATATTCTAGAGCTAAGATTACGTATTTGGAATAGTGCCATACTTTTTGCTGAACATAAAGATGGGAAATAATTCAGTCCAAAAAATAACGTACTATATAAAAAGTGCACATGTACTCTTTCTGTTTGTACACTTTTGTCATGTGATTATTAGGAAGACTGGTCTGCTGAAAATGGAACCTCTTTAATAAATTTAAGATTTTACCTTTGACACAAACACTACAAAACTATCTTTAAAAGAATCTTTTTTAACCAAAACCAGAATCGTTACTTTTAAATTAACAGAAGATCTGTGCCAAAATTTAAAAATCTGAGTTTACCTTGTCTCTTTAAGAAATCAGAATTCTTTCTGCTTAATTTCTAGCTAAAGTCATAATGTCTTAAGTATCAATCAAGTTCCACAGAAATCAGCTGCAATATCCCTCATGAAGCATCAAGACAAATTCAGGGCAGGAAATAACCAAGAAGAATAGGTAAGTCATTAAAATCAAAGATTCTGTTTTCATGTAAATGTATCAGAGGAAAAAAAACAACAAGTACACAAAGCCTCCATTAGCATTCAAAGCATTCAAAGCTAACATTCCCTTTAGCTTTGAATGCTTTGAATGCTAATGGAGGCTTTGTGTACTTGTTGTTGTTTTTTTTTCTCTGATACATTTGCTAACATTCCCGGGCCTCCCTGGTGGTGCAGCGGTTAAGTGCTGCGCTGTGGAGCTGTCGGCAGCGGCGACGACGCGAGTTCGACGCCCGGCCAGGGAGAATCCCACATGGCGCGGCAGACCTCTCCTGCCTTGCCCGCTGCTCCCCTCAGCAGTGTATTTCTGATCTGCCTGTTCTGCTCCCCACTCTGTCTCTGGTGAACCCTCTCGCCGCCCCATGCCTCTGGCCTGTACCCCAGCTTGTATGTATAAATAAAATAAAATAAAATAAAAAAATCTTAAAAAAAATAAAAAAAAAATAAAGCTAACATTCCCACCTTCAACCAGGTGAAAAAGCAGTATGTAGCTATTTGGAGCGCTAAATACTGCACAATCAGCGCACAACGGAATACGCGGACATGAACATGCAGAAGACAGCAAACTAAACCAGAGAAGAGCAAAAAGTAAAAGCTGACATTTTTAAAGGAATGAGAAATTATTAAATAGATTCAGTCTTCGTTCATGGGTAATTTTTTAAAACAGAGAATTATTACAATATTTTTAAATGGGGTATGCCCAAAGAGTAAAATAATGAATCCATTTGGTAAAGGAGGAAGTACAAGGAGCACTGGATAGTTCCAACATCACCACAGTTCTTCCTATTTCCTAACTGGCTGTATGATTAAAAACTGAAATAAAACTTGGGTTATGCTATTTTCAAATCAGTGTCTTCAACTAATATGAAGAAATAAAATCAAATTAAAATGCCATATCCTTACTATCAATATAACTCAGAATACTTAGATTCATTATGGTTGGTTCACTTTATTAATCAATGCTTAGAATACAAGAAAACCAATGTATGTTACTCTCAGTTTTTAAAATTTCAATTTTATCCTGCCTTTGATTTTCAATGATTAAGGTATTTATTTCCTTAATACATATTCAAGAAGCTATTTCTTCTTCTTCTCCTAAACCAAGATGAGGACAGAAGCAATAAGTTGGAAAAATGAATTCCACCTTTCAATGTTATTGCAGCTGGATGCTTTTTTAAGAAATTATTTTGTGTTGCCTAAAGAATTTGATGGCTCAATTTATTTCTTCTTTTTTTTCTTTTTACTTTAAAATATCTAACCAGATACTTTCAGTGTGACTGCCTACGAACCTTATCATCCCATCTGTGCAATACTTAGAACTAGGGAGAGAATGGTGAAAATGATCTCCTAGTTCTTCCCATCAGCATCATAATGTAGAGTTTAATTTTTAAAATGTGTCTACACTAAAGATGGCTTTTCTTCCTCACCTTTTCTATTTTGTTTCAAATGCTTAACAGTTTATTCTTTCCCAAATTAAAATAAAAAATATATTATCACTCAATTGTATATATGGCCAGGAGTTTCTGGAGGTCAGTACAATTCACTTAACTTCATTATTGAGAAAATTGAGGGCCAGCCAAAAGATGCCACTCGCTTACCAGGAGCAGAGCCTAAAACAGAATCCAGGTCAGCAGCATTCTTTCCTAAGACACTGCAATGCATTACACATTGCAGTACTTAGCATTTGAGCTAGCTCGCTCAAGTGTCTAACCATCACAACTATCTTCTGCCCTTTTAGTAACACCAAAAATAACAAAGAGGGAACCAGAATATGAACCCACAGCAAAATTAACCCATCAGGAAACTGTCTACAGGTTGTGGTATTTATGTCAAAAGTGAGTCATAGCGAGCCTGTGGGGTTTTTTGATTTTTTTTGCCAGACAAACTTCCTAGAAAAACCTGCCAATTGTCTCCCTTCTTTGCCCTTCACTAAAATGAGTTTTGATGTACTCAAAGTGATACACTATTAAAATCAAAAGCAGCCTCTCCCTCCTCCTGGTGGATGTCAGCCTGTCTCATTCACACTGCTGGCAGCCACCTGGTGGAGCTGTAATACATCATTTTTAAAGAAATGAACTCTAGCTGATTCTATTACTACAAATTTGGTTTCATAACTTGAAATAATCTGGAGTGTCTGCAGATGACAAGTTAAGTATCAACCCAGTTCCAGCAGCAACTATAAACCTTTCCCCCAGTCCCAATATCTTTCCCTATTTGAAAAACTGTTTTACATAGCCATCAATGTTCCCGTAACTCCTATCTACTTTCTCACTTCTTGAACTTATTTCCTCTACAGTCCCACATGACAAGTTATTGAAAAGATTCAACTGAGTTAAGAAAGCTGTATGCTAAGGAAGCTTTTTAGTTCAGTAACTCCACAACTCTTCTTTTCTTCGAGCCCTGCTTTGTAGCACCTTACTTATTCTAACGGTCTTGCCCCTAGTGAAGGTAAATTTGGTAAGTGATCAAATGAAAGGCAGCAGCTAGCTTTCTACAGATCAGAATCAATAAGAGGCGATACTCTCTTGAGCACAATTTAGGAAGCAGACAAGTTCTAAGGTAAATTCCTAAAATACCACAAATGCTCGTTTTCTCTCTTACACTTACACACACACACACACACACACACACACACACACACACACACACACCCTATTATTCTTACCTCACCCCTTCAACTATCCAGTCAAAAAAGACAAAATAAGTATATTCTAAACTAAGCATACTGATACTGTTTTAAACTAATCAGATCTCCTTCAGTGGTAAAATTAAGGGCTATTTTTTATGTCAGGGTAATAATGTATGCTTAACTAACCATGACATTCTTTGTGGTGAAAAGTTTATCCAGTGGTTAAATCATATTGTCTACGTCCTGAGAAAAGTGATAGCTGCCATCTCAAATCAAGATGATCCTTCCAGAAATCATCACTCTTCTGAGAATACAGTTGGTTTCAGGCTCTCGCTTGGGACTGAAACTGACCTTGCAGCCAGACATCATAACCTCTCACCCCAGAAGCAAATGTCTTTCACGGAATCCACTCTCCTGGGGACCCACAGTTCCCCTTCCTCCCATTTGAGGTGGCAGAAATAACCACCAGAGAAGAAGGCCATAAAGGAGAGACAGCAGAGACCTGGTCAGGGAGAGCTACATGTGAATGTTGGTGCTGTGAGAACAGTCAATTCACCTCTCTGCATCTCATTTCCTCCTCTGCACATGGGGACAAAACAGCCCTCAAAATGGCTACTTGAAGATTAAATGATACAACATATAAGAACATATAGGCAGTGTAGGCCCTCCTTGAAGGTTCATGCCCTCCCTCCCAGCTCAGGTTTGTGATTATGACAGCACTCCTGACAGAGGATCGTGATTAGAGACAATGAGTTAAGGAACATTATAACTAGGAAATAAACATTTCCTTTAAGCTGTCTGGCCCTTCCCTTGCCAAAACATTCTCAAATATTTCTTTTTCCATTGTTAAGGCACAGAATGAGACAGAAGAAAAGGAATTAGGAAAATTATAGGCCGCAGCACAGTGTGACATCAATTGAAAGGGAAAGTGGCCATTATGAAAGAAAAGAATTGAGTGAAAGACGATTGGGGGGAAATATGAAAGTCGGAGTTTTCCTTAACCAGCAAGCAAGGCAAAGAAAGACCTTTAAAAATCCTAACAGCTCTATATTGTTGCAACCAGCTATGATTTCATGACAATGTCATACAACGTATGTGCTGCTGCCAAATATTTTGTGGCATTATTAACTGAATAATTCCCTAAGTTTTAGCAGTAGCTCACACTGCTCTGATGCCATGTGGCATTTAATGATGCTGTGTGACATGAGAGTTGGGATGTCACACAGACAAACATTAGGAAATTCATATCTGTGATAATCTGAATCATCACACTGGAGTCTCTTGGAGCAAGTCTAAGCAATATCTGTTTCAGGCTATGTAACAGACCAATCACTGAAGCAGTATAAAATTGCTGAGGGAGAATAAGGTCGAGTTGAAGCAACATACCACTACTTTAACAACAGTGCTGCAATTCAGATTTACTTACAATACAACTACTTTTCCTCACATACTCCTCTCTGGTCACACTCTAAATTCACAGTTCCACATCCTTTTGGGCGTTTTATAACCCAGAAGGGAAGTTTTAAAAGTTGTAGTGGAGAAAATCCAACTCAGTCCTCCTCTTTTTTCTCAAGTTTACATTTTCCTAACAGCTAAATGGAATTGGTCACCACAGCTTCATCTTAAAATAACTGTGGGGGTCAGGGATCACATGGTCTCTGCTTGCCCTTAGAAGACCTCACAAATCACTGAAGACAAACATGCACACCAGGAGACAAAGAAGCAGAAGGCAGTTGAGAAAGAACATGCAGAAATGTTTATGAGAACCAGGGAGCAACCACTAGCCTCTAAATTTTATGGGCTGTATGCAAAGAACAGTATCAATCCCAGTGACACAGCTGACAGAATTCCTACTCATGTTTGGGGAAGAAGGCTTCTTTGAATTACATTACTCTGACTTAGTTACCCGAATCATAGTTCTATATATACATGTAAAGGAATGGTTCTTTACAGAGGGAGGGTGGTGGTTTTGTACCCCAGTGGGCATGCAGCAACATCTGGAGACATTTCTGGTTGTCACAAGTGGAACATACTACTGGCATCTAGAGGACAGAGACCATGAATACTTAACACCCTACAATGCACAAGACAGCCCCACACAACCACCTGACCCAGAATGTCAGCAATGCTAAGGCTGAAACATCCTGATCTAAAGCAAAGGAACATGTGGAAGTGAAACAAAACAAAGATTCTGGAATGCAAAGCTGGCTTTATTCTTTCTCAAAAAGCTGAAACTAGTCTTTATAGCCAGGCAGCAAAAGCTCCCACCACAGATACAAATAAATGCCTTTCCTTTGTATCCAATAAAATCTCTCTCTAATAAAATCTATCCCAAGTGTCTTCTTTAATGATTTTTACCATAAGAATTATCTGGCAATTAATCTTAGATGCTCTGAAAATAATTTATGAATGGCGATTTTCCTGGAAGAAAGGATATGCAAGCTGAAACAGAACAGTTATGAGATGAAAATTATTTTTATATTCAAATAGCAATTTTTCATAAACAAATCAGCATCAAGTAATAAAACCTCACACAAAAAAGTCAGTGTCTGCTCAGGATGACAGCAGAGTCTGCAACAGATGCTAATTTACTCTAAAAGGAGGTTATGTTTCTGAGATGGATTTTTCAAAAGAGTATGTTTAATGAAGAGCGTTACCTTTGAAGCCTCTTTATTTAAATATTGAAAATAAGCTCAGTCTACTGAAAAACATAAAGCTAACAGATCCAAAATCCCAGTATCCAAACATTACACAAGAAGGGTAAAATCCAGACTGGGCAACAACAAAGAATCCTGGCGGGTGGGGTGGGAGGGTGGTGAGAAGTTGGAATTAATCAAAATTTAAAACTTTTGTATTTCAAAAGATATTGTTAAAAAACAATCCACAGAATGGGAGAAAATATGTGTAATAGATTTAAGTGATAAATGACTTGTATCCAGTATACTCTTACAACCCATGAAGAAGACAACAAGCCAAACAAAAAATGGGCAAAAGATTCCAACAGACTTCAAACAGATGATAAAACACTGGCGGGCTGGCCTGGTGCTGTGGCTAGAGATGCTGTCAGGCCGTGAGGGCATGTAAGTAGCTAGGAGCCCTACACTGAAGGCACCAAAGTAAAGTGAATACTGAGTGTGGGAGTGTGTGAAGACACAGACCACTGAATTTCTTTGGAGTACACGTTATGAAACCTTTCTGGAGCAGGTCTACAAGCTGTGTACCCAAATGATCTGATGGTGAAGAGAAGACATTAACAGGGGACGTCAAAACCAGTCCTCCACACGGTGTCCGCACGGTGCTCCAAAGAAACAGCTGCCTCCTATTCCCAAAAATGCTTTGTCGTAACTAAGCTACATCTCCTGCTCCAGCACCACAGCCAACAAATGGCACACATGCTTCTAACGGACCTTTCTACCTGGAATATGCTCTTCTTGCTGAATTTACTTTCTGAGCAGAAGTTACCAGGCATCTATGTGCAGCCACTTACCGTTCTACATTAATGTGGTTTGGAGCAATATTCATACAGCATGGACTTCATCAAGATGGTGTATTTAAGTTTAGATTTACATCCCTGACAATTATCTGGATGGTGACTGTCCATGCTTGGTGTTTGATATTTCCATTTTCCACCCACTGGATGACCCCAACTCAGGGGAACTGGATGTGAAGAGAGAATTTGCAAAGTGGAGGCAGACCCATAATCACTTTCCTCAAGTATTAATGTAAGGAGAACTTTCTACAAGATTGACACAGCAAACCCCCTAAAACCCAGCTCTATATGAAAATGATATTCAGCTTTTTAAAAGTAAAGGGGGTAATGGCACAGCGGTTGAGAGCTGCACTGTGGAGCTGTCGGCAGGGTGCGATGCGAGTTCGAAGCCCAGCCAGGGAGAATCCCACATGGTGCAGCAGACCTCTCCTGCCTCACCCACTGCTCCCCTCAGCAGTGTATTTCTGATCTGCCTGTTCTGCTCCCCACTCTGTCTCTGGTGAACCCTCTCGCCGCCCCACTCCTCTGGCCTGTATCCCAGCTTGTATGTATAAATAAAATAAATCTTAAAAAAAAATAAATAATAAAAATAAAAGTAAAGGGGTCTTAAGATATGAACTGCTCATCTATCTGACCAACCTAAAATTGAACATCCCTGGAATCCTTCAGGACATGAAGCCAGAGAGAAGATGCTGACTCTGGAAAAAGAGGCCTGGAGAACAGCACAACAAATATGTTCATGTTGTTGGCGTATAGTGGGTAAAAGCTGACTCAGTACAACCTTTTGATAAAGCAAACAGTAGCAACTTAAGAGCTGGTGATTCCAGGTAAACCATGTCCTTTCAGCATAGGACTCTGGCCTAGTTCAAGGCGGCCAATGGCAGAGGACTGCCTGAAGAGAAAAACTGTGTGAACACTGATATCAGTGTGGCCCACAGATGCTTCAGTTCTAACAGCAACTTTGGAAATCTCTCTTTAAGTAACGCATCACTTCTGTCAGTAGTGTCTTTAGGGTGGTTATCTAGTTCAACTCCAAATTATTGGAGACCCTGAGGCTTAAGTGTTATAAATAAACACTGAATAAAGTGTTAAAGATAAGGTGCATTTATTTCAATTAGTAAGAGTCCAGCACTATCAAATGATTTCTAAATCAGTGGTATCAGCTGTACATAATTAGGATGTTGAGATGAGGCAGATCAGCTTCCTTAAGTGGAAGGTCATTTGAACCTCAGTCTTACTGATGAATAAACGGTTATCACCGAGGTACATATTAGATGGATGAGAGGAAGCCAGAACACTTTTTCATAGTTTTGGGTTTTGGATTTTTTTAAGCAAATTACGATGTTTCTCTGGCAGGAGGAACACAAAGTGTTAAAATGTTTTCTTATGAAGTCAAATATTTAAAATGATGAAACACTAATGTATTTTGTAGCGACAAAATAAACCAATAAATAATTTTAAAAAAAGATAAAAGAACAGGATATATGCTCATGAAAAGAGTCTCAACACCACTAGTTATCAGGGAAATGCAAATCAAAACCATAATGAGATACTACCTCACACACCAGAATGGCTATAATAAAAAATACAGATAATAACAAGTATGATCAAAAACATGATGGAAATGTAGAGTGGTACAGCCACTATGGAAAAGTCCAGGAGTTTCACAAAATAGTACAATTGTTTCTTAAAATATTCATTATAACATTATTCATAACAGCCAAAAATTGGAAACCCAAATATATATCAGCTGATGAGTAGATAAATAAAATGTGGTATATCCATACTATGGAATATGAAGTATGACTTTAACACAGAAGAATCTCAAAAACATTAAGCAAAAGAAACCAGATACAAGAGACCTCATATGATGACTCCTCTCATAGAAAGACAGGAAGTACATTACTGGTTGCATAGAAACGGGAGTGTGAATAGGGAGTGACTGCCAACAGGTTTCCTTCTGGGATGATGGAAATGTTCTACATTAAAAACAGGTGGATTTTATGGTACTTAAATCACACCCCAATTAAAATACTAAAAATTCAAGGAAGCTGTTTTAATGGTAATTGAAAATTTTTAACTATATTAAATATCATACCTAAAACACAGTAAAGTTCCCCTACCCTCAGTACCAGCTGAAATCACTTCTTTAAAAAAAAAAAAAAGAGATCACCTACTGAAATCACTCTGTGATAACAACACAAGACCTTTGTGGTAGATCTTGCTGTCCCAATCTTTCTTCAAAGAAAACAAAGACTTAGAATGATATAATCCAATTAAAGGCAGGATCCTCCTACTGCAACAAAATAAACTATTTTGCAAAAGCAAAATTCCTGAAGTAAACCAAATGCTCTACTCAGAATACCTCAGGCAACTAAAGAAAAAAAGCAAATTAGAAGACCCAAGCTCTTATTCCTATTCTGTTGTTAAATAATGTTGGCTAAACTGTACAATGACCCCTATCTTTAAAACAAGAATGTTCTTAATAAACTACTATAAAATCCTTTTGTAAGTATACGGATAGACCTAGAAACAAACCCTCCAGTTTAGCAGAAGAATGAATGGTTCCTAAAGAAGTGATGTCATAGATGATAGCTGGTTTTGCCTGTATAAAAGTCCACCAAATCTAATTTATCATGTGATTGTGTTTTAGAAACCTGAAAACCAGAGGACTGTTTCTATGGGTAAATGCACCTGAATTCCTGATACAAAGAGTCAAATTCTATAAGCCACAAGTGGGATGTCTATTCATCTTTAAAATGGGAGTCTTCATTTATCAAGACATAGACACATAAAATCTAACAATGTTAGTGTTAACAAATAGCTAAAACAATCCTAAGAAAAAAAGAACGGGGAATGGGGGGCTTCATGCTCCCTGGCTTCAAGCTATACTACAAAACTACAATGATCAAAACAGTATGTACTGGCATAAAAACAGGCTCACAGATCAATGGAACTGAATCACGGGCTAAGAAACTCGTGTATATATATCGACGGCCAATTTACAACAAAGGAGCCAAAAGCATACAATGGAGAAATGAAAGTCTCTTCAATAAATGATCCTGGGAAAACTGGACAGTCATAAGTAAAAGTATGAAACTACAAGATTATCTTACACCATATACTAAAATTTCTTCAAAATGGAATTTAAGCTCTGAAACCATAAAATACACAGATGAAAACACTGCCTTAGTGATGTCTCTGTGGCTACACCTACAGCAGCAAAGAAAACAGAATATAAGTAAATGGTACTACATCAAACTAAGAAGCTTCTGCACAACAAAAGAGATCACTAAAATGGAAAGGCAGCCTGCTGAATGGAAGATTTTTGCATACCATATATGAGACAAGGGGTTAATATCCAAACTACATATACAACTCAACAACAACAACAAAAATATAACCTGATTAAAAAATAGGCACATTTCATAAAAGATGTTTCATAAAAGATTTCATATAGATGGCCAACTGACATATGAAAAGATGTTCCACATAGTTTCCCACCATTAGGAAAATGCAAATCAAAGCCACAGTGAGATTTCACCTCATCAGGTAGAATGATTCTATTATCAAAAAGTCAAGAAACAATAAATGTTGGTGAAGATACAGAGGAAAAGGAATCCTCATGTACCAATGGTGGGAATGTATACTGGTACAGCCACACAGAAAACAGTATGGAGGTTCCCCAGAAAATTCAAAATATGACCTAACAATCCCACTTCTGAGTATTTACCCAAAGAATATGAAAACACTAATTCAAAAAGATATTTGCACCCCTTTGTTCATTGCAGCGCAATTAAAAAGCCAAGATACAGAAACAACCAAAGCACCCAGAGATTAGACTAAGATGTGGTTTATATACACAATGGACTACTACTCATTTAAAATTTTTTTAAGAGGTGAACTCTTGCCACATTCAAGAACATAGATGAACCTTTAGGGGAATATGATCAATGAAATAAGGAAAAAGACAAATACTCTATGATTTCACACATTTGGGTATTAGAAAGGAAGAAAGCAAATGAGCAAACAAAACAAAAGCCTTAGACTCAAAACAGAATAGTGGTTACAAGAGGGGATGCTGGAACAGGTAGAGGGGGTTGACTGGTTGGCTGGTGGTAGATGGTGACTGGATATTTGGTAGTGGGTGAGGTATGACATATACAGATGCTGAAATGAGAAACTGAAACCTAAGACCTACACAATGGTTTAAACTAATGTTATCTCAATTGAAGAAAAAAAAGAATGCTAGTGCTAAGAAGCATTATATAACCTAATATAAGTACAAATAACACAGAATTTTACATCTAGAAGGGATTTTAGAGCTGATCTGGAACAAACAGATTTCTTTAATGCTAATCCTAGAGAGGAGTGACTAATTTGTAATGTCTCCACTTGGAGTTCATTCAATTGAGAAAACAAAAGTTCAGGCACTGTTAATGACTATCAGGCATTCACAATGCTTCTTTTAAATACAGTTCCACTGGGCAAAGATTTTTTTTTCCTTCATGATGATAACCTATAATTTTTTTCTTTAATTTTATTTAATATATATCCTTTACATTATTATGTATCCCCCATAAGTTTCCCACCACCAATTCACCATAGTCCCTTGTGCTCTTTTCTCCCCTATTTTGGTCCCTCTTCCTCCCCCTCCCCTGCAGAATGTCTTATTTGTGGTTGCCTGCTAGTTTTTGTTTTTGATTTTGTGCTAATTTCTTCTTCTGGTTTCTCATTTGGCTGCCTTATATTCCTCCTATAAGTGATACCATTCGATATTTTTCTTTTTCCTTCAGGCTTATTTTGCTAAGCACATCCATGTTGCTGTGAATTACATTAGTTTATCGTGGGCAAAGATTTTTTTTCGTTATTCAGTGTTAAGACATCAACCATCCTAAGTGGAAATGTGAGCCTATCTAAACCTTGTTTTAGGGGTTAATCTTCTGTATCACTTTTTATGCCAGTGCTTACCATCTTAAATAGTTCTGACTGCTAAGGACTTCCAAGACATTTCATTCACAAATTCCTGGTATAAAAATCCTGAATGTGAAACTATGCTCTAGTACTACTACAACATTTTGGACAAGTCACCCAGTGCAGCCAAGACACTGCTTCTTCACTTATAAAATGGAGATCTTGACTTTATGAATACATAGGAACACACACAAAAAAATTATGAGAAAACATGTTTGGGAAGATTATGATATACATATAGTAAGTGCTTGTTGTGATTATAAGATCTCCAAATGCCCTCATATCACTAAAACAAAACAAAAATATTGCTCCAAATATTGAAATGTAAAATCTGAATGGCTTATATTAATAGTTGCTGAGTTGGCATGACATACTTTGAGTCAGTCTCCGGGAACTCTTCTATCTAAAGTTCCTTTTAAGAAAATAGAGCAAGATGTTAAATAGATATAATATCTACATTTTCGTATTTTCACAAGTAAAGCAGACACTTTCACCACATCCCTCTTAAGGACAGGGACAGTATCTTAGTCATCATTTTAGGTACAGTAACTAGCAGACTAGTTCTCACCTTAATATCAGAATAAGCTTTTTCAGAAAAAAGTAAATATTCACATTAACACATGAAAGAGAAAGGTCTGGCCCTACACCAACACCTGCCAGCACACCACATACAGCTTGCAGAAGTCTATCAAGCCCCTGGAGTCTTCATTACCATTTAAAGGTCTACTTGTCAGTCTATAATGTTGATATAATCCGTTGTCAGACAACCACCCAGAATACTGCACAAACAAGGCCCTTGAGTGACAAAATGAAATAAAGTATCTCACAAAGTTGATGTATGCACTTTACCCACAGTAGAGATCTAGTTATTTTTATTTCCTGTTTTTTATAACAAACTTGGTTATTTGGCTATGAAATATTTCCCGGGGGCGGGGGGGGGGGCGCGTTAAAATAGATCAAATGTGGAAGGAAAGAGAAACTGGAGAAACCCTAAAGGTTCCTCTTCCTGATGAAATGAAACCAGACCTGCCCAAAATAGCTCAGATCCAAAATCAATCCCCTCCACTTTTTATTCACTGTCTCAGCTTCCTCCTCAAGCGACTACTCTCCACCCACATTCACTTGGGACTATTACTGGGTCTAGTCTCTTGGCCTCTGGACCTTCAGAGTGGCCTTCAAATTTAACTCTTAAAAAAAAAACAACACACAGGCAGAGAGACCAGTGGGGTAGAGAGAGCATAGGCCTGGGTGAGAGGCTCAACTTTCCACTGAAAGTTCCAGGCTGTGCAGTTTATGCTAACTCAAGACTCCTGTTTGTAAGTGCATGGCTTTGAGTCAGAGCAATCCAAAATCATACTATGGCCTAATATCACTGAACACCTAAAAAAATTAATTCATTATAGTAGTCTCCAAATTATCCCCAAATTAGACTCAATTCTTAATTAACTTAATTCAATGTTTAATTATGGTGAGAGACAGTGAATGTTCAAAAAATACTTCATTTTAATGCTCTCTCCAGTTACCCAACTCATTAACCTGGGAAGAAATGGTAAAGCCCTCCTTTATAGTTCACTTTTCTGTACTTCAATTAATTGCTTCACTTGTTTTTATTGTTCACTACATATTATAATCACAAAGGAATGGTCATCTAACTTTAAGCAACATAAAAGCTGGCTTTTGAGTTATCAAAGAGGTATTTTACATATAGAAATAAAATGGATTACTTTACAAAATTAATTTACCCTTAATGATGCTAACCTATTTTATAGTACTGTGTTCTATCCACTAACTAGAGGTAATGAGTTCCAAGAAAGTGACCACACCTGCCAATTCTGATCCTTAAAGCACATGACAATACTAGTCATCACAATACTTCACAAATAATTCTGAGATTGGCTTTGAAAGGACCTTTATATAGCAGCAAAAGAAACCCAAATGAATATAATTCTTCTGTAAAGTTAAATATACCAAAAATCTTAACAATCTTGTAATATAGGATGGAAATAGATTTTAAATGCTAAGAAAACTAAAAAGCAAGGGGAGAGGGGTCCAGACTACACAGCTGAGCGGTATATCCCTGACTTAAACCCACACACTTAACCAGGAGTCTTGAATTATAATCAACTGCACAACCTGGAACTTTCAGTGGGAAGTTCGAACCTCTCACCCAGGCCTATGGCTCTACGATTTTTTAAAAGTTATTTAAGTTTGAAGGCCACTATGAAGGTACAGAGGTAAAGGGACTAGACCCATTAACAGTCCCCCAGGAATGTTGGCTGAGAAAGAAGGTAAGGCAGTGAATAACTTAAGAGTGGAAGGAAGAAGGCTAACAAGTCTTCACAGTACACATGAAGAGGCAACATACTCCTCAGGAGCATGGCGAGCAACAAAAACCATAACCCCTACACCCCACCTCGCCGTAACGCAGCCCCATTTCCAGAGTGCCTTTCTGTTCATCAACAAGAATTTCCCACATGAGCCCATGGGCTGGGTGGAGCAAAGATGAGTCCCACTTTACAGAAAACGCTGGAAGAAACGCAAAAGCAAGCCGGGTCACCAGAAAATCAAGCAGTGTCAGAGCTGGGGACAGACACCAGAGAGGGCTGGGGACTTAGACCGAGTGGGCCCGGAGGGTCCTCGGACCACCGCCGAGGGGAGGCAAAGCACGGGGACCAAGGCCCAGCGGGCAGGCGGGGTCCTGAGGCTGTCGCCCCCCGAGAGTCAGGAAACTTGGAGGGCGGCGCCGAGCCATACTACTCACGTTGAACTAGACGGTCTCCGCTGAAGGTGGAGGAGCAGCTAGTAACAAGCGCGCAGGGGATGCCAGCAGCCATAGCTGCACTGTCTAGCAGCTTCCTCCCGGGCGCCACTTCCGCCTCGGGCTGCACCAATACTGTCCATGCACGGGGGGGACGCACTCGGAAGAGCCCATTGTTTATATGTACCCGCAGCTCTGACTCCGCCCATCTCCCCCTCTTCCGCTTTCGGCGTAGGAAGGGCCGGACTGCGTGGTGTTGCCTTGGAGACAGCGCCCTCACCTAAGGTTTCTGCACGTCGGTGCTGGCGGCAGCCCTCCTAGGGCTAGCCATGGCACAGCCCACTGAGAGCTACGACCCCATTGGAACCATCTTAATCCAGGTGGGAAATGGGCCTCTCCCTGCCCTGCCCAGCTAAAACTTCTAAGCGAGACCTAGGAGCGCCGATCCCTCTCGCGCCCACCCATTTGGAGAAGCGACCCCACACTGCCTCTAACCTGTGAGGGGCACCGCCCGCAGAGTACTCCCGAGTATGCCCACTCAGACCTCAACCCCGAGCCTGAGACACCTCCAGAAGCATGAATGTTCTGTCAAGACCGCACACCTCAGCTCAGAACCTTTATTTTGGGAAAAATAAGGCACACTTTGAAGATGTTAAGTTCTGAAAAATGTGAGCCCACGTTATGGGAGATTGGAGGAGATACATATCAGACACATTGGGGAGATGATAAAAGAAATGAGGAGAAACAGATACTTGTGAACTGCTTTTCTTAAGCACCCAGTTCTTTGGCTCTAAAAGTCCCTTGAGAATGAAATAGTCCTGGGTATGTAATGTGCAGCATAGTGACTAAAGTTAAAAATATTATATTGTATATTTGAAAGTTATTAAGGAGTATATCTTAACAGTTCCCCTTACAAGAAAAAAAATTGTAGCTATGTGGTGATCATATCACAATATACACATTGAGTCATGTTGTAATATCATACACCTGAAACTAGTATAATGTTATATCTCAATAAAAAAATTAAATAAGTCCCCTGCTTGGGAACACACAAACAAGAAAATATATAAGAAAACTTGGAATTCAAATCAACTTAAATTTTTATGATATAACAATGTGACAAATTCAAAAACTCAGAAAAATAACTTTTCAAGTCTTAGGGGGAAATATATCCAAAAAAGGCTTAACTTCTCCAGTGTAACCCAGTTTGTGACAGTTACCCTCAGATTTTTCTGAAATGGTAAAAGCATTTTGTGTTTTTTTCATATTTACATGTGGTAATTTTAAAACATTCCCACATAGCTTGTCACTTTTTAGCTCCAATATTTAGCTCCATTTGACTAAGATTTGAAGTAGTTAACAGTCACTCTATCAGTACTCTCACTCAGGTCTGCAATGGGTCATATTTTTCTTTCTGCCAGGATTTTGTCTCTTACTTCTATCTGGGAGATACTTCTTTAAAATTCACATTTTCCAAAATACAAGCCCCTAAACTCATCTATTTCATAGACTTGCACATTATGACTCATACCCAAATCTTTTTACTTAACATTTTTTTTAAGATTTATTTTTTATTTATACATACAAGCTGGGGTGCAGGCCAGAGGTGTGGGGCGGCAAGAGGGCTCACCAGAGACAGAGTGGGGAGCAGAACAGGCAGATCAGAAGTACACTGCTGAGGGGAGCAGTGGGCGAGGCAGGAGAGGTCTGCCCCACCATGTGGGATTCTCCCCGGCCGGGTGTCGAACTTGCGTCGCTGCTGCCGACAGCTCCACAGCGCAGCGCCCAACCGCTGCGCCACTGGGGAGGCCCTACTTAACATTTTTAAACCTCTCTTTCACCATCACCATAGAATGAGTTTGTCCAAACTGCAAATTCTGAGGAATCAGTCCCCCAAGACTTCTAACACTAGTCGCCAGTTCAGGAGTCCCCATAACCACCATCACCCAGTCAAGCTATCTACAAATTGGCCACCCTCACATTGCCTAACTTGCTAGAGCTCACATAACTCAGGAAAATGCTATGCTTTATGTTATGGTGTTGTTATAGTGAAAGGATACAAATTAAAATCAGCCAAAGGAAGAGATGCACAGGGCAGACTCCCGCTGGGTTCCAAATGGAGTTTCCAGTCATCTTCTCCACAGCAAGCCATGGATGGCATTACGTTCTCTCACCTTCCACATGTGACAGTAGGCAGACTATTACCAACTAGGGAAGCATACCAGACACTTTGGTGTGCAGAGTTTTTACTGGGACTTAACCATTCATCTCCAGTTCTTCCTGGAAGTCAGACTAATGTTTTTAGTTTCCTCTAGAAGTTGGAACTGTTACAGCGTTGTTCAAAACCCCATCAAAAGTCACACTTAGACTGTTGGCAGTCAAAGCCCCCAAAGACACTCTTACCAAGGAGGACACTTTAAGAATCTGGAAGTCACTTCCCAATATCAAGTGCAAAGGGAATATATCTCTTTGAACAAGGTTAATTCTTCACTATACATACTTTCTCCAAATCCAGGGCCCATTTTTATAGATTACAAATAATTGGAACACTAACGGTGAACCCTACATGGAAACAATTGTGCCCCATGGTATACTTCATGTTGATGACAGGACAAATTTCTTTAGTTTCTTCTATTTCTCCAGACTTGGAATATCTCTTTAAAAGGGACCAGGAATAATTCTCACCTCTAATTTCACACTTTCCCTCGAAGATAATTCTGTTTCCCAGAGATACTCACTTTATGGTTTGGAATATTATAGATTATGTATTGACTGAAAAGGCTTTTCACTTCAGAGTGGGATGACAAGGTTGCTTAATGTATATGATTGAGATACAGACCTATCTGTATGGGTGTATCAACTCAGGATACAACATTACAGCGTCAGTATCTGTGACACTGAATTTTTTAAAAAGAACAGAACAGCTAAGAATGGTCATACCCTTGCTGATCGGCACCCCCACTTGCTTAAAAGGGTTATCCTGGACACACAAAGTGGTCAGGGCTTTGTAGAGAGAGAAAGCCTTTTGTTAACTTTATTAGTGAACCTGATCTCTAGAGTAAAATTATCCCTAGAGATATACAGAGATGTTTGTAGATCTTCCCTACTTTCCCACTGAGTTCTAAGCATTTGTGAGCATACAGCAGCACTTCCAGACATGCAACATCAATTCCACTTCTGCCTGGAGTTGTGATTTATTTCCTTCAAACAGGCTACCAATAAGCAATGCACCTAGTGGAAAGAACACTTGATGGGAGTCAAAATACTAAGGTCTGACCCTGGTAATGACATTCTTTCAGGTGACTTACTTTGTGCTAGTTACTTAACCTTTCTGGGCCTGAGTTTTTTCTTCTATAATATACACAGCTTGGTTTAGCTCCACTTCTGACTCTAAATTAACCCAATTTCCCCAAAGCTACATGATTTCTATTTATTATAAAGTGGACTTCCTTGTCTGTTATCCTAAGCAATTAAATTGTTTCTATCAATTTATATATAACTGTGTGTGTGTGTGTGTGTGTGTGTGTGTGTGTGTGTGTGTAAAAGAGGGAGACAGAAAGAGCACAAAAAAGTGGAGTTACTTCAAATGTCAGTAGCTTCATTCTAATATGGATATTAGGTCTGCATCTCAATCAGATACATTAAGCAACTCTTTAGACCAGTGGTTCCGGGACTGGCATCATGAACACCAGCTGTCTACTTGTTAGAAATGTAAATTCTCAGTCCAAACCTACTAAATCAAGGCTTTCAAATAACATTAAAGCACATTCAAGTTTGAAAGCTACTACTATAGTTATAGTAGATCTAAGTTACTATAGGTCATATTGTGAAATATCAACTGTAACAATTTCAAAGGAAAAAAATCACAATAATCATAACTCACATAGTATTTACCAGGTCTCATACACAATCCTAAATACTGTTGCTATTTTAATTCTTTCAAACCTTACAACAAAACTATCTGGTAAGTACGACTATTATCTTTACATTATGAAAAAAAATTGACCAAAGATGAGTGTTACGGCAGTTTCATCTACTGTGTTTAGAGAACGAAAGCATCTTAAATCTTTTCAATCCATTAATCTTGGTTAAAAAAAAAAAGAAAAAGATTTTCCCTTGCCTCATTTTGCTGGTCTAGATAGTTAAATCCTGTCTTATCCACAGAATTTTCACCAACCTCTAGCTCTGTAGACTTACAAATACTTAATTGTATATTTGTGATATTATGTATACATTAATTAATGAATTCCACCAATTAAGTAGCTGTGTTACCTGGCACAGTTTACTTAGCCTCTTTAAACATCACATTCTGTCAAGTATAAAATGAAGATAATAATGTGAACTGCCTCTAAGGAATCTTGCAAGGATTAAAGTTTAGGACAACACACGATGTATACCATTCAGTAGGCATTATTATTAGATCTGGTCTCTTGCCTTTTGATATTATTTAGTTTCGTGTGTATTAGTTTGCCTTTTACTCAAAGTTCCAAAAGGAAAAAGAAAAATTAATTTTAACCTGTTTTTCTAACCATGACTACTCCATTCTTAACTAGAACTTCCTGGGTGTTGCTATTTGGCAAACAAACCTTATTTCTGTGCTACAAGCTGGATGTCTGGACATCCAATTTTACATAGTACAGGACTAGGCCCACAGATCCTGGTGACTGGATTATGATTTACTCATGAATTTAGTTTCTAATAATTTATGATCTATTCAAATATCGCCAAAGTTGTACTAACATTTTCTACTATCTAGAAAAGATAATAAAAGGTATACATAGTAAATTACTAAATAAAAAGGTAAAATAGCAAAAGTAATATTTTGATTAAATGTCTGAAATACTTAAGAGAAAATATTTAAATAGAAAAAAATTACTGCTCTAAACTCTGTGACTTTTAATGAAAATGTGTGCCTTGTGTGTTTAGATTTTCCAGCATTGTTTTGGTTGTGAATATTCTGTCTCATCCTCAGAACATGTGTCAAAGTCTGTGTTTTCATCTTTGAGGTCCAGGAAAAGTGATTATCATCTCCACATAGACTTCTAGTAGGCAGAGTTTTGTTAACTACTTAACTTCTGTCATTTCCAATCAATTCTGAATTATAGATTCAGACATTGTACAACATTAGCTGGATCTTTCCCCCAGCTAATCAGAATAATGGGGTTTTACTATAGTGATAATTATCATTATTATAATTAAAATAGTGGCCAACACTCATTGAGAGCCAGCCACTATGCTGAGAGCTTTTGGTTATCTCAAGTCCTACCAAAAAAAAAGAAATAATAATAATAATAATAATAATAATAATAATAATAATTAAAAAATAAAAAAGTTCTAATAGGCAGATCTTATTTTTACCAATTTTCAAAAGAAGAAACTATGGTACAAAGTGGTAAAGTGACTTTCTCCAGGAGGAAGATAAGTCCAGTGTGTATCAGTCTCCTTGGAAAGTTATAGCATGTTTCTGAAACAATGTTGGAGAGGAGACTCTGGAATGTTTTCTACATGCTTTCTTTCACTGGGTACTTTAGAAGTTTTGTTTTTATTCTTGACTGATGATAATGTGCTATGTGGTATCTTTTTAATGTATCTTTATAAGTGCTGGTTTGACCTCATGTTTGTGCAAGAAGGACCACCTAGTCTTGCAATCAAAATTATCTTTTTAATTAGTTTTGGAAATTTTATTTCAAAGACGAAACAGTTGCATGTTGATACCAACCTTGGAAATATTAGTTATTTGACAGCTTGCTCACTGTCTCATTTCAGTTCCCATGTCTGGCTTGCCAAGAGCATACAACAACAACAAAAAAATGAATTAGGAAGGGAAGAGAACAACTCAGCCAAACTATATCAGAAATGAATAAAATGGAATTATAAGACTTCTTTTGACACTATGGACTCTAGTTGCATGGCTCTTTAAAATTCTAAGGCAAATCTTTGCTGCATTAGTGCTTTCAAGGGCTCTCTATTAAAGCCCTTATTTTGACCCCAAACTATCAAAATAATCAATCTCCCTCCAAGTAGGAAATTTGTGCAAAGCCATGCAGTTGATGATCACAGAGATGATGGGCGACAGGCAAAATTTAACTGGCAGATTGTATTTATTTGAAGAAGGAACAGAGTTAGAATTTAATCTCTTTGCCTACCCATGTCTGGTGAAACATTTCCTACAGTACTTGTCTCTATTACAATTATACAACCAAATGCGTGGTTACTAAGAGGGGAGAAGAAACTATCTGGCAAGAAAAACAAAAAGTTCTTCAGAAAGATTGAGAGCAATTCAAATCTAGGAACATTTACAAGTACCAGCTGTGTGTGAAGATTTCACTAGATTTTACATTTCAGAAGAGAATTAACATTTGCTCAGCCCCCTCCTATGTAGCTAGTCCTATACAAAGGACTTTATATACTTGAACAAATTTTATTCTTCTCACTATTCTGAGAGATAACTATTTATCCCCATTTTACAGATGAGAACACTAAGGCACTAAGAGGCTAAGTCAATTTGTCAAGGTCGGTTTAATAAAGGAGGAACTAGGGTCCCAGTTAATATATGTCTGGCTCCAAAGCCTATCTTCATTCATTTTCACACACATTATCTCATTTTCAGTCAAAAATTCGATGAAATAGAGTAATATTCTTTCTTGGTGAAAAACTAGAAACAATTGGATGGTATACATGGAGGTCGTGTGACTAGAAAATGATAGGACTAGGAATTATGTTTATCTGACTTTTACTGAGTTCTTCCTATGTACTGGGTCTATTACATATTATCTTACAACTCAATAAAGAAGTATAATTGTTCACATAAGGCAGATGAAGAAACCAGACCTTTGAGTCCCCGGTAAGTATCCCTCCAGCAACTGACAGGCATAATTACAGAATGATATATGAAGCTACAAATACTAGACTGCAAGAAGGGAAGCCAGTGTATTCAAAGTATGAACCAAAAATGTGGGCCTGCCCTTGAACTGTCTCTTTATACTTGCCAACTCTCTTTAGACAGTAGACTATAAATCAGTTTACAGCAGTAATTTGGACAAAACAATCAAAAGAAGTACATCTTCATCCTTAGTGCCTACAAGGAAACAGTAGGTGTGTTCAAATTTCAATCTGTGAGCCCTAAAGGCTTTACATGACAATTTGTGCTGAGTACAAATGACCAGATGTGCCTGCCAGACTGTGATGCCCATCAGTGAAGAGACAAAGCCTGAGCCTTTGAATACTTTGCTCCATGGGAATATTCAAGAGTAATTGATAACATAGCCTGGATCAATGTATAAGTTCAGCTAGGCTAACAGAAAAAAGGTAACCGTTTCAAAATGCCTTTAGCAACCCAGTCTGCAGATTGTTATTGGTGTGACTCTTGCTGAAACAGGTGTTGGGATCATCAATTTGCATAACAAAATGCTTTTCTTGTGGCAGCAGCCCATACAATAATTGGTGCCATCTGTATTTATCTGTTCAAGTTTGGTTTCTAATATGAGTGCAGAGACTCTTGTGCTGTCTAATTTCACAGCCACCATTTTAGTCCGAGGGTGCTTGACATTGGAGAAAAGTTCATTTCCAAGGAAAATGCAAATGGAAGGAAAATGTAGAAAGTAATAACATGTTGTTTTTTTCCTTATGGGTCATTTTAATTTCTGATTACATAAAAACAAAATCAAGACCACACCTCTGAAACAGCTTCTTCAGAGTAGGAGGTAGGGAAGATCCAGCTAGAAATGAAAACCAACAGGCCCTGTTAACATATTTACAATACTCTTTTGAAAGGCACTGCTTGCACTAGAATCTCTCCGCACTGAGAGTTTTCTGTACTCTTAATCAATTAGACGAAATTAGTCGGGCATCACCTTGTTTTCTTACCCAAGAAGGCAAAAGTCATGAGTTGTAGTTTAATCTTGAATCTGTTTCTAATGAGAGAAAGAAAAATAGAAAATTGAAAGGCAATAACAGGACATTCTCATAAGGTATATCCTAGAACCATAAACACAGTTCCTTTCAATGAACACTATAAAGTCAACTTTATTATCTTGAATATTTTAAGCAAATTGCAGGCCTTTAACATAATTATTTTAGGTGACCTACTTATGTACTCTCTAACATTTTATATTTTTACACCATTAGGTTCACGATGACCTTTATGAACTAAAGGAGAAATTAACAAATCTCCCACTTGGAGAAAAAGGAAGGACTCTAGATATTCAGGATCTTGAAGCAGCAATCAAAAGGACTGAAATAGGATTAAGAGTAAGTAGAGCTTTAGATAATAAATAAAATACTCTAAGGGGACAAAGATTCCTCTAGAAGAACAGAAGTCCTGTCCTCACATGACCCTTATGTAAATCTGTAACAGAGGTAGATGGGGAATAGTCACCAACTTTCTTACCGTGTTCCTTTATTTTTTAAATAATGATTACTAAGTAGTTGATTTACAGTCATTCACATTCCACAAAGAAATTAAGATGGTACTAATGTAAGGGGCAGCGATTGCCCCTCAAATGTGGCTTGATCCTAAATTTAAATTGTTTAAAATTTTTATAAATTAGCGCATGGATCCAAATGAGGTTCATCTCCATCTTCTAGACCTCTGTCAGTCTCTGCTCTCACTTCAGACTTTACCTACTTGTTATCAGCTTTGTTGCTCAGCTCCTGAGGCTGTGAGAGATGTAGTATACATTGTAACCTCATTGTCCTATATTACACGACAGTGAGAGGGCTGGACCCAGCTGGAGTCTTTGGGTTGGCCATTTTAAATAATCTGTTACCTAAAGGCCAAATTCTTTCCTCGGATGCTGGCTTGAAATCTCTAAGAGAAAGCCATTACTCCATGTCCATATTGCCTAGTAAATTTACCTGGCTAAGCAATTTCCTAACTATTGTGCATAGTTTCATTTGTGGAGAGTGCAACCAGTCACTCAAGCTTTGAGTGTCAGTTGTTTATTATGCTTTTTGGGATAGTGAAAGTAATTTGGCCTTGAGATGCCTAATGGTACCTTAGGCGTATAATAAATGAATAGCATGTTGTGTCTTTTGGCTTAATTACACGATTCAGAATGTTAACCTAATGAAATGGAGTTAATTAGCTGAGTATCTTAAGTCCACCATAATGGCCTAAACTTTAACTTTTCTGTAACAGATTCACATTGAGAAGTATTTAAATGTTGTAAACCATCACGTATTAACGACTCCTATTGAGGATCATAACTTACATACATCCCAGGCTTCCAAATGGTAAGTAAAGTAGGTATTTCAGGGTTCTAAGTAAGTACAATAAAAACAAAAAAACTTTTCTCACTCAGGTCAGATGACTGTAAAGATAAAATTTTCTTGTTTTTGTTCATATCGATTCTACTAATTTCAGTATAAGCTTTGTATAAGAAGTAAATGGCAGAATTCGAACTTTAATAAAGTTTATTCTGGGTTACTTTCTTTGAGTTCTAATGCTTGATCCCACGACAATTACTGCAGGGTCCTAGTTTTGACTCATTTTTAGTTTTATTGAAAAGTATCCAAAATGCAACTGCTAGAGGAATTATCTTACTGAAAATCAATTTTTAAATTATTCCAATCACTTGGTATTTTCTTTGCAATTTTTAACTTGGCATAGGTGTTTTATGGTAAAGATGATTTGGGTAAACAAAACAAAAATAAACTACTTGAAATATTCATTATGTCATACATCCCAAGAGATGATTTGTTAAAATTGGAATTGAGTTGAAGAGAACTGACCTTGCCTTACCTTGGCCCTTCTTATTATAGACCTCCTACATTTCAGTGAATGTAGATTAAGGTTTTGTACTCAGCTTTTAAACCCTGTGGCCCTTATTTGCATTGCAAATATACCAAGCATAAGTGAATAATACCAGACAGTGAGGTCAAGTTTCAGAAAAAGCCCAAGGAATCATGGAAACCTATAGACAGAGGCAAATTCCAGCTCTCGGTAATGAGCAATGGAACCTTTGTGTGTCCATTGTAACTGTCTCCCTGTCACCGACTTGATGGTGGTGCCAAAGGCATCCATCATGCCTAAGTAGAGGCAACCCTTCTGTCATTTATATCTTTGATTTTTAAATTAGGCATACAAATATGACATGCAAACAAGTTCATATACACAATCTTTAAAAACAAGAAATCTGTAAAAACAAGGAATTCTCGGAGAAGAAAATATTGGAAGTTATGTTACCAACTTACATAGATTCTTTGCTTAAAATCAAGGAAGGCAAGTAGAAATGGCAGCCAGGATATCTGCATAGGTGGCCAAAGTATGTGGCAAATGACTGAGCATACATATAAAAAATAAGAAAGCCTCAGAACAGAAGAGTGAGGAAGCAAACTAGAGAAGAGGATCTGTCACCAGCTCTAATGAAAGTTCTGTCTTCTCTTCCCAGTTTTCTCTTTGTCCTCTTATCTTGAAAAAGGACAGTCTGGGCTGCAGATTTGCAGGGTATGATAACTGAAAAGAGCAAACATGGTAGCAATGGCAGCCATAGAGAAGCAAGCTGTTAAGTTTCTGGTAGAGACCTTTTCTTTCGATTCTTCTCCCTTGCCAAGCAGTGTCCTGACCCCCTGAGAACCTAGAAAAGTGAAGGAAGATATTGGGGCATGGATTTGGCTCTCAGATATGGTCCTTGGATACTTTCTTTCCTATTCAATCCAATAATATAATCACTGGCTTCCTGTTAGGAAGATGGGAGCCTGCGTGTTTGTATGAGCACTACAAGCCTGGGAAGGATGGCAGCAGCATCTCAGTCATAGCTGTGGATGGTGCTAAAGTGGCATGCAATTTGAAAAGGAAATGAGGTGAGCCAAGGGCAAAAACTGGAGTGAAGTCTAAAGTGGGGGTCTTCAAAGTTAAGCAAGCCCTGAGAGTCAAAGTGAGTCCCAGAGAGTGGTTCAAGGAAGAAGAAAAGCCACAGCAGTAAATAGAAATGGAAAATGGGAGACCCAGGGGATGAGGACCCCTGGTAGAGCGGCACAGCTGGTCCTGCCCTTGCAGGGATACCCCATGAATAGACTTGACTTCAGAGTCTGGTGTGGCATGCTGGAAATTATATGCAAAGCAGGTTGCAGAACCCAGAATTCCTTTGGGTTCTCACACCTGGGAGGAGTCAGACTGACCAATTCATTGCATTTTTCTTCTGATATTCCCTGATAAGATAGGGTGCTTTTTTTCATTACCGTTGGCATGACTCATGGAGGAACAGGCTAGTAGTGTCAACACTGAAACAACTCAGAGGGGGGACTTAGTCATGAAAGTTTTGACCTGGGACAGAACTTTTTTCCTACATGGCTATCAGCCAAAAAATTAGGGCATATACCCACAATATATGTATGTTTGTTTATTAATAAATTACATACTTATCACAGAGTAAATATATTCTAAAATAGTGGGTTGTTGGAAAAGTCATGATGTATTTTTTCTATGTTTACTATGCAAAAATGCATCATGACTTTTCCGACAGCCCAATATATGAACAGAATTTTAAATGAGATAAATGTGAAATAAGAATTTAAATTTTTTTCTCTATTAATAGAAAATACTTTTGCTCAAAAAAGCTTGTTAATTACAATGTTGTTATTTAATCTCGTTAATCATGCTTCATACTTGCTGTATGAAGCTGTATGTAGCTTATATCCCAAACATACTCTATATTTAGGTGAAAATCAGCATGGATACTGGTTGCATATTTGCATGTAAATCCATATTTCTATCCATCTTCGGATAATTTTTAAGTTTTTGCTTTTTGCTTTTTGGCCAACTATAAATTCAACTGGATTATCATCATTTTAACTTTCTAAAGTGGCTGAAGAAAAGCTCACACTAGGAGTAAAAATTCTATTTTCTTGTGCACTGATGCTTAAATCATCTTCAAAATACAGCTTGTTAGTTTTATTTTATCTTTTATTGTATTATCCTTGTTGAGGTGGCAGTGGTTTACAACATTGTATGTAATTTGTGGGTAAACACAAAGAGGTGTGATTACAATGCCACATTTTTTCAGTCTTTTGAAGATACCTGTCCATTTCTTCAGGCTTAGTTCAAGCTAAATAGTAGAATCCATAAGCCCACTGCACAAGTAAAGTGCAATATACTGTAGCGCCCTGACAGCAGATGTGCCAAAGCTGGTCCCAGTATCCATGCCCTTGTGGGATATAGCTCCCAGTCTCAGGAGCCTCCAGAGTTGCAGGTGACATGACCTTGTGGGGGATCCAGTGACAAACTGAATATTAAACAGCAGTATAAATGATTCCTTATTTATATAAATAGAAGTTCTTAGACTCTTTTCACATGACCAATGGTATTGTCTTATGTATCACCTGGGATGGAAGCACCCTATTTTAAGAGACTACAAGTGTAGAATAATGGTTCTCAAACGTTGATTTACAATCCTTTCACCGGCTCCCTGATAGAGGCCTGGAATCTGCATTTAACAAACAGTCTTGGCATTCCTAATGCAGATTGTTTTTGTGATCCCTGGGATCCACATGGTTCTCTGGAGTCAATATTCTTTGGGCCTCAGAGGGTCCTGCCTTTGTTTGGTGAAGGAATTGGTGCTAGAAATTATGTTACCCTATTGCTATGAAGGTTGGAATAAGCCCCGTTCACTAGGATAGAGCCAAGAGTGGGGCCTGGCAGTCAGGCTGGTAGAACAGTTATTGTCTCTCAAACTACAGGTCTGTTGGAGTGTCAGAAGCAAAAAGCTCAGGACAGCAACCTATTCCTATGGGGTGTCATATTAAAACAGATCTCTGTTATTTCTTCGACAGCATAGCACAGTTCTTATGAGTAACTGAGACCAACAATTGTTCAGATATCTGGGCTTCATTCTATCTATGAAAACTCAGGAAACCAGGAGAGTTCAACCCTGATACACTCTTAGCAATGACGACAGATATACAAAAATTTCCTCATTATCATGAATTTTACCATCAATATTTTCAAAACACTTGAAGTTTGCAAAGGATTTTTTTAAAAACCTGTGAAGTAGGTGATTATGCTTTCCTTTTAAAGATGAGCAAACTGAAACTTACACCAGTTCCAGGTCACACAGGCTGGTGAGGTTCAGATTCAACCTAGCCAAATGTCTGCAATGTAGCACTCTTCTACCCCACAATCACCTGAAAACCAGAATCACAATTTGCACAAAAAAATCATTGTCCTTTTTAGCAACTATTGTTCAAAGGAAAATCTGGTAGCTTTGTCTTGTAGAGGCAAAAAACAGATACATAAAATAATAATAACGGGTGCCAGCAAATGCAAGATTTTCTTAGTTGTCATTCAGAAAACAATGATAAGGACAGTAACAAATACGGCATATTTTCTCCAAAGAGCTCAAAGTGCTCTTGTATTATTTTCAAAATAGGTTTCATTATTATCCCTATTTTGGCAACGCTTCTTCTTCCATGTCAAAGTGTGGTTTTCCTCGTGTCATTGCTGGCTTTCACCAATTTTATTGCCTGTGATATCTGCTCACACTGTTCTTAATGACCACGCTTTGCTTATTGACACTAGGAGGGTGACTACCATCTGTACCAACATTATCAGAACTGCACAGAAATCTTCATTTTACACTCTGTTGTGCTAGTGTTGGGGGGAGGGGGGTGGGCAAGAACAAAGCAAATAAATAATAGTGAAAAACTGAGGGGAAGAAGAGCCTTCTGTTAACTGGTGAGTGTAGATTAAGAGAAAAATTATCACTTGAATATTGAAGCACCTAGGAACAAATCTACTCTGGATTTTCACAAAGCAATACACAAATCTCGCTTCTATAGAATATGACTACATTCTAATCACAGAGACAAAGGTAAAGCACAGGTAACCTAAGATGTTAACACTAGGTAATCTAGGTGGATGCTCGCTGTTCTTTCAATTTTTCTGTGGGCTTGAAATTTTAAAACAAAATATTTAAAGCATCATAAATTAAAAAATAATAAACCGGAAAAAACATTTTCAACAGATATTACACCAAAATTGCTAATATTCTTAAAACAAAGAAATCTTGCCAATTAAAAAAAAAACAATAAACTTAGACATAGACAAAAGGACATGAACAGACTTCTCACAGAGATAGAAATGCAAATAACCAGTAAATGTGTGGAAGTGTTTAATCTCACTGGTAAACCAGAGAAATTCAGTTGAACACATATTACTACTTTTTCTTTAAAAGTTAGCAAAACAGATTATTTAAACCACCCTGATACATCAGTGCTGATGGGGAGGTAAAAGGATGGGCATCTTTTTATACTGCTAGTCATGTCAATAACACAAAGTTCTTATAGGTATCTTCTCAACCTATGTGAGATTTTATAAGTTATTATTTTTTAATTTGGTTAGGTACCTCCAGAAATGTATCCTAGGAACTAAGGGGATATATATGTGGATCTCTGAATACGTTTATTCATTTCAGCATTATGTTTAATAGCAATAAATTTAGAGATACCTTAAATGCTAACAGTAAAAGAATAATGAAATGTATAACACATCTATATGTGTATATATGTAACTGATATTATCTAAGAAATGACAGTGAAATGATGTGAAAGAATTCTCAAACTACTTGTTGAACAGAAAAGAAGCAGGATACAATATGCACCTCAATTTAAATTCAGTTCTAAATTCATTGAGGTAATAGGATTCATAAGAAATTCACAAAGAGACTTTCACTTCTAAGAAGATGGTGTCAAGATACTATCCATCTATTCTACTTAAGAATTTGAAAGGTTAAAGAGGGAGGCAAATCAGTTAGGGACCTTGGGGCAAAAAGAAGTATAAGGTGACTACGTTCCTAGATTTTCTTTTTTCCTCCTATACCTCCTACCTGACCTGCATAATTTTCCTTCTCTGAAGAATTCTTTTAACATTTATTGCAAGACAGGTCTTTTGCAACAAATTCCCCTCATTTTTGTCTGAGCATATCTTCATTTCTTTTTTGCTTTTGATGAATAATTTCACTGGACATAGAATACCAGATTGGTGGGGTTTTTTCTTTCCACACTTTAAATATTCACTTCATGTTTGCATGGTTTATGAAGGGAAATCTCGTATAATTTTTATGCTTCTTTCTCTGTAGGTAAGATTTTTTTTCCTTTGCCTTCTTTCACAATTTTCTCTATTATTGGTTTTGAATACCATAGGCCTTGATGTATTTTTTTGGTATTCATTCTGCTTGATTTTTTTCAGAGCTTCCTGCATCTGTGCTTTGGGGTCTGCCATTCATTTTAGAAAATTTTTTCAGTCCCTATTACTCAAACATTTTTTTCTGTTCCTTTCTTCTTTCTCTGACATTATGTGTATATTACACTTACTGTGATTGTACCACAGTTCTTGGATATTCTATTCTTTTCTTTCTCTTTGCATTTCAGTTTCAGAATTTATTTGGACATTTCTTTAAGCTCACTGATTCTTTCTTTTGCTGTGTCCAGTCTATTGATAAGTCCATGAAAGTGATTTAATTTTTTACAGTATAATTGATTTCTAACATTTCATTTTAATTCTAAGAGTTTTGACCTCTGCTTATCCATCTATTCTTGCATATTGTCCACTTTTTCCATTAGAGCCCTTAGCATATTTTAATTTCCTGGTCTAATAATCACCACATCTCCTTTATATCTGAATCTAATTCTGAATTTTGCTTTGTCTCATCAGGCTGTTTTTTCTTGCCTTTTAATTGCCCTGTAACTTTTTGTTGAAAATGGGACAAGATGTATTGAGTAATAGTAGCACAGGTAAGCAGCTAGAATTACACTGGTTTGCTATTTGCTATAACTGTAGGTGTCTTAGACTTCATTTGCCTCTACTGTCTTTGTTTTTATCTTCCCTGTTATTTTGGATTTCCCTAGAAACTCTTCTTCCAATAAGGTGTGAGCTTTGCAGTCTCTGCAATCTTCAGTTGTACAGATGCTCTGTAGCTGCTGTGGTAAAGTGTGTGTTGGGAAGAAACATTCAATAATCCCATGATTAAGTCTCAGTCTTTTGGTTGGTATGTACCCCTGGACTGTTAGCTTTGCAGGCTGTTCTCAGTGTTTTCCCTCCTTAAGTGAGATAGAAAAAAACAGAGGGGACAAGAGTTTGCTAATTGCCTTTCTTCAACTGAGAGAATACTTTGGTAAAAGTTTTCCTTGAGAGATGGCCTTCATTACAGAGGACAGAAGAACAGAACTCTGCAGGAGTCTTTCCTTTCCCCTACCAGAAGCAGGGGAAAAATTTTTTTCTGATCTTCACAGTGAGAATATGGTGGGAGAGGTAAAATTCACAAAAGCATGCTATCCCCTCACCCAACTTGGCCTCTCAGAGTTTTGACTCTCAAGCTCATGCACACTGAGCCTCCTGCCACTTGTCAGCGTGTAAGTGTCCATGCCAACACTAGCTCAAGCAGCAGACTTCCCCTCTCAAATTTTTTTCCACCTATCTCTCCAGTTTTCTGGACAACAGTTTACCCTGAGATTTCAATTCTCTAATGAATCTAAAGAGTTGTTTTCAGTTTATCCAGCTTTTTGCTTATTGTGAGGTTGGGAACAATAACTTCTTTGCATGTTGGAAAGAAACCAGACATATGAAAGTTGCTTTTTAAATTATCTTACAAAAGTAGGTATCATAGTTCAATAAAAAATCAGGTAATTGATAGTCAAGTTTTATTGATCTTAATTATGTTGACAGTTTTAGGGAACTGGAACTAGCTTTGAATTTAGAATTTTTAAGACATAACATTACATACACATGCTTATTCTTACAGCTTTACTTTGCTTTTACATTGTTCTCCCATGGAACTGCCCACTGCTTAATAATCCCCTTTGCTCCTTAAGTCTGCAATTATGTAAAATAGCAGAGGGTTAAAAGAATATAAGTATAACTTGCTTAAGCATCAGTGATTTGAATATACTTAACACTAGCTATACTGTGATTTGATTTTATTAAACAAAATAGAGCATTATGTATTTTTCTTTACCAAGAAATGTTTTATAGTGTAGTAATTCTGTCATTTGTGAATCATATAAACTCAGCCAGAGACAGCGCTTTTTATTCATGCTATAATGGTCTTTATCAGACTTGGAAGTTCTTGTGCTTAATAAACAACTGCAATTTTATAGTGGTAAACATGCTAAAGATTGGTCTAATTTATTGCAATTACCAATAGAATATTTCCTGCAAAATGTAATTGAGCTAGGAAGCACTGTTTTTTTTTTTAACTATAATTTATCGAGTTTTTAAGATAGCAAACTTGGTTTAAAATTTTTTTTAAACTTAGGTATCTTCCAACTGTACTTGATCAGAAGTCATTTATTTTCCACATGGAAGCTGAGGATAAACTTTGGCAACCCCCAAAACAGCATACAACACTCCCACATGCCTTTTCTAGAACAAAGGTAGGAACAGAGAAACCCATAGAGGTAGAAAGATTAGTGGTTATCAGAGGCTGTGAGAAGGAGAGATTGGGGAACATTTCTAAGGGGCATCAAGTTTCTTTTGGGGATGATGAATATGTTATGGAATAAGGAGTGAAGGCTGTAGCATCCTGTGAATATACTAAACACTTTGACTCATGCTTTGAAAGGGAGAATTTTAAGGTATATGATTTATATCAATAAAACTGTTAGAAAAAAATGAAGAGTGAAGTTGGGAAATTTGTGTTTATAAATGAGAAAATATGCCATTTTTCAGTCAGATATGGTTGTGGTATGATCAATTTCTGTGACAAAAAAGCTTTTTCCAGAAAGTAAAGTAAATCAAAACTGAAATGTTTCAAATTTTTGAATACAAGCCTAGAAGCAAAGCTTCTAGTTGGCAAGGGATGGAGATCAAGATGTTTCTGACTTTACCTCTACTGAGTGTTCTTTCAATTTGGTTCCTGTTTCCTCCCTGACTTCCCAAAATGATAGTAAGCACACCTTGTTAGGATATCAGGCACTGTCCTTAGTGCTTTGGGAATAATGACTTGTTAACCTTCAAAACAATCCTAGAATGAGGTGTTAATATAATCTTTATTTTATCAGTGAAGAAACCAAGATACAGAAATGTTAAATAAATTGCTCAGGAGAACACAGATAGTGAATGTCAGAACCAGGATTATGAACCCAAAATGCAGAAGTCCAGGGCTGGGCTCTTAGCCACTGTGGTGCCCCTTTTTAATAAAATGGATTTATTGGATAAAATTTACATACCATAAAATTCACCTTTTTAAAGTGTTAATTCAGTGGTTTTTAATATACTTACTGTGCTGTGCAGCCAACACCTGACACCCTTTCCTAACTGCATTAACCTGCATTTCCCTTCATCACACTTGCCACAATTTGTAATTAGATGCTGAGTTGTATGACCTTTTTTTTTGATGTCTGCCTTCCTTCTGGATTATAAGTTTACTGAGGGAAGACCCATGTCAGTTTCTGCATTGCTATATAATACAAGAGGACTCTCAATGAATGTTTGCTGAATGAATAAATGAAACCACCACAGTGACCTTTCAGGAGGTGTGCATCCTCATGTAAAATATCAATCTGGGCTCCTCTCCACCTATGGAGCAGCCATTCCTTCCTTAGTCATCACACTGGGTTTGTTCAGACCCTCTCTATAGGTTCTTACTATGGAGTGTCAAGGCCTGCTGGTGGCACGTTGGCATTAACAATTCAGGCCAGGTGCCTGCCCCCAAAGAGCTTACATTCTAGTGGGGGGAAGACAGACCATGGATAAGAAAATACCAGATAATAAGAAAGGTTTTGATGAAAATAAAACAACGCTGTAATAAAGGAAGCTGAAACTTCTCATCTTTCTTACTATTAAATATCTGCTTTCAGTTAAATTTAACAATTTTTATCAAGACTCTAGGAGGACCACTGTTGGTCCACATTGAAAGATCATAGATCTCTGGTCTATAAGGACAATAGAGTAAAATCTGTGAAATTAGGACAATGGTAGAAAATACAGTTACTATTCTTATTCCAAAAATTAAAAAAAAAAACAACACAAACAACTATGGTCAGAAATGTATGTCCTCAAAAGAATGTCCTTAAAATCCTTATCTTAAAAAGATAAGAAATGGTATGTGCTGAGCCTAACTCTGTTCTCTCAAGTGCTGTGAGCATGGGTGAGCTTCATTTAGAAAGGGGCATGGCTGTTTCCCACCTTGACTTCACCTCCCGGGCCTGGATCCCTATAGCTGTTTTATTTCTAATATCAGTGACATCTGTTTAAAAATGCATAACCACTGACACAAAAGATAGCCCTGATTTTGCTTTGTAAAGTCAATGACAAACAGTGCTGTTTCACCAGCTGTTCTGCAAGCCTTCTACACCAACTCAAAAGCTGGTATTATTAAGTAGTAGTGAAATCCAACTGGGATATTACCACTTTTAATTGCCCACTTCCACATTTTAAACTAAGGTAAAACCCCAGTTGCTTCCTTAAGCTCTCTTTCTCCAAAAGTGGATAGCTGTTTTTGGAATTCCATTTCACAAAAAACTTAGATGATAAACAATTAGGAATTGTTCGATCATAAATGATCATAATTAGTAACTGTTTACTAATCTTTTATATTTCAAAAAGTACACATAATTTAAGCAGACACATAATTTAAGCAAGTACACCTATAGCAGTCTTTCACTTTTTGAGGAATTTTTTATTTTTAAAAAGTAACAGAAGTTGACTATAAAGTCTTTCTTTGGGATTTGCAGATAACTATGGACAAAGTTAACACTGACTATGTTTACTTGTTACTTGATTTTTTCTCCAAATTTAAAGCTAGTAAGCGCTTGTTATAACTAGGTGAAAAACATAATTTGAAGATATAAAAGGCAAAGCTAACTATTTCACCCCTGATCTACACCAATTATCTGATCCCCAATGAGCTAGGCATTTCTCTTTGTTTCTAACACATACACAATATGAGCACATCTATGGATAGGTAGGATTTAGGATAGTTGGGAGCTTTCTTGTTTTTATTGGAACAGATGATATTTTGAATTGTGAAAAATAAAGGCCACTTAAAATGTTTTTTTTTTTATAAAAGCTATGCTCATACAAATATGTGGATAAAATATCTACTATTTTAAAATTAAGCAACTATGGAACAAAATGCAGCATAGGATATTTCAGAGGCTTTTCTACTGAATGTCCCTGACAATAAAGGAGGAGAAGTGCGAAGCCTTTACATTCTAGGGTTGAGCCTAAAGAAAGAACCCAAGGCCAAGTGGGAAAATCTTTGATATCTCATGTTTGTTACACAAATATATATGAATTTTACATTTCATTCCATTATAGAGCCATATACTACACACACACACACACACACACACACACACACACACTTCAATAAAGTAGATTTTACCCCCAAAATATTCAGGTAAAACTGATAGCCAAGGAATGTGCCTCATGTTGGTTATGTTCCTCAGAGGGACCCAGCACACCACTATGTACTCCTAGCAGAGGATTCACAGTATTCATTCATTCACTCATCAAAAGGCATTCACTCAGGCCCATCTATGTGTTGCACACTCTATTCTTATACTCACTGGAGGTAATGTTAGTGGAAGAGATAGCCTAATAGCACACAATTACAAAATTGTGGAAGATACGATAACACTGGTCAACATTGAGATCGTTACTGACTTAAAAAGGCCCTAATCTGTAGTATCTTGGTGTGCTGAACATGAATACAACCCTGAAAATTTTTTATTAGCTCTCATTTTGAAGATATTTCATATAATTCATTTTATATGTTTCACCATGTCAATTGATCCAGTAGGACTGCAACAACATCCTAAATCAGCCTAGAATGATGTAATATTACATCGCATTGCATAATACCATCATGCACACATCATCGAGAGTTGATAGCATCATTTTCTGATGCAATGCAATACTACTGCCAGGTGGCTGCTGAAGTAAGCTGACGTCAGCAGTGCACTATGTAAAGCCCTGCCGGAAAGGTTGAGGACTGAAAATATTTTACACTTTGTGCAAGACAGTTTAAGCTACTGTTCCATAGAACTGTTATTATTTTATCCATTTAGGCACAATACAGAACAGTAATGCCTCGAAAGTGCGTTAATAGTGTGGACAATTTCTGCTATATTTGTGGGGAAGTGGCATTTGCTAACCAGAAGAAAAGTATCACTTCTCAAGTGAAGAAGGCTTATCATCTTTACTTCGGATGCAAGGTTGGTGACCAAGACAAGCCTTGGGCCCTGGATATATGCTGTGCTACATGTACAACACAGCTTTCACAGTGGTTCAATGGCAAAAGACCATCAATGACGTTTGCAGTCCCCATGGTATGGAGAGAGCCAAGCAACCACATAGAAGACTGTTCCTTCTGCTTGGTTCCTCCTCTTTCCAGCAGAATAACGAAGCAAAAGAAGTTGAGAATAGTCTACCCAAACATTCCGTCTGCATTGAGACCAGTTCCACATGGTGAGGGACTTCCTATTCCAGAATCTCCAGCAGAATATTCTCTTGATTCATCTGATGAGGACAAGGGTGAGCTGACCTGTTCTTCTCCTGTTCCATCAGCATACAGTGATCTAGATTTTCACTGTGGTACATCATCAACCCCACACAGACTAACACAGGAAGAACTAAATGACCTGGTTCTTGATTTGGACTTATCCAAGAACAAGGCAGAATTGCTAGGATCAAGACTCCAACAGTGGGATCTTCTAGAAGAAGATGTCACAATTTCTTTATATCTCAAGCGCCACCAGCAGGTGGAGGCTTTGTTCATAAAGGAAAGTACTCTGGTATTCTGTTCCAATATTCAGGGCCTCATGAATGCCTTAGAAATCACTCATGATCCACAAGAATGGAGACTATTTCTAGACTTTTTGAAACTGAGTCTTAAGGCTGTGCTTTTGCACAATGGAAACCATCTTCCATCTATTCCAGTAGCGCATGCTGTTCACATGAAAGAGACATACGATAACTTAAAGCGGCTACTGAATTCCATTGAGTATAACAAATACAGCTGGCACGTCTGTGGTGATTTGAAGCTAGTTGCCCTTTTAATGGGATTGCAGCAGGGATGTACAAAATACATGTGTTTCTTATGTGAGTGGGATAGCCGAGCAAGTTAATTGCACTACTTGCGTAAGGAATGGACTCACAGACAAAATGTAGCAGTTGGAGAGAAAAATATCCAGCACCCATCTCTGGTCGAGGCTCACAAAATCCTGCTACCACCCATTCACATCAAACTAGGTTTGATGAAGTATTTCGTGAAAGCCATGGACTGGACCTCGCCAGCTTTCCAATACCTGCATGAAAAATTTCCTCGATACAGCAAAGCAAAGATTAAAGAGGGAATTTTTGTGAGTCCTCAGATTCTAGAGCTCTTCAAAGATGACCGGTTCAACAACTTGCTGCATGGTGATGCGAAACAAGCATGGAATGCTTTTTGCCTAGTGTCTACAAACTTTCTTGGGAATATTAGGGCAGAAAACTATAAGGATCTAGTAGAAGATATGCTGATGCAGTGTCAGAAACTTGGCTGCAATATGTCTCTAAAGATCCACTTCCTTCATTCCCATCTGGATTTCTTCCCTGAAAACTGTGGTATGGCTAGTGATGAACATGACAAACACTTTCATCAAGATATCGCATCAATGCAACAAAGATACCAGGGGAAATGGTCCACTACAATTCTGGCTGACTACTGGTGGACACTCCCCAGAGATGCTCCTGAACAGCTGTACAAGAGACAAGTGAAGAAATCTAAGAAGAAATCTATGACTTGATTTTTTACAGGTATTAAAATGGCATGCATTTTGTGATGTAAACATCAATTTATTGCAGATTACAAAAAAAATAGAGCCAAAATTAGAATTTGACTGTCATATTTGTGTTGAGCACATACAAATTGATAGGAAATGACTAATTTTATTTCAGTAATATGACTTTTGTAAAAATTTGTTGACCAGTGTAATGAGAGAATTGGTTGAAGTGTGTGGGGGTGGGGGCAAGGTGGCCTGCTTTCACAGATGATGAAACTTAACTGGAAGTGAATTTGACAAAATGTTTAAAAGATCTAAAAATGTACCCTAAAGTATATCCTAAAAAAAAAAATTAGACTATGAAAGCATAGCGTACAAATACTTGCTGCAGTTTGTTTATAATAACAAAAAAAATGGAAAAAACCTCCATGATAATTGATAAGAAATGGTTAAAATATGGACGATATCTCCATATAACATGATACTACTTAGCTTAGACTATGACATGGGAAAATGTTCATGATATCTTAAGTGAAAACAGATTTTAAAACAGTAAGATCCTATTTTTGTAACTGCACATAGGTTTGTATGTACACATATAAAACTACCCTATAAAAATAACTAGTAAATATAGTTTAAAATACTATATTGGTAAAAGTATAGGATCCTATTGGAACATATAGGACACCCAACTCAGACTTAGGAGGAATATTAAGAGGTTTCTTAGATGAAACTATAAAATCAATGGGGTTAGCCAGAATAATGGTGGGAAGATTGGGGAGGTTGAGCAGAGAGTTCCTAAGTTGAGAAGATGTATGAAATGTTAGCAAAACTGAGTCTGACTAAAACATTATGTCAGGAAGGAGCCTGAAGGATGTGGTCATATGGGTAAATGTTCTTGTGGGCTTAGGTAAGAGTTTGAACTTGCATCAAGTCCAGAGTAAAAGATATAACTCCCTTTTCAGCAGGAAAGGTTTATATATAAAAATATATAAAATTACCTTTTTACATTTAGTTTTTAAAATCACTTTGTGGTGTAATGAAAGTATTAGAGGGATCAAAATAATTAGGAGGCAACTGCAATAATATAAGCAAGAGATGATGGTATTAGCAAGAGTGATAGTGAAGGGATGGAAAGTATAAAACTGAATGAAGAGAAATTCAGGAAGTAGAATCAAAAAGTATTTGAGGGTAAGAGGGAAAATTCAAGGATGATATTAAGATTTTGGCTCTAGCAAAATCTTGTGTTATTTTCCAAAATAGGGAATATAAAACATATAATATTTCTGTTTCTGTTTGGGCTTATTATTATATAAAATCATACAACTTAGGGGAAATTGAGTTTTCATATAAACAGTTGAGCCTGGTCATTAATTACCTAGGTATTAGGGTTTTAAAGATTACAGAAGTTGGAGGCAGAGTTTGGAAGCATCATCAACCATTATGGCAATCTGGATGAGAGATGATGAAGGTTTGAATTACTGTGGTTTAAAGAGAAAAGGACTGACTTTCAAGTCCATTGTGATTAAAGAAGTAGAACTGACAGGGCTTGGCTGTTGACTGGAGGTTAAAAGAGAACTGGGGCAGTAAAGGCAAGCCAGATCTGACTTGTGGGTTGGGTGTAGTAATGCCACTCATTGAGACGGGAGATACAGGAGAAGGGTAGTTATGTTGGGATGATGGTCAGAGCATTCTGGGGAATAAGATTAATTCAATTCTTGACAATGTTAATTCTGGGATACTTATGGGATCTCTAAAAGGAAATGCCTGATGTGCCTCTATTTATATTGAGTGTAGAAGAATTATATGAGAATAATGAATAAAGAATAATAAATACAATAATCTATAAATTTTCTGTGATCAATGCTTACAAAATTGTTCAAGCCAGAGCCAGGGAGAGGTGTAAAGGAATCACCAGGTGAAAATGATGAAAGTGTTGTCACTGAAAAGTCCCTTTTTCTTTGAGTCTGAGGTACCACAAATCATGAATCAGATTGTGAGCTTTTCAGGTCAAAACTGGATTCAATTTAATTAAAAAAAAAACAGTAAAAATATTTATAACACACACTTATTATCACTAAGTGTGAGGCTAAGCTTTTTTATTCGTAGGCAAAAGATTCTTTCAAATCACTTTTGGCAGTTTGATGTTCTGTGCAGCATGGTGATAACAAGCTGTTTTTACAACCCTGACTTAAGAAGTTGAATCTTTCCTCCTTTTTAGACTCAGAATATAATTCTGAGGCATAATAAAAAAAATAGTAGGCCTCCTTGTCAATGTCTTATTTGGTTGCACTCATAGTTTCTTTTTTCTCAATTGAATTACCCATCCCTGAAAGTTAAACACAATCTCTTTGAAAGTGAATGTAAGACATCTATTGGAGAGCCAGCTATTCAGGACCTGAGTGTCTAGGAAGACTGGTGACACCATTGGTCTCCACTGCTTGGAAAATCCTAGAATCTCTTCCAAAAGATTAGGTAGACTGGCTTGTAATAGACAAATTCTGCCTCTATAGTCACTCTTTGTCTTAGTTCTATATCCAAATAAAATCTTTTTTTAAATTAAAAAAATGATTTAACATTGCATTATAACATTTTATAAATTTCAGGAATTCATCATTATAAGTCAGCATCTGAACCTCTACTAAAAGTTCTATCCTTCACCATAAAATTCACCCTTTTTACCCAATTCATGCACCCTCCTTCTTCTTCCCTTCTGGTATCCACTAATCAAAAAGTTCTTGTTTAAAAAACATTTTGAGCAAAAATTAGTGACCCAATTTAGCTGCAAATTAAAACAGTTCTAGGACACAAAACTCAATTGTGCTAATGACAGTACGGACTGTTATTATGCATGGCTTAATTTTGAGCTGCACAATTGTGTCACAGTTTACACTGTGAGCAGTAACTGGCAATGTTCTTTAGATATCAAATATAAGAAAGGCTGATTTCAGAAATGTTGAAAGCTGAAAACACATGCATCTTTGAATAGGAGAAATACAACAAAAATCATAAATAGATTTGACACTTAGTAAAATAATTTAAAGTATAAATAGTTAAAGCATTTGTGGAGATTTTCCTGTGTACTGTAATTGCCTTCATTGGGCAGTTCATGAAACACTAATTTAGTTTAGTGAACAAATATTGAGTACTTCTTATGTGCTTGCTATTCACAGCTTCAGGTTCTGTGATACTGAGGGACTTGATTCAGGCATGATCTCTTTCTGCATGGAATTATATCGGATGATATTAAATTGCCCTCCTCGGGAGCACTGGGGGATGCTGAGGTTTGGGGGGCTGGCACAATGCTTTGGGAGCACTGCTGGCCTTTATAGGGCCAGGGATGCTAAAGTTACCGCAATTGATGGGGTATCCTTCACAGGAAAAACAGCACCTCTGAGAATATCAGTAGAATCCAGTGAGAAATATTATAGAAGACACAGTTGTTCATGCCAAGACTAACTACCAAGGAAGGGACACAATATTTCTGTCATTACTGTATCATGCTAGACAATATACATCTATTGCTCTGCTTGGCTACCTACCTTCTTCACTAGAAGATGTCACTCAGAATACTTTTTGGAAAATGACAAAGGGTGAAGCTCTCCTAAAGAATGTGATAGCAGTCCAAAAAGATGGGTTCCAAAAGTTGGAATAAATGCCTAATCTCCCCAATAGCACCATATCTGCCACATAGTAAAGTGCTCACTTTCATGCATTATTATGATTATTAATCTAATTCTGGAATCTCCTAGAATCTCAGATTTTAAAGGGGACTTTAAGTCATCTAAATCAACCCAATATCTAATATTTGAATCCTTTCAATTTGATCTTCAGCAAAGCTTTGTGTGGATACTAATGACAAAGAGCTGTAACTAAAAAGGAGCAGGTTCCCCTGTGTACTTTTCAGACCTGGGTAGTTTTTAGGCTCATTGCTCAGGAGCCACTGGGTACTTCTATTTCTAGAAGAAATAGATAATCTGTATTTGCTTTAACTCATAGAACTAGGAGATAACATCACAGTAATATTCATTTAAATCAGCATCCCTCTCAGATTCTGGGACTTGTTCCCAATAACCTAAGGTTATAAAGGTCACATAGGGCCTTAGATATAACTGATCCAGTCCCCTTACTTGACAGATCAAGATATGATGGTCCAGAGATGGAAGGTGATATGTTCAGTGTCAGTAAAAGGTAGCTAAGCTAGAGTTGAACTTGAGTCCTGGGTCTTAACTACCAGTCATGGGCTGTGCCTCCCCCAGGCTGCTCAACCAGAACTTTGCTTTTCCTTTCACTTTCTTCTGCCATTTCTGAGAATATTCTGATGGCTTTTCTTTATAGTATATCTTCATTCCAAATCAACACCAATCAGCTTAACTCCTCTTTGGGGCTACAGACAGTGCCCAGCCTAGAGTAGGCCCTTACCAGACAACAGCAAATGGTTAGAAGTATGGGTTCACATTCTGGCTCCACCACCATTGCTTAACCTCTCAGGTCCTCTTCTGCAAAATGGGCATAATACCTGCCTCATAGGGCTGTTGGAAGGATAAATGAGTTACTATAGGTAGATGTCTATAATAGTGCCTTGGGCATGGTGAGTGTTACATAATTGTCAGTTCTTATCATTTGCTGATAAATACTGGTCAACCCCTATGATGTACCTGATATGTGCCAAGCACTGTCTTAACCACGAGCCAAAATTCTCTGCTCTCATGAAGCTTACATTCTAGTTGGTGTGGCGTAGGCATTAGGAAAGCGAAAGAATGCTGTGAAAAGTAAATACAGCCATGTGGCATCTAGTGATATTTTGGTCAATGGTAGATCATCTAGACACGGTGGTCCCTATACACAGCCCAGGTGTATGTAGGCTAACAATCTAGGCTTACGTAATTACACTCTGTGACACCCAACACAATGAAGAAATAACCTAATGATATATTTCTCAGGATTTAGCACCATCATTAAACAACTCCCAGTTGCATACACTCTGTTAGTTGGTGAGAGAAAAGCTGGAGAAGGTTAGGATGGTCTCACTGAGTTAGGTTAGGTCTGCTCATTGCTAGCTGAGCAGAAATCTGATGGACATGAAAGAGCAAGTCATTTGACCATTTAGAGGAAGATCATTCCCGGCAGTGGGAAGAGAATATGTAAAGACCCTGAATTAGGAATGCGAGCAGCAAGGAAGCTGAAGAGGGGTGTGAAGGTGGAGGGAAGTTCAGGTGGAGAGAACTAGGAAAAGTAGTCTGGGGCCAGATCTTGTAGACCGCTGTGAGGATTTTGTATATTACCCCGAGTGAAAAGGGAAGCCCTTGGAGGTTTTTCACCACACGATTGGTGTGGGCTGACTTGTGATTTGAAGGATCATGCTGGCTGTCTTGTTGAGAATATGATGTCACAGAGCAAGGGCAGAAACAGGGAGGTCACTTAGGAGCCTGTGTCAGCCATGATGCAATCGTATCTCAGCCTCCCAACATTTTGAGAAAAGGAAATATTCCTTTTTACATATGAGCAAATTGCAGGTGAGAGATGATAGTAATTTAGAGCTAAGAAATAGCGGTATAGTGGGAAACTAGAATTCTGCTGGTGAACATAAGGTATACTATATAGAGATGTTGATTTAAAAGGCTGTACACATGAAACCTGAACAATGTTATATACTTCAAAGTATAACAATGTTATATTTCAATATTAAAAAAAAAACACTAAGAAACAGCAAACTGGGATTTCCAACACAGGTCTTTTTCAACTTCAAAGTCTGACTTTTCCTCACCGTTCAAAATAAAAAATCTTGAGCTCTTCTCCTGTGTTTACCAAAGGGAAATTTAAAACTGAAAGAAAAAATTCCTGATTTTGTCCATAAATGGCTCTAACTATAACCAGAATTTTTTTCAGATATCTCTAAACTTGCCCAAAGAAACTTCTCAAAGCAACACTCCTGATAAAATGGAACTTTTAACTTAATGAATTGGCCATTATAAAACTGCATTAGAATTATATAGAATTAGAATTATATAGAATACATCACGATATATTATGTAATACTGTTTTACTGGCATGATTACTATTCAATTGGCTTACATTTTTTTTTTTTAGATTTATTTTTTATTTATACACACAAGCTGGGGTACAGACCAGAGG
>PVIJ01001693.1:54072-106277 GCA_004024925.1 Scalopus aquaticus
AAAAAAAAAAAAAAAAAAGAAATACACTGCTGAGGGGAGCAGCCGGCGAGGCAGGAGAGGTCTTGCCGCACCATGTGGGATTCTCCCCGGCCGAGCGTCGAACTCGCGTCGCCGCTGCCGACAGCTCCACAGCGCAGCGCTTAACCGCTGCACCACCAGGGAGGCCCTCAATCGGCTTACATTTAACTTTAAAGAGATTTACACTTTATAATATATGTGTAAATATGTTATAGCTAAAGGAACAGATGATTAAGCACTGGATTATTTCTCTTAAAAATAGACATCAAAAATAGGCCCTCAGGATTTGTCTTCTAATAACATTGTTTCTATGAGAAGATTCAATTAGCTACATATTTTTGACTCACAGCACTTTTCCCAGAAACATAAGTATACTATAACTGCAAAGACTGCCTGAATTTTGTTACATGGTATTCCATGGTTCAGTAACATTTCAAAGGTGGCATCCCAAATTTCATATGCCTTTCTCACAGGCTTAACCAGAGAAGCTAATTCCTGAGCATGCAGAAAAATCATCATTCTCTGGCCACCAATTCTTGGGAATAGGTGGAACAAACAAAGGGGCATCATGGATTTAGTAACTGGTCCATATACCATCAAAATTGAGCAGAATGTCACCTTTGGCACACTGTTGCTGTAAGCCAATGATTGTGTCACTGTGGCATATTGTAAGAATAACACAAACATAGCAAAACTCATAAATGTCTTTTATTACTGGTATACTAGTTCATTTCTTCAAATATTTTAATTTTAATGTGACTTTGTGGAGATGCAAATCGCAGTACTCAGTACTATAGGAGCTCACAATCTGTAGGCATCTATAGACAGTAGGGAGTGATATAACAGACGTTTGGAAAAAAAATTGTGATCTGGGCTCTGGTAGGGCATATCTAGGGCCCGGACTTTGCTGTAAACTGTGAGTGCTTCATCTCCAAAATCTGTTTTCAAGCACAGCCTCCTCTCACCTCCATGTCCTAGTTTACCAGCCCACAGAGTGTTTTTCAACACTGTAAGGATATTCAATCCATCAACCTTTTATTTCACTACTTATTTCCTTATGTCATTGTCTTACTGTCTTTTTCTTCCTTAACTAGATCATATTACATGATTATGGCAGATCGTTACTTCCCTACTCAATATACCATTCCCTCCACTGGTATTGCTTATAGAACTATAACTTTGTTCAGAAGGGTATCAGGCTGAGAGAAATAAGATTTCTCATTTCTGAACTTTTCTTGCTGCTAAGTGTAACCATGTGTCCCAATTCTGTCCAGCAGTCTAGTGGAGGTGGGTTCTAGAGAATGTTGCTTTCCTACTAAAAGTGTACAGTCACAACTGGCATGTCCCTTCTGCCCTTTCCCTTTTCTTTATGCCTTGAACATAGACATGACTCCTGGAGCTATAGCAATCATCTTGCCCCAATGAAGTGACCAGCATAAGGATAAAAGGCAACACTGAGGGTGACAGAACAGAAAGGGGGAAATAAACTGAGCTCTAGTGAGTTCTTTAGAGGAACTAATTTTTAGCTAGAAATATGGTTACCCACTATAAAGACTACCAGCTTGCAGGTGGACACAGTTACATGACTAAACTTGTCATTGCTAATGAAATGTAAGGCGAAGTATTGTGAGCAGTTTTCTGGAAACTTCTTTGAAAGATACCTAGTTTATTGCCCTTTAACCCTTTTCCTATGCTTCCTCTATCTTGCTGCCTGGCATGAAAAATGTGATAGTTGGAACTCTAGCAGCCCTCTTAGAATAGATTGAGGAGACCCATGTATTAGGGATAGTACTAACCTGGAAGGAACTTGGCTCCTAGCAACTTCATGGAACTCCAAACCAACCTGAACAGCCTACCTTAGACTTCATGTATAGGGGAGGAATAAATTTTGTCTTACATAAGCAACATTCTTCCAGTTTTCAGTCACATGCATATATACTTAGTCACAACCTCATTAGCAAATTCATCCATTTTTCTTTGTTGGGACTTCTATTTTATTTCTTCTTTCTTATCATAATAGAAGAAGAGTTCCAACTCCTGCTAAGATCAGCCTCTTACTAAGATGTTAGCTTTTGCATTTATCTCTTCTTAATAATTATCAATTTCTCACTCCTTAATCATTCCCACATCTTTGTATGAGTAGCTAATTTTTTTTCACTCAAATTTCAGTATAATTGTCATCTCTTTTGAGAGACTGTCCTTATCTCATTTATTCCCTCCATTTTTTGTGTGCGAAGTCTTTTAAAGTAAATCCCAGGCATCATGTCATTTTACCTGTAAATACTTCAGATAAGTACTTTTAACAATTTCCACAATGCATTAATGTTATCTCATTCCCTATTCATGTTCCTTTCCCCCTATGTACCTTAAAATTGTCTTTCTGATGTGGATGGCTTGAATCAGGATGTAAACAAGGTTCACACATTATAGTCATATTTCATTCTATCTTTACCAGTTTCCCTCATTTAAGAAATGACATTTATTGGTTGAAGAAACCAGGTCATTTATGATGGAGGGCTTTTCCGCAGCCTGGATTTGACTGATTGCAATCCAATGGTGTCATTTTTACCTATTCCTCTGTCTCTTAGTAGCTCTTGTAAACTGGTAGTTTTATCTAGAAGTTTGATCAGATTCAGGTCACATCTTTTTGGCAGGAATGTTTCACATGTGGTGCTGTATTCTTCCTTTTTTAGCATATCAAAGGCAAGTTCCTTTTTCTCTTTTAGTGCTGTTGAGATTGGTCAGTAATTCCAATTATTTCTAACTCAATTTATCCTTTGCACCTAATGGTAAGTAAGAGCAACCATTGATGTTTACCTAAATACATTAGGTATTTAGAAGAAGGGGTGACTTTATAACTATCATTCCCTTTGCATTGATTAGCTTTTATGAAGAACTTTCCCTTAGCAACTCTATATTGAATCAGAAAAATAGATTTTCAGGAAAAGCAGGATAAATGCTTAATTCTTTTATTCATCAACTTAAAAATTAATTTATAAATTAGAGTTTTATGGGGAGGGGGAAATATTATTAAGGACTTGTGGACTTTTATAGATTTCAAGTGTTTCAATCCTTTGTAGTCATTGTTCTTTGGCCAGTAGGCTCTTAAATAGCACTTTATAATTTGCAAGATATTTAACATACATGAGTCATTTAAACCTCATAAACAATCCAGTTTTACAAATCTGTGTCATATGACTTGAACTAGGACTTGGTGTCTATTGTTCTTCCCATTAAATATAGTAACGGTTGAAAGAATCAGAGCGTTAAAGGTAACTGGACATTTTTTCTTTTTTTTTCTGGTTTTGAGATTAGACAGCAGATGTCTTTAACCAGTGGGAATATGATATTAAGCAATATATACTTTAGAAGGCATTACTTGTAGCAAACACTGTGGAGAATAATGTTCTGCTGATAATACTGTAACTTGGTAAATAGGCTGTCTCAACTTTGTTTGTGAAGCATTTCAATTTTGATTACTCTGTATGGGATCTACTGCTCAGATGTATGTCATTTTATGGTCTGCCCATGTCTGGGGAGCTGGTATTAGATGCTGCCTAGTGTTTTTAATTCAGAACTTCTTCTAAAAGAAATCTTAGTCTCTTATATTCAAACCCTAGTTTTAATAGCATAAGCTATTTCCCTCTTATATAGCTTTGTGGGCATAGTAATAAAATAAATACCACAAAATCACTGATGAGATGAAAATTGAGCTCCCTGCTTCTGTGCAGCCATGTAGGTAAAACAGTAATTGGCTCTGATAATAACTTTTGTTCTTACAAACCAAAGTCTAAATGAGAGTCACATTTGATATATCTGCTTGTAATTACTATCAAAAGGAGAGAATACAAACTTTAGATTGTTTAGTGACTCAAAATAGATTAAATAAATTGCTATCTTTTTCTTGAACAATTTAAGAAAATTTTCTGAAATTATTTCTGATATTTATCTTACTGTTGGTAAAAAATGATCATCTTCCAGAGCATGCTTTTCTGCTTAATGGAATGATTAATTTTTGTTTTTTTAAATCTATAATTGTTTTTCTTGAGAACTCTTATTACTGAGTCTGCTAATGTAGCTTGTGCAGATAAGGATTTTCCCCATATATCTCTATAGATAGTCTGTGAGACAAATTTAGGGTTTGAATGTACCTGGTAATAATTTGTAGTGAAACCATTTAATATGTTGATATTATTTAAAGGTAGATGCCCTTGATATGTTTTTAAATGGGAAATTAAATCATGTGTGCCACATATTGTTTTTTGGGTGTGTGTGTGTGTGTGTGTGTGTGTGTGTGTGTGTGTATGCTTTGATGCCAAAATAGTAAATATTAGAATAATGATCATTAAAAAGGACCTTTCCCATTGCTTTAGAAGCCAACTGATCAAGAGTGGTTATTACCACCTATCATTTCTGTTAGGTTTCTATTTATGCTTTGATTTACTTCCAGAAATACTATGTTCAGCACCATGGAAATGTAAAAATGGGCAGAAAGCAACTGTATTTTAATGCCAGTTTTAACAATGATTCTGTATTTGCTCATTCCTTCCACCCCCTTGCACCACCATTCTTATAGCTACGCAAAGTTGATAGAGCATAACAAAACTAAGAAAACTGCTATGGTCCACTGAGTCAATGATCCCAGAATTAAAAAGTTTTCACAAAGCTTAGACATGATAGATAAAGCTATTACCATCAGCTGTATCCAGAATACACATTTTAAAACACCCTAATTACAGAAACCACATCCAGTCAATATAATACATATTAGCAATTTCCCTACCCTTAGTAGAGTGGAAATTATTCTGAAAGTTTAATTAAAGAAGGAAAAAATTATGTTCAGGTATTAATTTCAATAAGAGGCACTCAGCTTCCATGCAAAAACCCCGGAGAAGTGTTGCAAGTGTGGGTTATCCACAGAAAGGAAGCAATTATAATTAGGCACTCATTACTTTTGTCACCACAGTATCTTAAGGAAAAGGGTTCATATCCGCCTTATTTGCAAGCTGTGTCCCTCCATGGGTTAAATAAAATGGACAGTTGGGTGCAGCTATTTGGATATGTGGTTTAAAAACTGCTATTAAAAAAACATTAAAGAAAGGTTTGGAGCCTGTAATGAGAAGTAACATAACCAGACAACATGAATTCCATAGGTATTTTTGCAACCTTCCCCTTCATTTTGACCTTAGGCACAGACCCATTTTTGAATGCCTTACAATCAAAGAAATAACTGGATTGTAAACTCGTCCGCCTGGCTCCTACAACCATTCAAACAAGTGCATCGGATCACTCTCAGATCTAAGACACTTAATTGAAAGGAAATCAGTTGTTTAAGTTGCTTACAACACCCCCTTTTTAAAAAAGACACAAAGGTCACATATTGAATGATTCCATTTATATGAAATTTCCAGAATGGCCACATCTCAGAGACAGAAAGTATCAATATATGAGTTATCGCCAGGAACTTGTTGAAGGAGGGAATGGGGAGCAATTCCTAGGGTGTGTGAAGTTCCTTCTGGAGATGATAATGTTCTGGGAGTAGGGCTGATGGTTGCACAACTGTGTGAATCTGCTAAAACCCACAAATTCTGCCCTTTGGAAGGGTGAATTTTATGGTATGTGAATTATCCCAACAAGTAGAGTCATAAAACTTCAGAAACTGTTCCTAATACCATATTCCTTAGTGGTCAACTCACCTTTAGCATCAAATTAAAGAATGCCCTCCGCCTCCAGGAAAAGGGCACAAAATGGAATAGAAAAGAACACAAGGGACCATGGAGATGGATCACGGGTGAATTGGTGGTGGGCTACCCAAGGGAAATACAAAATGTAAAAGACATAAATAACAATAAAAATATATATTTTTTTAAAAAATTAAAGAATGCCCAAAGCAAGGGAGGAACCTGTGGTGGGGAGTAGTGACAAGGGTGGGAAGTGGTGGGGAGGGGAATGTGATTAGATCTTCAGAAAACCATCAAGGCTGCCACATTTTGCAAATAAAGAAACAGAATTCCAAAGAAGAGAAGTGACTTACCCAGGGTGTCACACAGGCAGTCCAGGGTCCAGCAAGGCTGCAACATAGGTCCTTGAAAGCCTCGCCACATCCCTTTCCACCAGTGTTGTGTTGCCTGCTCTGCTGCTTTATATTTAAGCAGGTCAGCTGTAACTAAATTAAATTATTTAAAATGAGGAAAATCTGGTTTAAGAAGATTTTTAAAAGTGTTTTGATGAAAGCATATCTTTTGCCTATAAATAGCAAAATCTCTTTGAAAGAGTAGATGAATCTGTGGTAAATTTACTAAGTCCAAACTGAGATTTACCTGGAAATGTCCCTCGAGAAAAAAGGCCACATTAACAGACCAAGGGAGCCCTCTACCTGTGTATTGGTAGTATAGATTTCATTGGCAAAAACCCTTGACCCGGAAAGCTAAAAATAAATTGAGACCAGGTATTCTAGTCCTTTGTCTATTTTGGTTGGCTTCTAGCATTATTTTTGAGAAAGTGAATGGTGTCCGAGGATGTATTTATATGAGCAATAGGATACGCTGAGGATAATCTGCAGAAAGTTCCTTTTCCACGAAAGAAAGAGGCCAATTAGCAGGCAAAATAAAACAGCTAAATATATATAAATATATATGTATCCAGTGAGAATTACATTTAAATAATTATTTTCAAAGAACTTTATATTCCATTGAGGATATAAAATGTTAGTAAGCATTTTTGTTCATCCAGAATGAAAGTTTCATTGTTTCTTTGTTTCAGGAAAAGATAGGGTTGAATGTAAAAATCATGCAGGATCCTGAAAACATGCACCACAGAGCTGCTGTAAATGCGAACTATGGAATCAGTTTGCCATATATTAATCAGAGAAAAGCTTGTGTAAGTAATGAATTGTTTTAATGAGCTCTTAATTTTTTAGAGGATTAAAAGTAATTTCTTAGTGGAGTGTAAGATATGATGTTGTTTTTCAAAAAGATTTCGATCCTTTGTCCTTAGAATTTTTCAGAGATGAAGTAGAGTGACTTTCATTCTGTTTATAATTAGGAACATTTAAGAACAAACATGTAAGCCTGTCTTTTAAAGGTCTGTTTGTAGTGCAATCAAATTTCTTTATTTTATTTGATGTTTCTAGATAACCTGACACTGTAATTTTAACAAGGAACATAATTTAACAATAAAAAGAATTCATAGAGATTTAATATTTTGTTTCTTTGACAGTAGGCTTACCACTGGAAAAATCTAAAGAAAGCAATAGCCCAGTATCAGTTTCAATGGTATATGCTCATAAAATACACAAAAATTTAAGAATATTACTCTAAATCTGAAGCAAACAGGGACTAATCCTTTATGTTAGCAAAATGATGAGAGGAAAAAAATAATCAAATTGGCATGAAGGGATTTCAGAGTCTGTGCCTAATTTTTGCCATTGACTTGCTGCGAAGGGTCCCAAAGCAAAGATTGTACTCTTTCTGTGTTTTAGGGTTTTCTCGGGAGAATTAAGAATAGTGCTTCATTTTAACTGTGAAATTATTTTATTTGAGATCATTTCTAGTACTGAAAGCAATTACTGAAGTGACATCCCTACATTCTTATATACCTTTTTAACTGTTGCCTTCTGGCCAAAGCTCTTAAAAGTATACTTTAGTGAAATGAAAATTAAAAACGATCTTAATTTTAGAATTAAACTGAAAAATCTTCTCTAACTAGCACAATGTGTCATCTGTTTAATCATTCTTCCGTATTTCTTCTATAGGCATGTTGAACTGCCTACTTCACTCCTGCAACCCTGAAATGAATATTTAGTTTCTTTGTTTGTGCTTTATGTTATTCTAACAGGTTTAGCTTAAGAACACTTTATCTTAGAAACACTTTTATAGCCTAAGAAATAACTAGAAAGTTAGATATTTTTATTCCTGCTGAAACTTTATTTAAAATGTCACTGTGAATAATGTGGAAGGGTTTTTATCTGCTTCCCATGAGCCCAAAATCCCTGAAATAAAAATATTATTTCTCAGGCTGTACAGACAGAAGGAGATTTCTCTTTTGTTGTTGGTTTTCCCTTTCAATCTAGAATTAATATTGGCTTAGCTGGTGAAGTGCTGAGCTTTGTAGCCCAAGGCAACGGCTGCATTTCATGCAAACTTTTTCTGATGAGTATTGAAGTTTAGAAAGGCACATCTCTCAAATTAGAAAGGAGCATTCCTTGCTTTAATGAATCTGGGTGGAAGACTCAGACGTAAATAGGGAATTCTAAATTATGTCCAAAATTGGGAGCAGGATCTTAATCATTTATTGTATCTGTTTCTAATTTGCACATAGATTAAGTGCCTTGGATACTGTGACCATGTACTTTGAACACAGAGGATTTGGGAAAGCACGTTCTTGCATGACATGTAGATGATGTGTATTCATTTATTGTATTAAAAATCCTTTTTTCCCATGAAACTTGCTCCATAAAGAGCAATGCCATAACACTTTAAAGTGTAGGTACAGTATGTGCACTCTGCTCAAACTGACCATTGGCATTTCAATCAAAATAGTTGACCCTATCTTTTTATGTTGATATACGTGTATATATATGTATATGTGTTATATATATGCATATGATGGTACTAACTGAAAAACAGTATTTTCATTTTGGATTTATAAAACAGAAGCGTTGTGCAAAAAAATCCTGTGAAAGAAATATTATTCAGATGTTTGGTTTTAAACATTCACATAGAGCATTTGGGAATAAACACAGTTGTGATTTACCACTAATAAAAATGTTTTTTTGAAAGCATTTACCCAAACTGAAGCAATGTGTCTAAGCTGTGATGTATCGTTAATTAGAGAAGCAGCATCAAGGCTAATCACTTTTTAGAACTACTCTAAACACTCAAAGGGGATTATTATTTGGCTGCCGAGGGCCATGTGTTTCCTTACTTCTCATGAAACTTGAACAGCTTGTCAAAAGCCTGTAAATAATCTTAGACATTTTGACAGAGCAAATTTGAATATGTAGCTAATTTACATTATTAGTTCTTAGAAACTGGTATTTTCTCCATTTTATTGAGATGTATTCTTCCTAATAACAAGGGCCTTATGCAAAGATTTTAGTGCATGCCCCAGACACACACACATACCTACCCCCTCACAAAACTGCCCTCAGAGTTTTACATCCTGTAATCCTGTTATGTAAAATCAATTTACAAAATAGTATTAGAAGTGAAACTGATGAATTTTGCAAGATCTTAAATTTGTAACAAACTAACCAGTAAACAACCCCCAACCAACATGTTCTTGAGCCTTATGGGAAAGGGGGGACAAGAAGAAATCTCTGGCAACATTCATATTAACTCACTGACATTTAGTTCCAGTTAGACTTTCTCAGCAACACTTTCAAAGCTCTACAGAAAATTTGACTTTGATTTATTTTTTTTAAATAAAAAGAGTTTCTTAAAAGGCTTGAAACATGTATCTGTTAACATGAATTTTAAAAGAACGATTATGAATGCATAACAAAATAGCCAAACAAAACATTGCTTTGAATTGCTGCACAAATAACTCTGATTATAACTATTATGACCTAGAAAAGAATCATAAAAACATTTTTCTTTTTGGCAAGATATGAGTTGCTGTAGAATTATACCAGTTCTTTGGTCCCACTTTCCAAATAAATAAATAAATATATAATGCAATGTAAACTTAGAATCTTTTATTTATTCATGAGGTTGAATTTAATACTATTATGATTTCTAGATTTTATGAGTCATATGTTATGCAGTGTTTTTCACTAACTTTGTTGGGTAGCAACCACACTTCACAAATCATAGTTTCATTCTTTACTGTTTCACTTGGGGTGTACATGGTAATCTCTCCCACTGAAAGCACATTCATTTCTGAAATAATAAAGTAATGGAAAGTGAGGCAATTGTGTTAATGGCAAATGATTAGAAGAAGCTCCAGAAGTAAGGGGTGGAGGTAGGGAGGGGGGAGAAAGAAGGACGATCTCAAAACATGATTGTGTTTTAAGCCCATGCATATGGCCACAATTACAGTCACAACATAATTTGGCAACGGTAGCAGAATTAGATTTAAACAAATTGATGTTACACTGCAGTAATTCAGAATGAGCTTGTTGCATTTATAAACCATAACAAGAAGCAGAGTGAATTAATAAACCCTTCTTGTCACTAAAAATAAAAAAGGGAATAATTGCTGAGATGGAGTTAACTTAACAGATGACTATAGTCAGCATCCTTTCAGCCTAGATATGGGAAAGTGAAGGTCACCCCCATCTCAGATGACAAAGAGGGAACATTTTGTTGGTAAACAAATTAATCTTTTGAAAGGTCGCCATTTGTTTTAAGCTTTTATCCAGTTCTTGTCATCTGGAATCAGAGATTGACTGTCATTTCACCAGGCAGGGGTGCCGGGGAAGCAGACAAAGCTGCTTCTGTACATATCAGCATTCCTTGACAAAACTCGGTGCCTGATTGTGATGCTATGGGCTGCTGGTTTACAGCTGTCTCCGGACAAGAATGGAGGCCCACCCCTGAATTCCAATAAGATGGGCCTGCATATTCCGCCTGCTGTAAGCTGGCCCTCTGCCCACAAGTAAAATGTATCGTAGTTCAAGCCAGCAATTATCTCTTTTACTTCCTTCTGTGCTGCTTCTGTTCCCTTTTTCCAAAAACAGATGTGGGTATTCACTCAAGTTCTGCATCCATTCTTTCTCACACCTGCCAGGGCAGAATTTTGACAGAGGTAGAGTTGGAGGGAGCCAGCAGACAACAATCAGATGTAATTTCTTGGAGAGTAGTTTTAAAAAGAAAATGTTGATTTTTCAGGAAATGTGGAGTCAGCATTTTGGTCCCCCTCCTTTTCCCAGGAGCATTGGTAAATTAAATTAGTTGAACAAAAGGAAATACCGCTAAAGACATTCTGAAACGCCACATCTTATTTATGACACGCGGTCACTAGCCAAGGGCTGTGATGGTGAGGCTCCATCCCTGCTCCTGTCACTAAAGAGACTCTCTCTTCAGGTTGTTCCCAAGAGTTTTCAAGAAAACAATCACTTTTCATGTTTTCCCTGATTTGTTACTTATAAAGTGCAGCCCACCAATATGGTGGTGATTGTGGCAGAGTGGTGGTCCACTGCCTTGGTATGTTGTTGCTATTTAGAATTCTTGCTCTGTGTGGGTTTGGAGTACAGGGAGAGCCAAAGAAGTGATGTGACAATGGTCGCTGATCACTGGTTGGTATCTGGCTGTCTCCCTCTGGGAGCAGGGACGCACAATGAGGGCCTACACAGCATCACAAAAAAACTAGCTATAGCGAGTTTTCTCTAACTTCTTTAGGAAGCTGTGTTATTTGGGTTTCTGTGCTAACATCCTGTGTGCATTCTCAAACTCTATGCTGAACTCCAAGCAACTTTCAGCTCTCAGCATAAGGATAATGGGTCAGACTGCCTGGTGTGAATTCTTACTGGATGAGGGGCTTCCCAGAAACAGCCTCCATTTCCTCATGTGTAAAATGTCCATAATAAGATTATCTCATGAGATTGTATTGAGATTTAAATAAGATAATCCAAAGCACTTGGCAAAGTGATACAAATAAGTGCTCTGAAAATATTACTGGCAGTTTTGACATGTTGTATTGTGTCATGTTTTAACTGTCATCTAAAGCTTAAGTCAGTTATTGTGGATATCAGAAGACAGCGCCAGATTATTACTAAGGTCCCTTTCAGGGATTTTATTTAATATTTCATATGATTATATCTTCTTTCTCACACAGATAAGAGGACAAGAACCTTGCCTATTTTTCAAATCTTCCACTGCACCAAGCAATACTTTTCACATGATACTCAGGAGACAACTGATTTGTCTTCTCAACTGTTCAGTCAGTCTCTGCACTTGAAGCTACATAATCTGGTGCTGAGTCTAGAAGTGAAGTAATGATTTTTCTGGCCCCTGGGGGGCATGGGGCCTGAGTGCATAGAACACTCTCCCACTGGGGCATCTGATAAAATTTACCTGGTAAAAACCCTTTTCCCTGAATCTTGTTACAGCTTTGCCACTAACCAGCTATTTCCAGGAGCAGGTTACTCTGCCTTACTCAGTCTCATTTACCTGGTTTATAAAATGGGGTGGCTAGTAGGAGGCAATCTGGTGGGAAGGTGAAGACAAATGGATCAGAGTTTGGAGTCTTATCTGCCATTTTCTAATTGTAGTTACAATACAATTGTAATTGCACAATTACAAAAGGTGTAACAAATGGACAGTTTGGGTCCTCAGTTTCCTCTTCTATACAATCAGAATAATGGTGTCTTCTAGTCAAAGGTATTATGAGTATTATAGACAATATATTAAAATTAAGTTAGATAATGATAGCCTAATAAAGTTCCTGTCTTTCAAAAAATGAATATCAAAAAATCTTATACCTCTTTCTTCCTTCCTCACACCTGTGCTTCAGAAAAGGATCTGATTTGGCTCCTTTCACACTCTTGTAAAATGAATAAGGTGTAATGCACTGTTTTTCAAATTGTTAAGGAACTACAGTGAGTTTCAGGGAGGTTGCCAGCATTAATTCATATTATATTTTTATGACAAATGATTAAGCTATTTTAAAATGTGATAAAGAACAATATATACATACCTAAGTTAGATACATTTTAAGGCAGGGTAGATACCATCCATGGGCAAATTTGTACCATCAGGTTAACTGTGTGTTCATGCATGTGCGTGTGTGTATGTGTGAGTGTGTGTACACGTGCACACACATGCATTTGTATATCTCATAAAGGTGTTTTTATTAATTAGGGTCATATACTGTCATATTTTGAAGTGTAGTTCTACCATACACATTCCTATAATAATCACACCAAATAAGTAAGTGAAGATTAAATGAGTTAATACATGTCACGATTTTAAGTCAGTGCTGGTCTCTAGTAAAGCGTTTCATAAACATTAACTGGTATTACTATTATAACACATGTATACTCCCACCCATTCAAAGCCAAGCAAGTTCTCTGGTGCATGTTTCACAGAATATACCCATTAACTGTATGACTGTAATAATATATATTGCATTGTGATAACATTATAGATTGCTTCATTACTCATTACCTGATTCAGAATATGCTGTACAATCTTCATTTGGCATTGCAGGATTGCAGTGTTACTTTGCTTACAACTGCAGACAAAAAGTCATCAATGAATCAATGAAAAGTTAGCTTAATATTTAGACTCAACATACAAAAAAAATTAGATTCTTTTGAAACTTTTTTGAGACTTGAGTAAATGTCTGAAAGAGTTTCTGAAAAGAAATTTAAATGGGGATAATAGAACATCTTAAAATGATGCATGGCACACTTAAAAATTATTTTTGATCAGTAATAATCATGTTTATTAAGTGCGCCAGACACTATGTTCAGTACTTTATGTATACTCTCTGATTTAATGCTGATATCTATAAAATAGATGCTGTTTTTATAATCATTTACACAGGAGGAAACTGAGACTAAGATTAAACTATTTGCCAAAAGTTATGAAGTAAGAGAGTCAGAATTAAAATTATTTACAAATTGAATCTACTTGTCAAATTTCCCCAAATTGAGGACTTACCCAACAATTCCTTAGTTGCTAAGGAACATAAGCAGTTGTTAGATATTGCTAGTGATTCTATATTCAAACAAAAAAAGCTTCTGGATCTTTTTTATTGAAGAAATCCTCAGGTTGTAAGCTATTTGAAATTATTTATTTACATCAAAATTTTCTCCATCTTGTGTAGGCAAAATAACAGAAATAAATTGTGTGCTGTGATGGGTGTTTGACTACAGTTATTATCTTTAATTCTGGAGTTCACAATTTGCCTTTATCAAAACAGTCTCATCGTTTTCAGTGCTGATTTATATATAAATACATGAAAGTATATATATACATACATACACACACACTTGTATTATTTACATATAATTCAACATATAAAACTATACTAAATTCTTATAAAATTTGCATTTATTTACATATCAGCATTCTATTTAAGGTTGCATATTTAAGGCTGCTGAAAATAAATTTGAAAATCTTTGGCATAGAGTATTACCTCTCCCATGGGTTTTTGCTTTTTAACAAGAGTAAATCCTCTATTTAATTAAACCAAAGGAGTTAGACTCTATTAAGGGATTTCAAGCATGAGTGGACAAGGAGAAGAGGGATTTGGGCGATGTAGGAAGAGAGGTTTTGCACTGCCCTGGAATCATCCCAGGTCAGCAGCCACTTGCTAACTAGCTAGCCCTACTCCCTGATGTGATCCAGACCCTTTGCATTTTATGACTTGGGTTTTGAACTTGAGTTTTGGTGTCTGTTTTATCTCTATACTAAAAGATTATGCTTCTAATCTCATAATTCCACTCTGAGAACCAAAAATTAGGTAGATGGAGGAGTCTGAGTGAGCTCTGTGATAGCTTTAAGGTATAATAGGTCTGTGACTAGAGCTGAAATACAATTGATTTCCATGTATTTTATTTTGTGAATTTATAAGAAATACTATTCTGAGAAGAGGCTCATAGGTTTCACCACACTGCTAAAGGGGTTCATGACTACCCCCATCCCCCATATACACACATAAAGTCAGAAGTATGTGATACATCTATTCTTTCACACAAATATCCAGCATTAGGTAAAGTATGTACTAGAATCGAGTAGTATCCTAAAAACTTTGTATTCTTTGTAGAGGAAAGATCTCCTCTTAGTACTTGGTGCAGGAAACCTGCCAAAAAATGGAACTATCTAGACTGACACTTCAGATTTTCCTAAGAATTACATCTTGAGTGAAAAAAAAAAAAACCTTCATTCTTTCATAAAACTGTTGTTTTTCTATTGCAAGAAGGAAAATGAAACAGATACAGGAGTGGTAATGCTTGCAGTATTATAGTAAGTGTTCTGTTTAAAATGAAGCAAAGGAAAAATACAACAGTAAAGAGCACAACAGCATTAGCCACAAGAGAAATGGGTCTAATAGAGTTGTTTTCTTCTTAGCCCAGGTTAATTATCTCCTGAGAGGTACTTGAGATGAATAAATACTATTGCTGTGTTCTTCAATATTCTAACCCATTGTACCTTAAACTGTACTTGAATTCAAGAATACATTCCTAGCCTTTTAAAACCCTTTGGTAGAATAGAAGTAAGTACCCATAGACTCAAGTGGTTCACCCTACACTTAAAAAAAAAGGCATAACCTCTGAGTCAGAATGTGTAATAGAAGCCCAGGAGATACTTATTTGGAGATCGCATTCATTAGGCTATAAAGTTGGAACAATATATCCCTAAATACCCAATTTATCTAGTCCTTTGGTTTCCATCTCTCTTTTCAGTGACAGCCTGAATGAATCTGTGTGTGGCTGGCAGCTAAGCGATCTGAAAGAAGCCATGCACACTTTTTGGGAAAAGACCATAGACCAAGACAAGAGTCAGAGGACATGGGTGCTCACCTGTGTCTGTTGCTGCCATAGTAAATCAAGTCATCATAGGCACATCACTCTGTCCTTAAAGACTAGGGTTTCTCACCTATACATTAAAAAGATTAATTGGCTTGTTCAGCCATCCTTTTGGCCACAGTCCTGATTGTGTAGCTCCCAGATTAATGTCCTTTTGGTGACTTGTGGAGATAAAGTTGTGCTCAATGTAACTGATGGATGGGGGCAAACCTTAGACAGGCCTTGAAGGAACCAGTGGACATGGTTGAAAGGAGAAGTAGCATATGCTTGAGGTACCAGAAGCAAAACAAGCAGAAGCAGAGGTGAAGAATAATGACAATAATGGAGGATGGCTTAGAGCTTTGCCTGACCCTTTTGAATTTTTATGAAGGGAAAAACTGAAAGATGTGGTTGGAAGTATAGGGACCAATTGATGGATGGCCTTGAATGGGTCACTGAAATCTGATTGTGTCATCTCAGTCCAGAGCATAGAAAGAAGGGTTTAAGGCAGGCAGTTTCTGAAAAGAGATAACTTCTTCAGAAGCTCTAACTGAAGGGCAGCTGTAGAATTCCCTGAATGACCTCTCTCCCTTGATGTCCTCACCGGTTATTAAACTTTATTTCCTTTCCCTTTAGCTATAAAGTTTTCTTGAATGGCATTATCTCCTGAACTTGTTAGATGTTCACTGAAATCGCCTAGAGGCAGCACCTGTCCCTGACCATTTACATACAACGCTCTGTCCCTTTCATATGAATGGGTACTCTGAACTGGCCCATCTAGTTCAGTGGCTGAGATTTCCTCCTAAACCCTCTTACTTTCTTATTAATGCTGAATACACCATTGACACCTAGGAGTCTACTGTAACTCTATCCTTAATCCCCACATCTCACCAACCTTAGTCAAAAGCAAGAATTATAGGGCAAGAGTTTGGAAGCAAGAGTAAACAGTAGGAAATAGGAGGGACTAACACTTTCTGCCTTCTCCTCTTGCCTCCCTTCCACCACAACACCCCCTTCCTCATTGTCAATCTCAACTTCCCACCAACCTCCAGTATCCCATCTGCTCATACAAATAAATGCCCAGGAGATTACCTTAATCTATGAGATTCCTGAAATATGGGTATTTTTTCAAACATACCTGTTTAAACTAACTTGGAGAGAAAAAGAAAGTGGCATTCATGGGCTAGGTTTTTTTCTTCCTGACTTTCCCCTTCATTTGGCAGGAAATTAAAACCCAAAGAAAATGTCCAAAGTGTTATTATTTAGAACAGGAATTACAAAGGTGAATCTGCTGGGATTAGGCCGGTAATAATGGAGTGAAATAACTGAGTGGAAGGACTGGGCCTACAGTGCTGAAATGCTAACAGACAGCCCTCTTACAGGAGGGGGTTACCTTAGTTCTAGCCCTGTGTCTGGATTTTACAAAGAAACTGGAAAATTATAATCATATTTTTGCTCATATAATTTCAGAAACCCTGTGTAGTCTAAAGAGAGCAGTTTCTGGACTGTATACCTATGTTACAGGTCAGGAGTTTGCAGCTTAGAGTCCCTAGAGTGCTCTCACATTAGTGCAACTCAGGGGATAATCTTAGACTTCAGGGTTAGGGATTTGATTCTGTCAAAGTTAATTGGGCCTTCTCTCACAAGAGGGTGGGATACAGCTAAACTCACAAGAGACTGATATATAAAATGGAATGCCACTTTATTCTAGGGAGAACTTTAATGATCAAGCAGACCTGGATGTTCAAGACAGCCTGATCTGATGAGCATATTGTATCCTTGTTGGAAAGCCACATAGAAAGTCCAATTGGAAGAATGTTTAGTGAACAGGGAAACTGACTATGGGTTATCAGCTGTGTTACAGGGCAGGAGAGGGGCACACCCGAAACCCCAGACCTGCCATGGTCTAAATGGGTTTTGCCATCTGCCGCACCAATACAAAACATATAGGACCTTTTGTGGAAAGAAACTTTAACACAACTAGAAAGGACAGAGAAGACAAAGAATATATTTTCTAAGTCAAGCACCCAATGTTTTCCAATTCCTCATGGGTAAAAGTCCACCCAAATGGGATTGGCTCAAAGCAAGTCTCGAAAGCCTGCCACAAGTCTAGAAGAGCTTTTGGCAGGGACCCATGCATAAGGGTCAGAAACAGCCAGACAATTCTGAGAGGAACCAAAATACCTTTTGGCAGGGACCCATGCATAAGGGTCAGAAACAGCCAGACAATTCTGAGAGGAACAGAACAAAATGAAAACCAAAATCAACATAGCCATCATTAACTTTCCCCATGAGTCTCTCACCCACATCTCTTTAAGTCCAGGCCAGTGCAGCTTCTTTACAAGTCTCTCTGCTCCTTGGGCCTCTTCTGGCTTTCCATCCTTCTTCCATCTCCTCCTGTCTTCTGTCTGTGTTCTGTCTCCTCTGTGTGTCTTCTGTGTCTGTCTTCTGTGTGTGTGTCTCTCTCTTCAGCTTCTTATATCCTGCTCAGTTCCACCCTACCTTGGGTGGGACAGGGAACCTGGGACACACCTTTTTTTCCTGGGGACCACCCTGTTACAGTTGGACAATCGTCATGGTGAGCAGCATCACGTATTTATAGTCTGATGCATCCATCTGTGAAGCTTCTCCTGCCAAAATAGACATGAATACCACCCTTGGCGTGAGTGCTTTGTGGACACTGAGAAATTCCAACTTTCTGATTCAACTTTTTATGGTAAGATAGTAGTACTATCTGCTTGGAGCTGTTTGTGCGGATTATGTTGCAAGATATTGAGCTTTTTCTAACCATGATCACATTCATCCCAGTGAAATTAGTGACATTACCCCTATCTTACTGAAAAAGAAGTTCCAGCTGAGAGAAATCAAGTCATACAATTAGTAAATGGTAGCGCCACTTCAAACCCAGATCTACCTAATATGAGAGCCTGTGTTATTAACCATGCCTTCCTTTGCACTTATTTCCTCCTACAAAAGACCACTTTCCTTCAGCTGAAATCTAGTTTCTCTGACACTAACTAGATTACATTCCTATTTTTGGCATGCATCTTTGAAATCAGCTTCTACATGGAACCAATCACACTGATCATATATTTACTTTTCCAGATTAATACTCAAGAGTTGGGAACAGGGGTGTCTTTCTTTGTCACTACTCTCTGCTTCTTATCTAAGTAATTATATTCCCCAGAGGAGGAAAGAAACCTTGACTGGAAGAAACTAGATGCATCAGGAGAAAGAGAAGAAGTGAGAAGAAACAAGTCCATAATGAAAAGTACTCATGGGGAATTTCCTGGGTGATACCCTGCTTCCCTTATTTCCCCATTTTCCCCATACTTCAAGCCACTAAATCTACTTAGAGCAGAAGGATTCTCCTTCCCCTGCCTGGCTGGCCAGAGGTGCAGATAGGTCTGACAGGTTCAAATAGGCTAATCTCTCACATGATTTTATCTGGGGACCTACCCAGATACCAAAATATCCTTTTCCATTTCTAACTTGATAGAGGCTGAACCTTATCAAAGATTAACAGGGGAGGTTATAAAGTAAAAAAGGGCACTCAGCCCAGAGAGGTAGTCAACCCCCAAGAAAATATTATTTCCTCTTCTCATTTAAAGACATACTCAATACCAATTAGTAGATTAGTTTCATATGACCATAATTTAGGGGAAAAGAGGGTTGTCTCTTTCAGCAAAGAATATTCAAAACTGTGACCCCTTCATGTGGGATTATCATTTAATCTACACATTGAAATTCCAAGGGAAGTATTTGTCACCATCTTTCCACAGTCTTGGGCTTGTTCTATTTACACATTCTTTCAATTATAGGACCTAGGCTTTACAGAAGGGTAGATAATTTTCACACAACCTCCATTTTCTAAGCTTGAACACTTGCAGGACATCTAGCGGGGGCCTCTTATTCAGTATACATTTGAAGCTGAGTGATTTTGCCAGGTCAGGAACTGCATGTTACATAATAGCTAGCATTTCTGAGTACTTCTCTGTGTTGGACATGATATTAATTACAATATCCACATATTATCCAGGTAATCTTCACCATAATACTACCAAGTCTTCCATTTTATATTTGGAGAAACTGAGGCATCAGTGGTTAAGTAACACAACTAGAGATCAAAGGGTCATAATTCAAACTCAGCCGGTCTGACTTCCAAGTTAACATTCTTAATCCTTATTCTATACAACTTCCAAGTGACTTTGAGGATCATAGTTTTGACCTGCAGCCAAAGGGTAGAATTGGGATCCAGTCAAAAATTGCTTGCTTAATGACCATGGAACTTGATGAAGAAATTTCTCTGCCTTGGTCTGGAAATAGAAGTTAAAGATCAAACTGCTTAGTAAGAGGCTACAATAACTCAAGGACTAGACCAAGAACAGAAGGTGGCACTCCTATCCTCTCCACTTTATTGAGAAATAATTGACATGTAATATTGTATAAGTTTAAAATGTGTAATGTGATTTGATAGACAGTATATAATGTGAAATGATTGCCATAATTAGGTTAACATTTCTCTCACCTCACACAATTGTTTGTGTGTTTTAAGAACATTGTTATCTACTCTCTAAAGCTAGTACTTTTAAGATGGAAACTTCCCCTCCCTAGACTATAAACCCTTTCCAGGGCGTATCTCCAGCATCAAGAAAGTGCCCAGACTGGTCAGAATCCAATATTAATGTACTGTTGATTATGTGCATGAGATTAATGACTTTCAGTAACAACTCATTAAGGATCTCAGTAATTGAATTAAGCTATGTCAAGTTTATTTATATAACGAAATACCATGTACCTTATTTGACTACATTTATAGAACACTATTCTTTTTGGCCATAAAAATGCCTTTCCAGATCTCTTCAGGTAGAATTAATTTCCCTTTTCCTAGAACATCATTGTATGCTTTTAAAGCTTTTACATGCTATGCCTTGAGTTTACTGAGCAATGCTAAAGAGCACTTGAACAAATAAAATGACATTTCTGAAAAGGAAGATTGATTATAATAAGGACATCATTTTTTCCCAGACTGATCTTTCTTGTTGCTTTTCAAGAGATTTTAATCAATCTTAAAAGAGCAGACTATTAAGAAAATTCTCACATGGATACATAATTAGACATTAACAAAAATTTGTTAAGTGTGATTTCCATTTTTGTGAGATATAATTAAAACAGATCTTGATTTTCAGAAGTGAGTAAAGGAGATAAGCTTACCACACCTTGAAGTACATGACAATATATACTGATACTAGTTTATATTTAAATTAAAGTGCTGCTATCACAGCTGTGGCCTTCTTTTTATCCCCAGCCAGGGAACTAATCCACATATGGAGCATCAGACCTTCCCTGTCTCCTCCATTGCATCCCTTAACAGCATATTTCAGTAAATCTGCCTGTTCTGCTCCCCACTCTGTCTCTGGTGAATCTTCTCAACCCCCCCTCCCCCACACCACTGACCTATACCCCAGTTCTTGTGTGCATAAATAAATAAAAGTAAATCTTTAAAAATAAAAATAAATAAATTGACATGTGCAAAAATAAAAAAGTACAATAAATACTGAGAAAGCAGTATTTTTCCCCTGGAAAAAAGATGTATAGTAAGCACTAATAATTTTCTCTTGAAATATTTAAAGTCATATAAACATTCCCTGTCAAATAGGAATGGTGTTAACCTTCCAAGAAATTCTTATCAGAGCTAAGAAGAATCTGCCAAAATCTATAAAAAGCTCCAAACTAATCTTTATATCTACTGTAATTTCAATCAAAATTCCTATGGATTTTATTTGGTTTGTGTGGAATATTAATTCTTTTCAAACTGCCAATATTCATTACCATGAAAAATAAATGGGCAAAGGCTTTATTGTTTTCCTAAAGGTTAATGAAGGTTAACCTTTTCTACTACTCATTCCTACTACTCATTAAAACATTTCATATAATTACAATAATTATAATGGAATTCTATAGGCAGAGAAATTAACACAGATCAATGGAATAAAAAAATAGGAGCTTTGATGTTGATCTAAGTATAAAAAATAACTTGGAATGTAATAAATGTGACACTGTATGTGGGGGGTGGGGGAGAGAGGACTTGTTAAATGATGCTGCTGGATCATTTGGCTAATGATTTGGGGGGAAGCATTAAGTCAAATCTTAACCTAACATTCTATACCAAAGAAAACTACAGGTGGATTAAGTTAAAATGTTAGAAAAAGAAACATAAAAAGAGAACAATTTTTCAAGTTAGTCAAAAGAAGCTTTACTTAAAACACTGTAACTTCATATAGTGCTAATATTCCTCATTTCAGAAAAGTCCATGTTTATCTTGGACTTCAAGCCTGGATCTGTCAGAACTTCTATGCAGTTTTTGGGCATATCACTCATATTGCTTGGGCCTTGGATCATCTGTAAATTTGAGGCATTGGATCAAATCATCTCTAAGATCTCTTCCAGTTCTGACAATTCACAATTCTGAGCAAAATCCATTTCCCATGGTTCCTTTCCCATTTATGACCACCAATACATGATATGTAAAACAGAAAAGCAGACCAGGTGAAACTGTTTTTTCCTCTGATTGTGGAAATAAAATTCACAGATGATATTAGTGAGTTTCATTTTCCATGTACACATTTGTTGACTACCTATTATGTGTGTTATCACTTTTAATACTCAGAGCCTGACAGAGAGATTATCACTCCTATTTTATAAATAAGAAACTCAGGATCATAGAGGTTCTGATATTTGACCAAGTCATATAATTCACATATAGTGCACATATAACTAGGACCTTTATTTTCTTTTGATAGTCTGCTTTAGTCTAGGAAAATTATTCTGAGAAATTGTAAAAAAGGGAGAGAAATTCTTAGAAACACATATGATAGTAACGTGATGCAATGTTGCTTACAAATCAGTTTCTTTACTTACTAAGTGAATAATGCATTTTTTAAATGGACTTCATTTATATTTGGGATTAATTCCTTCATGAAATTAAGCAAAAATACTTGAACTCTCAGCGCTCCTAGCCTCCTTTCAGGTTGCTTAGGCATCTCTTCTGTAGACTTTACTGATACAACATAGAAATTATGGCAAAGCCCAGTGGAGCCATTGAAGTAAAAGTCTCAATACTGCTCAGGAAGGGATGCCAAATTAAATAAAAAGAGCCCCAGCAGTTCTGCTGCTGCATGCCAACCCAACTGCTGGTATGAGGTAAATGAGGACCAAACTTCATTTCACTTGTGACCCTAGCCAGTATTTAAGCAAAAATGCCTAGAGACTGGCATGCTGTTCTATAATAAGGGAATAAATAGCAATAGCAAAAAATAATTATAATAAACAATAAACTCATTCACAAAGTCTTTCTGAGATTGTAACCGAAAGTACCATTTAAACTCATTTCCTCTCATGTGTCCCTAGTATAGCTTAAGACAATAGAGTCTGTCTAAGCAACAATTTGTAATCTATAACCCTACGTTTACACAAGAAAGTCTAGGTGCTCCAGCTGCTCTTCCTTTTCCCATGCTTCGTGGTGATGTTTGGGTGAGAGTGTAGTATGATACTCACCAGTATTCAAAAATCACAAGTGTAAACAATTGGCTTTTTTCATCTTGTCTGGGATGTAATGGTGTGGGTGAATTGGTCAGTACTTCATTATTCCCTAGTGATTATTTTCCAGAATTTTTAAATGTCAGTTGGAATGCCACAAATAAATATAGAGAAAAAAAATTCAAGAAGTAATTAGATTACTACTTGTCAGCCTGACTCCATCAGAAAATTCTGAGACCACTGTGTTCAGCTCCTTTGAAAGAGTTTTATGTAAACCCAAATTATCACTATCTTTTAACTTTACAGAAAGGTCTAATATTAAATTTTAACAATGTAATTGTTAACTATGTATTAATCCTTAGATCAATTTTTTTCCCCAAAAATATATTCTAAAGAATGTCTGTGCCATGGGATGTTAATAGGTACTTCCCTGAAAGGAGAGTTTTGTGGTTCCACAAAATTAGGAAATGCTTGAGCATTCTAACTTACAGTTTTCAAGTCCTGATTTTTTTATTTATTTTTCTATACAATGGTATTCCTATAGGTTTTACATTTGCCTTTCTTTTCATAAACATATTTCCTTTCTTATTTCTAGTGCCACATATTTGCTGATCTTTGTCCACTTTGTGCCTTGGCCATACTATTTAAAAGATACAGTGCTATTCAGCTTTTCTGTTTCTTCTGTGACCTTTGTAGGGTATGAGTTTTTTGCTTTTCATCTAAGTTGTTGAATTTATTGGCAAAAAATGTGGTCAAATTATTCCCTTATTATCTTTTTAACATTTGCTTGAAATGGAGTTAAATATTTTCTTTTATTTCTGATATTGGTAAATAAAATTTATAGTTTCTCTTTTTCTTGATGACTCTCGTGGGGGTTTATATTCTTTATTCTCTTCATTCTAGTTATTTAAAATTTATTTTACTCTTTTTAAAATCTTAAAGTAGACAGATCATTTATTTTAGACCTTTTCTATAAGGCATTTAGACCGATATTTCCCTGTTGTGAAGTGTTTCAGCTGCATCCCATAAAGTTTGGCAAGTTGCATTTTCTTTATTATTTCATTCAAATCATTCAGTTCAAATTCCCTTAGTGATTCTCTTTCTTTAACTTATGGGTTCTTTAGAAGTTTGTTGCCATTTCCAATATTTGTTTTTAAAATTTTTCTTGTTATTGAATTCTAATTTAATTCCACTGGGGTCATAGAACATGCTCTGTAAGGTTTAAAGCTCTTGAAATTGATTGAGATTTATTTTATGACTCGGTATATTTTGGTGAATGATACATGTGTCATTTGAAACTGTATCCTACAGTTACTGGTTATAGTGTTCTATAAATATCAGTTAGGTCAAATTGGTGTTCACCTCTTCTATATATCCTTGCTAATTTTAAAATCTACTGTTCTACAAATTAGAGCGGTATTTTAAAATCAAGTCTGATGGAATATTTGTCTATTTCTTTTTGTTTTTAAAGATTTATTTATTTATACATACAGCTAGGGGACAGGTCCGAGGTGTGGAGTGGCGAGAGGCTTCACCAGAGACAGAGGGGGGAGCAGAACAGGCAGATCAGAAATACACTGCTGAGCGGAGCAGTGGGCGAGGCAGGAGAGGTCTGCCGCACCATGTGGGATTCTCCCCGGCTGGGCGTCGAACTTGCGTCGCTGCTGCCGGCAGCTCCACAGCGCAGCGCTTAACCACTGCGCCACCAGGGAGGCCCATATTTGTCTATTTCTCCCTTTAGTTCTGATAATTTTTTTCGTGTTAATGTTGCTAAAGGCATTCATGTTTATGATTGTTATGTTTTCTTGCCTAATTGATCCTTTAATTTTTCTCTGCTTTTTAATTAGAGTATTTAGTTCACTTCCATTAATGTTTATTATTGACATGCTTTGATTTAAGACAACTTTGTTTTTAAAGATTTATTTATTTCTGCATACAAGCTGGGGTGCATGCCAGAGGTTTGGGGTGGTGAGAGGGTTCACCAGAGACAGAGCAGGGACCACAACAGGCAGATCTACCGAAACACACTGCCGAGGGGAGCAGCGGGCGTGTGAGGCAGAAGAGGTCTGCTGTGGCATGTGGGACTCTCCTTGGCCCCCTGCAGCCGCAGCCACTGACAGCTCCACAGCGCTAAGCGCCCACCAGGGAGGCCCTGATTTAGACAACTTTTTTCCCTTTTGTTTCCTATTTGTCCCATCTATTTTTGTCACTTTTTCCTGCCTGATCTAGGGTTACATGATATTTTTAAAAGATTTTAATATTCCATTTTAAACTATACATTTCTACTATTTTTAATGGTTGCTCCAGGGATTACAATGTGCATCCTTAACTTATTAGACTTTCATTGAGTTAATGCACCAGTTCACATGAAATGTAAGAAACTTAAAACTATAGGACTCCATTTACTTCCACAACCCCTGTGAGACTGTTATCTCTAATTTACATATATTATAAACTGCATAAAAAGTTATAATTTTTTTTGCTGTCATAGGTTGTCTTTGAGAAAAATTAAGAAAATATGTAGTTTTTTATATTTACCATATACATCTGAATTTTCATCTTTCATTATTTTCTGTCAGCCTAAAGAATTTCCTTTAAGTAAGCATTTCTGGTAACTCATGTCTGTTGGCAATACATTATCTTCTTTTGTAAAAGAAAAAAAATCTTCATATTGCCTTAATAGAGAATTTTGGGTCATCAAGTTTTTTCTTATTCAGTCCTTTAAAGGTCCATTTTTCTGATGAGAAATCAGCTGTCATTTAGGTCACTGATCTTCTGGATATAATGAGTCTTTTTTGTCTGATTGCTTTCAATATTTTCTCATTGTCTTTGCACTCCAGAGGTTTGTTTGATACGATCATGAGTAGTTTTCTTTGAGTTTATCCTGCTTGGGATTCACTGAGCTTCTAGGATCTGTAAATTTATGTTTTGCATACAGTTGGGGAACATTTTGGCCACTATTTCTTTAAATATCTTTTTCCATATTTCTCTCACTCTTCTCTTTCTGGGACGTCAATTATAAATCATACGTCACTGAAAATGTAATCTTTTCAAAATATTTTTCCTTTCTGCTCCTCAGATTTGATAATATCTGTTGATCTTCAAGTTCACCTCCCTTTCTTCTGCACATTGTTCTGCTGTCAAGCTTGTACAACTGGACTTTTCAGATACTTTACTTTTCAATTCTAGAATTTCCACTTTGCTCTTTTTAATACAGTTTTCATTTGTCTACAAAGACTTTCCATCTTTATTTCATTATGATCGTATTTTCCTTTAAAGTCTTTAAAATACTCATAGTAGCAGTTTGTTTTTTTTTTACATACAGCTGGGGTACAGGCCAGAGGCGTGGGGAGGCGAGAGGGTTCACCAGAGACAGAGCGGGGAGCAGAACAGGCAGAGTGACTGAAATACACTGCTGAGGGGAACAGCAGGTGAGACAGGAGAGGTCTGCTGCGCCATGTGGGAAGCTTCCTGGCCAGGTATGGAACTAGAGCTGCAGTGGCTCTGGGTAGCTTCATAATGCTGCGACTTAACTGTTGCGCCATCAGGGAGGCCCCACAGTAGTAGTTTCAAAGTCTTCATCTGCTAATTCTATCCATCTTGGGGTTTGTTTATTTCTTTCTTCTTAAACCACATAGTTGCTATTTGATTGACATATAAGATGCTATACATATCTAATGTATACAACTTGATGAGTTTAGAGATAAGTCTATATCATAATCTATATCATAAACATATCCAGTACTGCTAGGGTATAATTCTATTAACCACTGTTTTTCTTGATTATAGACAACATTTTCCTGTTTCTGTATATATATAGTAACTTTTTATTGTTATAAATATTACAGATGTTATGTTGTAGAGACTGTGAATTCTGTTACTTTGCTCTCTACTGTGTTCTTAGTCAAACAGCCAATTAATTTGACTTAAAACTCCAAATTCTATCCTTAGTAAACAGCAGATGAATTCTCTGCTTAGTTTTTTTCTTTTTTATATCTTTGCTGGACTCAGAATCTCTTCCATATTTGTGTAATTTAGAGGTAAGCTATGGCTGTATATGGTATTTACTTGCAAATTTTAGATCTCTGTCTTACAACGTTCTCTTTTCTGAGATTTACCCCCATTTTCAGTCATATGATAACCCTAAACTCCATTCTCTTACTTCTCTAGTCTGGAAGACTGTAACTTTCCTCTTCTCAGCGCATCTCATGCCAGGCTAGAAGTCATATACACAAGAATTAACTGTTACAGTTCCCTTCTTTCAAGATCATCTACTGTCTAGCTACTGCCTGTTTTCAATTTATCTTGGTGCTTTTGAATAGATTTTTTTTTTATATTTTGTCCAGGGTTTATAATTGTTATCCCTAGGGGGAATTACTCTATCATTACCAGAGCTACTCCACCATTAACTACCAAAAGGGCAATTATTTAGTCTTGCTATTTACTGCTTTTATCAAAAAAGGAAAATATTTGCTATGAATATGTCAATGTTTCTTATCCTTCCTAATGAGTTACAATAGGTTTTATTTTTAAAAACATTCTTTTGCTGTATTCCTTCTTCAAAGGAGACAATAAGACAGAGTTAGGTCAGTTCTGAATTACATAATGAAATCAGGATGGAATAAAAATATTTATGATGGGGCCTCCCTGGTGGCGCAGCGGTTGCGCGCTGTGCTGTGGAGCTGTCGGCAGCACTGTGCGAGTTCGACGCCCAGCCGGGGAGAGTCCCACATGGTGCGGCAGACCTCTCCTGCCTCACCCACTGCTCCCCTCAGTGGGTATTTCTGGGTATTTCTAGTGTATTTCTGGTCTGCCTGTTCTGCTCCCCACTCTGTCTCTGGTGAACCCTCTCACCGCCCCATGCCTCTGACCTGTACGACAGCTTGTATTAAAAAAAAAAAAATTATGATATATGCTATAAATGTAGTAAGAGGAGAAGAGAAGCACAACTAAAAGGCTATGGAAACTCAGAAGAGGAAGAGTTCAGATGTGATTTCCTAGAGGAAGCTATGTTTAAGCTAGTTATTAAAAGGTGACAAGAATTTAGTCACTAGAGCTGAGAGAGAGGGAACATTCTAGAAGGAACATTATAAGCAATGCCAAAAAATTAGAAGGTTGGGGTCTCAAGTCTTACTGGTTACAGCAATAAGTATAATTCATAACTCAAAATCAGTACTTAGAAGTCAGTGTGAATATACTACTATTCACAGCAATATGGATAAATCTCATACCAACTATGAGTTAAAAGCCAAATACAAAAGAATATATGCTGTAATGATTCATTTATGCAAAGTTCAAAAACAGGAAAATAGTATTTGGTAATAAAATACAGAATGGTAATTACCTTTGGGTGACGGTAGTGACTGGAAAGGAGTGTGAGAGGAGCTTCCAGGGGGCTTGTAATTATCTATCTCTCCTGTTCTGGATGTTGGTTACTCACAGTGTCCACAAAGTGGAAATTTATCACTGATGACCTTATGGTTTGTGCCTTTTTAAGAATGAGAGTTACACTTCAGTAAAATGTTTATGTAAAAGAAAAATCAAAACAACAACCCCAGTTTCTGGTATGAAAACAAGTTTCTGATGTACATTTCCATGTATTTATTAATTAATTCCTTACAATGGCTTTATGGGTGACTGATGATGATGAATTTTATGTGAAGTAGGATAATATAAATTCAAAATATCATGATGTAAAATAATAAGTCCTTGCTTTACAAAAAGACTTTGAAATAATCCAAATTTCCACAAGTAAGAAAAAAAAAAAACAACAAAATTTCTTTTTTTTCAAGACTGGTATGGTCTGAGTGAATTTAAGATATATTTATGCCAAAGTTTCCACAGAGAGATGCCATTTAAATAGGATATGAGTTCAACAAATGTAATCATACTAGATTAAATATGATAGTGGTTGATGTACTCTTTCATCATAGTTTGAGCATAAGTTATTTGCGACCAATATGGCAATTCTACAATGTCAGGTACCTATGCACTTTGTATCTTATGGATCTGTTCTCCTGAACAGAGAATTTTTCGATCTTTGATCCAAGATGGCTGCCATGCCCCTCCCATCATGTCTGTATTCCAAAGAATAACTATGATTTCTATACCACTGGTCAGAAACCTTGTCACAAAGATATAGCAAGCTACAAGGAAGGTTGGGAAAGATAGTTTCTGACATTTGCACATTAAAGGTCAGCCAGTAGTCTTTGCTCTACCTGCCATTCTTTGCTACCTTGAATTGTGTTAAGTTTAGAATAATGAAATGTTTTCAGGAACAGATTTTTACATAAAATTCAGCTGCCCTATAGATAATAATATTCTTATTTTACAGAGGACAAAATTGAGACTTAGAGATGTTATCCTGCACATTGCTAATTAAATATAGAGCTAGGACTGAAATCCAGAGCTCAAAGTCCAGGATATTTGCTTTTATGTTATAGATGCCTCTCCGGGGGTGGGTTGGGAGGGTATTTCTTCCAAAACCAAGGAATACTGGTAAATCTTAGTCTAGAGAAAGCAAGACTCAGCTTGTAACTGCATTAAATCAAACTTGGGAAGGACTCAGAATGGGGATACAGAGGGTTTTAGTATGAGGATATGAAGGTAGAGTTGGTGACCTGAGCTGTGTTTGGCTATAAAGGTTCAAGGCCCATGAATCAGTGACCTGCATTGTAATTAGACTTTGAGAATTTCCCTTCCTGATCTCCCTCACTTTCTTCATCCATAATATATGGGGCAGTATTTGGTCAAGTTTTCTGAATATGGTCATGCAGGATGCGCACAAATTTTTAAAAAATTCATGGAGCAGAAAATTCTGAAGCAGAGTAGAGGGTTGCAGCTTAGCTCTAATCCGACCTCCTAAACCCTCAGAAATACTTCAATATCCTATCAGAATATTGAGATTCTCAAAAGAACTGCAAAATCTGGAAGGAAGACAACCAAGCAAGCATCTTTTTCTTTTTTCTCTTTGAGCAGGAAGACTTGGAAGAAACAAAATTGGGAGTAAATAATGTGTCTGAGAGAAGTGAAGTCTTTAGGATTCCACTGCAGTGTTCCAAAGTCCTTGGGGAGGGATGGACTCACCCTCACCCTGATATAGGGTGTTCACTGATTTCAGGAGAGAGAGGAGAGCCTACAAAAACTGCATGCATCCCTAAATGGAGGTTTGTCCCACCCTAGCTCATCAGTGACGGAAAGACGGAAAAAACCCAGAATACCCAATTATCAGGGGAGAGAAAACATCCTAGTACTGGATAATAGGCAAGGAGATATTATATCAGAGCGAGAAGAATAGATGGACAGACCTGCCCAAGTACATGCAAGGGAAAACAAAAAAATAATATGGTCACCATAGTGATTCATTATACATATTCAGTAGTTCGCTCACAGTTAACAAAAGGGAGAGGAGGAAAGGAAGGAGCAAAAGACAAAGCCTAAGCTAGGGAAAAATGTAACTCAAGGAATATAAGAAATTTTCTCAGTTTCTCCATGTTATAGTATGGCTTTATAGGAACATAAATTTGGTAAAACTAGAGCTCAAACATGAGATGATAAAATAGGATGAGTTAAAAAAGGAGGTTGCAGACATAAGGAAACAAACAATCCAAAAATACTTTATGGAAATATAAATAGAAAGATTAGATACTGCTGAATACTCGAATATTGACATGGAGAAAGACTGTAAGCTCAGTAAATGCAAAGGAAAAAGCAAAAGGAAATTGATTAGAATCTAACAGATACGCATATTAGTTTGTTATAGGCTATGCTGCTGTAACAAAAATATCCAAAATATAATGTCTTAAACAAATTATTTTCCACTTACAAAACAGCACACTGGGGAGAAGTCCAAGGCTGGCAGGGCAGCTGTGCTCCATAAAGTCACCCAAGATATGTTTCCTTCTATTTTGATACTCCATCTTCTCTTTCCTTTGGTCCTAGGATATTGCCATTTTAATGGTCAAAGCTGACTCTTCTCCACATCCATGTTTCAGCCCATCAGGATAAAACTCATTCAGGACAATCTCTCTTAAGAAGATGACCCAGTGGTTACATCTTCATTTCTACTCACCTCTTATCGACCTGAGTTTGTTCACATGTCCACATTTAGTCATAGCAAAGTGCTGGGAAATGTAGTCTTTAACTGGATAGCCAGTGTTTAGCTAAAACTAAATGTATTCTAAAAGAAACCAGGAGAAAATGAATAGCTACCACAATATGAAATATAAAGATGAACCGACATTTAAGGACACGTGATAGCCCTAAAACAGAGAACCCAGCAATTGAAAGATGTATTCAGTGATATAATGTAAGGAAATTTCCCACTATAGTATAAAGAAAGAACCATATATTCCAGTAGAAAGAAAACACTGAATTCTAGGAAAATTTGATTTAGAAAATTTAACATAGACGTATTTCCTAGTTAAACATCAAACTTCAAGATGAAGACTGTTTCAGACACCCAGGCAGAAAGAAAAATCACCTAAAGGGGCAAAAAGTCTGACTGGCATCAGATTTCACAATATTCACTGTAGAAGACAATGGTGCAGTCTACAACGTTAAAAGAAGAGGATGATCCTGATGTAAGTCAAGTATAAAGGCTGAGGGAAGTAAATTATGCCTGATATCCAAACCCAGTCAATTATGGAATCAATGGAAACTCATGTACAGAGAAGCCATGACAAAAGAACTGTTGATGTACTTTGGATCTGTTTACATGTAGAAATGATACTAAACAATCATAGCAATTATGGTTTCAAAATGGAATGTGAATGTTGCAAATCTGGACAATGTAAAAATAATAATATAATTAAAAAATTGGGAAGAAAGAGGCAGGAGATGGGCGTAGCCTAATGTTCTAGGCTATTGAAGCTGGGATATGTTATCCAAAACAAAAATGTGCTTAAAAAAGACTAAGTGTTTTCCATAATCATTCATTTAACTATACAGCAGGGTCTCCAAACTACTGCCCAAGGGCAATTTGCATGCTTTTGTAAATAAAATTTCTTTGGAGCACAGCTTCACCCATTTGTTTGTTTACATACTGCTTTTACCACTTATCAGCTGTAACAACAGACTTGAACAGCCTAAAGTATTTATATCTGGCCCTTTGAGAAAAATTTACCAACCCTTGCAGAATAATCTTTTTTAACTCATAAGAATCTTGTGGTAAAGAAATATTTATTTTAGGTTTAATAATTTGTTGAGTTTAATTCCCTTTACCATCCTATTAAATTCATGTCAAATTAGGTTTAATAATGTAATATAAATCTTATTTTTATAAAACAATGTATCAATCATTCCAGAGATGTCAGGGATAATGAATAACCTAATGATATTTGGCATGGTTTCTTAAACTTTCATCTATGTCTTTTTCTGCATTATTTGGAATCTTTATAATGAGTACACATCATTTTTACCAGAATAATAAAACAGAATGATTTTTCCATTTGAAAACACTGAAAGCAAATATACCAATATATTTACAGTGATTAATTCTGGCTGACAGGAATATGATTGCTGTTTTCTTCTTTAAGCTTTTCCTTTTTTAATTTTGAAGAAATTTTGAGCTATTAGGCATAACGCAATAGTTTTGGAAACAGTGATGAAGTATCAGATATCAAGGATATTGTTTTATTTATGGTATAATTCTTTTATATTTCATATTATACAAACTACAAAGCATGTTTCCAGCATGAAATATAAATCATGACATAAAGGAGAAATCAGAAGCAGATGATATTCGAATTCAGTTAGGCAATCAACACACTCAGAAAGCTGTATGTGTTGTTTCTTTAATTTACGTTAACCTAAATCTGCCTCTCCAGTGCATCCTCACCCTACCCTTCCAATACACACGCCATGCTCCAGCCACAGAGAGCCCCTTACCTTTGTGAAATCTTCCTCCATTTGTGAACTATTTTGCTTTGCATCCTCCCTTCTTTCTACCTATAATTGCATCCTCTTCTCCACGTGATATAATTCAATGGTTCCTTTAAGATGCAATTTAAATATCACTTACTGCAGTACATCTCAACCTTGGCTGCACATCACAATCACCTAGGGAGTTTTATAAAAATACTGAGGCCCAGGCTCCAGCCCAGTTATTCTGGTTTAATTGCCCAGGGCCAGAGCCCAGGCAGCGGTATTTTTAAAAAGCTCCCTGAGTGATTCTAATATACAGCCAGTGTTGAGAGTCATTGCAAAACCTTCTGAGATACCAGCAGGCAGAGTTAATTACTCCCTATTCTGCATTCCCATAGCCTTTAGCTTTTCCATTGCTCATGAAATTTAATGCTTATTGTATTAAAGTTAGTGTTACATAGTAAATGCTCAGTAAAGGCTGAGGGTTATACTTCTCCCTCCAATCTATGAGTGCAGAAATGAGTGCAGGAGTGCCTTACCATGGGAATAGGGCAGCAGAGTGGTTTGATGTTTCATGTCCCCTACACACACACACCCACACCCACACCCACACCCACACACACACCCCATGGGAATAGCGCAGCAGAGTAGGTTGATGTTTCATGTCCCCTACACACACACACACACACACACACACACACACACACACACACACACACACATGCCCTCACCGTCTTTTTAGCATAGCCCTTGGGTCTGGCTTTTACATTGCTGGGGTTGATGCAATTTAAAGAATTGAAGACTCCAACCTTATGAACTGTTGACTGCCTGACAGAATCCTGGTATCATCTGCCTTCTGCCCTCTCTTTTGTGTCATACTTTACATTGTTTTTCCTGTTCGATCCTACTACTTGGGCTTTCAAGAGCAGGTTGTCAGGTGTACTTTGTCAACGGCTTTCAGAAAATCCAGATAAATTATGCTCTGTGCTGTGAAACTGCCAAACCTATATTTTACACATTCACAGTGCTTGACAATTTTATTTAAGTTGAATCTTTCTTCCTTCCTTCCTCCAATTTACTTTTGCCTCACTGACCCTGGTATCAATCACACTGGAGGAGAACCTACCAGTTTTGATAATGGATGTCTTCAGCTTTGTGTGTACCCTCTCTGGAGCACAGTACATTGGGTGACTAACAAGTTCCCTGATTAGGAGGAGATCCTTGAAGGTACTGATGGCTGAAAATTAGGTGGAGCAAGGAGAGCTGAGGATGAGGAAGAGACCTGGTGACCCATGAGACCCAAGTTTCATGTGTATGAGATGTTCCCATTAAGAGAAGGCCAGTCGCACTTCCTTTTCCCCTTCCCATTCATCTGGAAGAAAACAGATTGTACTTATAATCACTCTTTCACATTAAAAATCTTATTTATGGTCATGTTAAACTGACTTCACTAAATAACATCAAAGGGTTCATGTTGGTGAGATGTTAGCTGCTGATAATTCCCCTTCAGCACCACATCCTGGTCGTGGGGATCCTAGCAGCTGTGTTCACACAGACTTTTCTTTGCTATTTATTTTGCTAAGTAATTTTCTCCTGCCAGTCTTGATGAAGTTTTCCCTTTCTTTTTCTTTAAGGTTATCATGACCTTGATAAGCAATAAAGTGTGGTACAACTAAGTCCAATGACAAATTTCAGTAATGTAAAATCAGATTAATCTTAAAATTGAATAATCTGGGTACATTGAGTTTACTGTGTGACATGAAACAAATCTACTAACCTTTCTGTCTTGCTTCTTTATTAGTTAAATAGCAAACCATTACCTAGTTCCCCTGGAAGTTATGCAAATTAATTAATGTTTGGAAAATGACTTGAGAATTCAAATCAGTCTATAAATACCAAACAGTTGCAGCTTCCCTGCTGAGCGGGCCCAGGTAATTCATAACCTCATATAATAAAGGTAAAAATAGTGTGCTTGGCTACACAATTAAATGTGATTTATGTGTAATACATACAATCTTTAAAATCTAAAGCCATTTAATAGAAACAATTCATATTTCACAACAATAATAAAAGTATTTTATGACTTTAGGGGAAGTAATCATCTACTGTAACTGATCTAGACATCATTCTTTAACCATTTCTGGAATTTGCAGTAGTCTACTCAGTGTTCCTCTTTAACCTGTTAATATTGACTGATATATTTATCTTTCAATTCTCTCCATTTTTCTTTTTATCCTCAAAAATAACATCTATTTTCTGGGAAATGTGCCTGTACAAAACTTTGCTTTTGCTGTATTCAAAACCTCCTCTGTCAAGATTTAGCACTTTTATATTGTAGTCATTAAAATTGAACAAAATCTTAATAGTTCCTTTATGAACTACTATATAGATTCTGCATAGTGGAAATCACAACATGTTAATTGGATTTAATTAACTATTTTAAATTACACCAACTCCTGACAGTAGACAATAGCACAGGGTACTCACAAGCAATAAAATTGGAACTGATATTGCTACTTTATTAAAACTTAATGAAACTATTCATAATCTTATTTATTGTTTACAAGAAGGAAACTGTGTTCATTGTGAAGGCAAAAATGTCTGCTGAAAACAAATTTTTTGCTAATCTAGGTGACGGTTCAGAAGTTAATAAAAGGGTCCACCATACCTAAACTCACCACGCCACCAACTTATCGTCGCATAAATTCTTATTTCAGCCCCGTACCAATCCTACGAGTGGATGCCAATAAAGGTTAGTGATTCAATAATTATTTTGTGTGTTTAAATATATAAGGGAAAGAGTGTTGAAGTGTGATTGGGGACCTGAATTTGAATTTTGGCTCAGCCAGTAATTCTCCTTGGCGAACTCAGACAAGTCAAATCCTCACTCTGCCTGAGGTCTCACGTCTGAAAACAGAAGGTTGGACTAGACAACCACTAGCATTACTTTCCATCATTCTATGGATTTAATATTGATTTAGATGTTAGTGATATGTATTAAAATTATTATTGTGCTTAAGTGATATAAGAATTTTTCAAGCATCTAAGAAGATAGTGTTTGATGTTATTTCTAGCAGCATTACAATTTTTTATTTCAATATGTGATTATGCAAAAATATGAAGTCAGAACTCATGTAATTAGCATTTAAATTATCCTTATCTTCATCTAAATTCCAGTCTTTGAGATCAGGTATTTCTAGTTTTTAAAAACGAGAAGATAAGATCACATCTTCTTTATTTCAGTATCCCCAGTGTGTACAACCATATCTAACATTTTGTAGATACTACATGTTGGTTGAATGAATACATAAATGAAAAGTGAATGAATAAGGATTGAGTGTCCTAAGTGTAACTCTCTGTCTCTCTGCTACTTAATTTAACTGACTGAAGGTTAAAGAATGTGTAAGTGGATCCCCTTTTGGATCTCAAAAATAACCAAGTGTTATAGTCTTTATCCCTATCTCACTTTCTAACTCTTGAGTGAGGTATTTTAAAGTGGGTTCTCAAGGGTTCTTCTGGCACCTGGAGAGTCAAAGTCTACATCTTGCAACTTGGGTATCCTCTGTCTGCTGACCTGGTAAGAGGGATGGCAAAACTCAAAAGAACCCAGCTTAAGTTTCTTAAAGTTTGTTAAGCTCCCCACAACTACAACTATTACTTTCCTACTTATGAGCCAATATCGTTCAAAAATCCGTATGGCATACGCTTTCAGTTAGTTTACATAATAGTTACTCTCTGGAAATATGAAAAAACTTCAGCAAGTTTTTTATTTATTGCTTTTTTTTTGAAAATTCAATTAATATTTATCAAAGGAACTTTGGTTTATAACATCATATATCATTTAGGGGTATACTTTCACACCTCTTCAGATGTATGTTATCACATCATGTCCAACACCAAGTCACCCATAATCCTCCACCTTAGACCATTGGATCCCCTCCACCCTTTGCTCCTCACCCCTACCCTCACCAGTGCCCTCTAGTAGCCTCAATGCTACAGTCATATTTCTAGAGTTTTGGCTTTTTGATTGAGTTTTGTCTATGCTTTGTTATGTCTTTTTATTTCTGCATATGAGTAGAATCACCCAGTATTTGTCTTTTTTCATCTTTTTCTTTTTTTTTTAAGCTGAGGAGTTTTCTATTGTGATTATGTACCACATCTTCTTAGCCTACTCATCTGTCCTTTGGCATTTTGTTGTTTCCATAATTTGACTATTGCAAATAGTGCTGCAATGAAAATAGGTGTGCATATATTTTTGCATTCTTCAGGTAAATACATTAGGGTGGATTTGCTGGATCATATGGTAGATCTATTTTCAGTATTTTTTGAAACTTCCATACTGCTTTTCACAGGGACTGGATTAGTCTGCATTCCCATCAACAGTGTTTCTCCACACCCTTGTCAACACATGCTGTTTCTGGTCTTTTTTGATATGGGTGATTCTCACGGATGTGAGATAGTATCTCACTGTGGTGCTGATTTAAAATTCCTCATGATAAGTGATGATGAGCACTTTTCATATACCTGTGGCCATCTGTATGTCTTGTTTGGAGAAGTGTCCACTCAGATCTTCTGCCCACTTTTTGATTGGTTTGTTTTCTTTTTGTTGAGTTGTATGAGTTCTTTGTATGTCTTGGATATTAGCTCCTCATCAGCTATATGATGTGCAACTGTTTTCTTCCATTCAGTAGGGTGTCTTTTCATTTGAACAATAGTTTCTTTAGCTATGTAGAAATCTTTTAGTTTGATGTGTAGTTCCATTTGTGTATTTTTGCTTTTGTTTTCCTTGCCATTGGAGTCAATTTCCCAAAGACATCTTCTCAATCCTATATCAGAGTGTTTTGCCTATGTTTTCTTCTATGTATTTTATGGTTTCAGGTCTTACATTCAAGTCTTTAATTCATTTTTATTTAAGTTTTTGTATGGTGTGAGGTAGTGATCTACTTTCATTCTTTTGCCTGTGACTGTCCAGTTTTCCCAGCACCAATTGTTGAAGAGAATTTTCTTTCTCCATTGTATATTCTTGGCTCCTTTGTTATAAATTAACTGTCCATATAAGTATGTGTTTATTTCTGGACTCACCTCAATACCATTTGTGTCTCTATATTTAGTCCAATAGAATACGGTTTTGGCTATTATAGCTTATATTATAGTTTGAGGTCTGAAAGTGTGATACCTCTGCTCTTTTTAGTCAGGGTTTACTGTTTGGGATCCTTTGTGATTTCATATAAATTTCAGCAATGTTTGCTCTATTACTTTGAAGAAGGCCATTGAAACTTTGATAGGGATTTCACTGAATCTGTGTTTTGCTTTGGCTAAGATGACCACTTTAACAATGTTAATTTTTCCAGCCTGACAGCAGGGAATCTCTTTTCATTTTTTGGTATCTTCTATTTCTTTTAATAATGTCTTATAGTTTTCACTGTACAGGTCTTTCACCCATTTTGATAAATTTATTCCTAGGTATTTAATTCTTTTTCATGCAATTGTAAATGGGATTAGTTTCTTCATTTCTTTCTCTTTGAGTCTATTTATGTATAAGAATGCAAGAGATTTTTGTGGTTCATCACTTCAGACTTACTATTTTTTAGTTTTTTTTTAATGAAATCTTTAGGGTTTTCTGTGTATATGATCATGTTTGCAAAGAGCAATAGTTTTACTTCTTTCCCAATTTTGGTTTCCTTTTATATCTTTCTGTTACCTAATTGCTCTAGCAAGGACCTCCAACACAATATTGAAAAATAGTGCTGAAAGTGGATATCATAATCTTAGATTATATTAGATAATCTGGTAACTTCTCTTTTGTTTCTATTTATTAGCGTTTTCTCCCTTTATTTCTTAGTGAGCCTAACCTGGAGGTTTGTTTAATTTGTTTATCTTTCAGAAAACCAGGATTTGGTCTCATTCATTCATTTTTTTTTCTTAATCTATTTCATTTTTTCATGCTCTAATTTTTCTTACTACTTTCCTTTTGGTGGCTTTTGGTTTCATTTGTCCTTTTTTTTTCTAGTTCCATAAGGTGGGAAATTATTTGAGATTTCTTATTTCATGATGTGGTCTGTGTTGCTATATACAGCCCTCCTAGTATTTCTTTTGCCATGTCCCATAGGTTCTGCTAGCTCATGTTTTCATTTTTGTTTGTCTCCAGGTATTTTTAAAATTCTTCTCTGACCAGTAGCATGTTTGGTTTCCACAGGTTTGAAGTTTTTCCTGTTTATTTTTGTGGTTGACTTCTAGATTGATACCATCAATTAATATGATTTCAGTCTTTACTAACATTTACCTTGTGACCCAACATGTCTATCCTCAAGAATGTCCCATGTATATTTAAGAAGAACGTGTTGCCAGCTGTCTCAGAGTGCAATACCCTATAATTGTCTATTAAGTCCATCTGATTTAATGCCTTACGTAAAGCTGCTGTTTCCTTGTTCACTTTCTGATTGATTGATCTGTTCATGACATAAGTGGGTTGTTCAAGTTCCCTACTACTATTATGTTGCTGTCAGTCTCTTTTTTGAGGTTTGTTAATGGTTGCTTTAGACATTTTGATGCTCATATATTGATGAATGCATTTCTGATTCATCATCATTGATCCATAAATCATTGGATAATCTTTATCCATATTTTTTATCACCTTTTATAGCTGGAAGTCTATTTTATCTGATATAAGTATGGTTGACCCTCCCCTTTTTTGTAGGATTGTTTTCAAACCATTTACTTTGAACCTATGTTTATTTTCATCTCAGAAGGGTGTCCTGGAGAAAGTTGCATTTTGTTTTCTGATCCAACTAGCCACTCTGTGTCTTTTAATTGATGAGTTAAGTCCATTTACCATTGATATATGAGGGCATTCTATTGCCATTTTGTCTTTGGTTTCTGGTTCTATTTATTTCTTTGTTCAGTTTTTTGTTGCTTTCATTATTGTTGATTTATATAGGAGACTTCCTTTCAACATTTCTTGTAGGGGAGCTCTAGTGTTGGCAAAGTCCTTCAAAGTGCTTTTGTTTGTTTTGGCAGGCATTTATTTTTTTTTTTCCTTCATATGCTTCATCTCTGAATGAGAGTACTGCAAAATATAGTATTCTTCGCTGGCATTTTTTAATCTCTGAATATTTTGAATATATTATCCTATTCTCTCCTGGCCTATAGAGATCTGCTGAAAATCTGATGAAAGCATCTGTGTTTTTCTTTCATAGATGATCACAATTTGTAATTGTAATTTATTTGTGAATTTATTTAATATCTTCTCTCCACTACTAGAGGATCCCTGATGCCTCTCTATCCCCAGAACCAAGCATAGTTCCTGACACTTAATAGGCAGTTAAAAAATATTGGTTGAAGGAATGACAGAATGAATGAACTTCTAATTCCTAATTGATTCAACAAGAAAATAAGTGTTAAGAAGATTTAAGGACACAATGGCATTAAGGAATAATTTTCAAAAACAGGTAAAATCATGACTCTCATACAAATATAAAATGAACATGTCAAAATATTTTACTTATTTAACCCACCAATTAAATTTAGATTTAAAGGAAAATCCAAAGAATACATATTTGTATATCAAGAATATTGAAATAAATCAGTAAGTAGATACAAAATTGGCTTTTCTGTGAGTAGAGTGTCCATTCACCAGAAAAAAAATTATTTTCATATCTACAAATGAGTTATTTGCATTACAGCCAGTATTTTATAACTCAACCTTAATCTTTACAGAATTGTAAAGATTTGACTTTTGACCTGTTCAAATACTACTTTCAGATAATCTCTGGAGACTCTAACTAACTAATTGTTAGACCAGTCAAGGAACCTAGAAGGGTAGAAGGAAATTTTTCTTCCCTTACATTATGGAAATATACTGAATTAGAAGGAGCTCTGTTTCTTACAAGTGCAAAATATGTGTAATTCTTGCAAATGGGGTTTGATTTTATAGGTAGAAAATATTTGTGAGATCAAAGAATTAGTCAATACTTTAAAGTAGTTTAAAGCTGGAACTATAAAAATCAAGCCTGAAGTTTTAATTTTTAAAAAAGACTTGAAGTTACATTCCAGATAGTAGTTCCCCAAGACAAAGATAACAAAGCTTGACCTGAAATCCTTATTTAAAGGTAGATTAGCAGGCTCCAGTTCTAGTGGTTCTTGAATTCAGTATGTGTAAGCATTTTCTGGAGGCCTGAACAATGCAGATTCCCAAGTCCTCACCTCAGGAAATCAGACAAGTCTGGTGTGGGGCCCAGGAGTCTCTATTTTTAATGAGAAATTCTCCCACCAAATGATTCTGTGATAAGTACACTAAAGATTTCTTTTTGGAATCACTGTTTTACAAGTGAAGTCTTTGTCAGCTCTCTAATCCCTCAGTGATCATTCTTCTGAATTCCTAAAACTCTAGACTAACCTCCTAATAACAACATAATATACTCACTAGAGGTCGGAAGGCACATGGAAATAATATTTTTCCCTGTTATAATGTTTGCCATCTTCTTCAACTTAATCCCTCTTGGCACATATCATACCCAGAATTCTTTACTTTTCCTTCTGTTGTATGAGAGCAACAAAAGCTAAAGCACTATCAGAAGCTTATGTTAAGTACTCCAGAAGTTTCTGGGTTTCTAGTTTCAATACAATAGATCTACCTTAATGAAAGATTTTGGTCCAGACAGCAGAGTTTGTTCAGTTATTCATTGACTTAGTCATTTGTTTGCTTTTTTAAAAAACAACACTTCCTGTCCCCAAAAAGCACTGGCAAAACCCTATCATGCCATACTGACACAGAATGAGCTCTAGGAATTGTAAAATGGTTGTATTAATTAACCATGCTGCCAAGTTACACTAAAACAACCTATTAGGTCAGTCACATTTTCTTGTGATAGGAGAGAAATATCTAAAAATAACTTTCTATTATAAAATATGATTCATTATAACAATAGGAGAGTGATTTCAAGCACAGAGATTTTCTTTCTTGTAGAACAAAAGATCTTACTTAATAAAATTCCAAACTTGATTTCTCTAAATTTTTTAAAGAATATGATCAATAATTGAAATTGAAAATACAAGTATAAAGAAATTTCAGTTTGCCTTGAAATTATATTTCTACCTTAAAATGAAAATGTACTATCTCAGTACAAATTATTTCATAATATCACTATTTGGAATGCCATTTTTTCCCTTGGATTAGAATATGAGGTTCAAATAAACATGTGCTGTAGCTATGTTTTCAGGCAAAGGATTAAGGCACTAGATGTACTCCACAAATAAGAGGATAAATAAAGTAAGTTACACTTGTGAAATTCATAGAGCTCAGATAGTGTGGAAATGTTTGGAGTTAAACTCATATTCTTCTAACCTTTCTTTTTAGGGATTTTAAGTATGCTAGAACAAGGGTTGATTCCACCGACAGCAAAGATTACCTTTCAAAACCCACCCTTTATGCCTAGAGCAGCTCCTCTGCATAATTTTCATGAATTACATAAGATCCCAACTACTGGTAAGTCAGTCTCAACTATATGCTAAGTTGGTTAGGGATATACAGGAAAACCTTCTACCAAAATTTAGTCTTCTTGTATTCAACTTTTATCTTCAATAACAGGACAAATTGAAAGTTGTAATGATTCTGAATTTAACTGTACTGATAGTAATTTTTAAAACATTTTTCTAGAGTCTGCACTCACTCCATGTTAAAAGGTTGTGCATGCACACCTAGAGATATTGCAAATTTATTTCCAGGCTACCATAACAAAGCAAATATCACAATAAAGTGAATCAAATGAACTTTTTGTTTCCCATCATATGCAAAAGTTACATTAACACCATACTGCAGTTTATTAAGTGTGCAATAGCATTATGTTACAAAAATGTACATATTTTAATTTAAAGTACTTTATTGCTAAAAAATGCTAACTATTATTTGAGTGGCAAGTTGTAATCTATTTGCTGGTGGAGGATCTGGCCTGTGTTAATAGGTGCTGACTGATCAGGGTGGTGGTTGCTGAAGGTTGGGGTGGGTGTGGTAATTTTCTTAAGTAAGACAACAGTGACTCTTGTCTTTTCCTTTTACAAAAGATTTTTCTATAGCTTGCAATGCTGTTTGATAGAATTTTATGTACTATAGAACTTCTTTCAAAGTTGAAGTCAATCCTCTCAAACCCTGCACTGATTTTAAGTAATATTCTAAATTCTTTGTTGTCATTTCAGCAGTGTTCACAGCATCTTCACCAGTAGTAGATTCTATTTCAAGAAACCAATTTCTTTGCTATCCTTAAGAAGCAACTTTTCACTCCTTAAAGTCTAATCATGGGGTTTCCACAATTTAGTCATAGACTCCACATCTAATTCTAGTTCTTTTGCTTTCTACCACATCTACAATTACTTCTACTGAAGTCTTAACCCCCTCAAAATTATCCAATGAGGGTTGGAAACAAGTTATTCCAAACTCCTGTTCATATTGATACTTTGACAACCTCCTATGAATCACTGGTATTTTTAATAACATCTAGAATGGTGAATCCTTGCCAGAAGGTTTTCATTTACTTTGCACATATCCACCAGAGGAATCACAACCTATGGCAGCTTTAGCCTTATGAAATGGATTTCTTAAATAAAAGACTTGAAAGTTGAAATGACTTGTTGATTTATGGACGGCAGAATGGATGCTGTGTTAGCAGGCAACATTATTTTCCTAGTATATCTCCATCAGAGTTTTTGGGTGACCAGGTACATAGTCAGTGAGCAGTAATATTTTAAGAAAAATCTCTTTTTTTTTTTTTTTCTGAACAGTAGCTCTCAAAAGTGGCCTTAAAATATTCTGTAAATCATGTTTTTAACAGATGTGTTATCATCCAGGCTTTATTGTTTCATTTACAGAACACAGACAAAGTAGATTTAGCACGATTCTTAAGGGCCTGGGAGTTTCATAATGATAAATGATCACTGATTTCAAACTAAAGTCACCAGCTACATTAACCCCTAACAAGAGGGTCAACCTGTCCTTTGATACTTTGAATTAAGACACTGATTTCTCCTTTCTAGCTATGAAATCCTGTTGTTTAGTTTAGATACCTTTATAAATTATCTTAGTTAAGTCTTGACAACTTTCTGCAGCTTCCACGTAAGTACTTGCTGCTTCACAAGTGATTTTATGGAGACAACTTCTTTCCTTAACCTCATGAACCAACCTCTGCTGGCTTCAATTTTTTTTTTTTTTCAGTTTCCTCACTTCTGTCAGACTTTGCAGAATTGAAGAGATTTAGGGTTTGTTCTGGATTAGGCTTTGGCTTAAGAAAATTTTGTGACTGATTTGATCTATACAGATCACTAAAAAGTTCTCCATATCAACAAAAAGGCTGTTTCACTTTCTTAAAATTCATGTGCACTTTAAATTTACTTCAAGAAATTTTTCTTTGCATTTACAACTTAGCTAACTATTCAGTTAGGTTGCAAAGGCCATGATTGTGTGGACTACCTCAGTTTTTGACATGTCTTCCTTATTCAACTTCATCATTTCTAGCTTTTGATTTAAGTGATATACGTGTAACTCTTCCTTTCCCTTGAACACTTAGGGGCCATTGTTGCATTATTAAATGACCCAATTTCAGTATTGCTATGTCTCAGGTAATAGGGAAGTTGGGGGGAGGGGTGGGCGGTGGCAGAGAGAGAGATGGATTGGGTAATGGCCAGTGAGTGGAGCAGTGAGAACACATAAACCATTTATAGATTTAAGTTTGCCATAATACATGGTAGGTGCAATTCATGGTGTCCAAATTTGTAAAAAATGCAATATTGATGGAGTGTAGCAAAGCAAAGTACAGCAAACCAGTTATGCCTGCATTTTCAAGGGATGTACAGTGTGGTTGGGAAGACAAAAGGTATAATAAAGATAAATAACAACACAAAGTAAGATGAACTAAAAACCAATGGATATTAATGTCTAGTGCTATAGGAGTTCAGAGTAATTAGTGTGGGGGGGGTCAGATAATAGAAGGTTTCAAAGAGGAATCTAGATGAAATAAGGTGTTTGAGAAACGCACCAAGCTGGGAATCTACTAACTAGTTGTAGAACCTCAGGCAAGTCATTTACTTTCTCTGGGCCTCAGCTTTCCTACTTATGAGTCGTTTTAGCTAAATTAATTTGTCTTTTCAACAAATACTTGTTGAATTCTTGCTTTATCTAAGACAGCATTTAAGTGCTGGGGATCCAACAAAGAATAAATCAGACAGCATTTCTGATCTCATGGTGCTTATATTCTAGTGGAAGACACGAATAATATACAAGTAAGTAAATGAGAATTCAAGCTATTGATAAGTGCTATGAAAAACAAACAAACCATGGATTAGACAATAAAAGGAGATAGTCATTTTGATTTTAAGGGATCAGGGAATGCCTTTCAGAAGATGTTTGAGGCTTGAGTTGAGATTCAAATGATGAAAAGGAGTCAGTGATGTAAATACCTAGAAGAGAGCATTCCACTATAAGACAGAACAGATAAGAAGACTTTCATGACTAAGAAGGGAATGAGCAAGAAGGTTACTGTGACTAGGAGGTCAAGAACAAGGGAGAGTAGGGGGGCTACTGAGGCTAGAGAGGTAGACAAGGGTTATATGATGTGGGTTAGAACAGAGACCACAAGTTGGCCTCAACATTCATTCTTTCCTACTTCCACAGTAATAGAGATGTAGGTGGGCACATGTCAACTTGATTGAAGACATTTCCCAGGCTTCCTTTCAGCTAGGTGAACAATGTGGCCAATGAGGATGTAAGCAGAAGTGGAAAGTGAAACTTCTGGTTTATGACCTTAAGAGGAAAGGAGCATACCCTCCCCTTTTCTTTCCTCTCTTCTCTGGATAGTTGGGATACAGATGTGATGGGCAATCCTTTGGAGCCAGGGATGGAACTCAAAAATAAATGATTAGAAAAGTCATCAATTAAATGTAAATTAAAAGTTAATTTATCAGAGAAAGACAAATGCCATATCATCTCACTTACATGCAGAATTTAAAAAAATAATCAAACTCCTAGGTACGGAGAACAAATATGTAGTTACCAAAGGTGGGGTGTTGAAGAGAGTAGGTGAAATGGGTGAAGGGAGTCAAAGGCACAAACTTGCAGGGTTCAAAATGGGGGAGAAAAGAGAACAAAGGACTATGGTGATGGTTCACCGGTGAATCGGTTGTGGGTAACCTACGGGGAATACACAATAATGTAAAAGATATAAATAAAAAAAATGTATAAAAAATAAATTATTCCCCATAAAAATTTTTAAAAATAAATAAGTGGTGGGGATTATAATGTATAGCTTTATGACTATATAGTTGATAATACTGTATTTCATATTTGAATGCTGAGTACAAATCATAAGTAACCATCACAAGAAAAAATTTTGTAACTATCATTAAGTTGTACACCTGAAACATATGCTTTGTTATATGTCAATTATACCACAATATATTTTTTAATTAGTGTATCAATTGTTTATTTATCTATAAAACTTTGGGGGTACATTTTCTCACTTCAATATATGCACACATGCTTCACTCAATAACATTCATTATGTGAATTAAAAATTAATAGGAAGAATGAAAGTTATATACCATGAAAAAAATAATCAAAGAAAACTGGATTAGATCCATCAACATCAACAAACAAGACACATTATTAGCACAGATAAAAACAGATGTTAATGATAAAAATGTCAATTCAGCAATCAGACATAACAATCCTGAATGTATATGTGCCTAACAACAGAGATTCAAAATGCATGAAGCAAAATGTAAAACACTTTAACGAACAGACAAATCCACAACTTTAGCTGGATATTTCAACACTTTCCTCATAATAGACAATAGAACTAGCAGACAGAGTGACAAGTAAAATCAGTAACAATATAGAAGTCTTGATCAACACTATCAACCAACATTAACACATTCATAGAATATTAAATCGCAACAGCAGAATACACATTCATTTCAAATGCACATGAACCATTCACCAAGACAGTCCATATTCTGTATTTAATAAGCTTAAAAGAATTGAAGTTATACAAAGTATGCTCTCTGACTGTAACAAAACTAAATTTAAAACCAATTAGAAAAAAATATCTGAAGATCTCTCAGACATTTTAATTAAACAATACACTTCTAAATAACCCATAGGGGACACGCCTCCAAAACATGGCGGCGAACAGACGCTAGGATTAGGCTCTCCCACAAAATATACATTTATGGACAGAAAAATCCCTAATTTTGAGAGCCGATCTCAGGATAACTGAATGCCCTACACAATACAATCATCCCTGTGGGTGCTTTAGACTTAAAGATAAACCGAAAAGTTGGAGTAACCCCCACTCCCCCATCCCAGCAGCCCCCACTCTTCCCTGCGTGGCAGCTCTGAAGTGCAGGAAAGCTCGAGGGTCACCGCTTTCCATCCCCCACCTGGGGCTAGGTAACATCTTAGTAGGAAAGACAAACTGCCCATGGGGTCCTAATTCCTCACTGGTTGCTAGGTGATATATTGGCCTGAGAAACTGGTCTAGCAGAAAAACTGCAGAGACCACCTCAAACAATCTCCTCCCTACTCTGTAACCTGACACCAAGAGCTGATGTTAGAGAACTCTACTTTTCTCTAACCTGACTGGAGGTAACCTGACCCGGCATACAGGCTCCTGCTGGAACTGTCTCCAGCCACACCCCCCTCCACAAAGTGTCTGCATCTTGGCACACAGGAGGGCTACAGAAAGGAAAATAGAGCTCCCTCCCACCCCCTGCTGTGGCCCCACATCCAACTTCTAGGAGGTTGCACAGTGGCCCCCCAGAACCTAGGTGGGCACCAACAGCTGCCCACAACCTCCACCCCTGCACCCCCTTGTGGAGAAGTGGGGCCCAAGCAGCAGAAAAGAAACTTAAGATCAAGAACTCTCGACCCCTCCCCACCAGACATAACCACAGGGGCAGGGATAACCCCCAGGCAAACACTGAGGGGAAGAAGAAAAATAAAAAAGGGGGCGGAGAGAGAAAGAACAGAAAGACTACTACCAACTATAAAACGACAGCAGCGACAGTAGGACAACAGCAACATCTGACACTGGGAAGGGCGGTTGAACCTTAGCAGGGGGCCTACCCGGAAACTCCGAAACCTAAAAGCAAAAGGACTACAAAACTCTCCCCAAGCTTACATCTACCCAATACCTTTTTTATTTTTTTTATTACTAATATATATATATTAGTAATATATATATAATATATATAATATATAATATATTATATACAATAATATATTATATATATATTATATATATTATATATTATATTATATATTATATATTATATATATTATATATTATATTATATATTATATATTATATATATAATATATTATATATTATATATTATATATTATACAATAATATATTATATATTATTATATTATATATATTATATATTATATACTATTATATTATATATTATAATATGTTATAATAATAATATATTATATATAATAATAATTATATTATATATTATAATATATTATATATAATATATATTATATATATTATATTATATATATTACGAATTACTAATTAGTATAATTACTAATTACTAATAATTACTAATTACTAATATATATATATATTAGTAATAAAAAAAGTAAAAAGGTATACATATATATATATATATATTTTTTTTTTTTTAAACTACAATCCACCACCCCTTTTTCTACCCTAATTCCACCCGGAACCGGAAACACATTGGAGACATGCCACAAAACACAGAAATTCAACAGAGAAAAAAGAAAATCTGGGAGATACCCAGCCACAGCCAAGGCAACTCAGACACTAGGAAACAACAAACACTTCTCAGTAAGTAGAACCAAGAACCATGCCTGCTGGCATCAACAGTACAGGAATGCAACGATCAGAGCAAAGCAGAAGGCCAACAACAGGAAGAAAAAAATTACAAATGACCCTCAAAACAATACACCACAGAAAGAAAATCCCTCTTCAGAACCCAATAATATGGACATAGAAGACTACATCTGCCTAACAGATAAAGAATTCAGAATTGCCATAATAAAAAAAAATAGAATTAAATGAAAAGAACAAAGAACTGAGGAATATAAATGAAGAACTGAAAAACGAGAATGAATCCATAAAGAAGAAAATGAAGGAAATGGAGGATTTACAAACATTAGTAGAGAGCCATAAAAGTAGATTAAAACACATGGAGGAAAGAATAAGTACTCTGCAAGATAAAGATACTGAAAGAACCAAGACAGAAAAGGAAAAAGAAAAACGAAGAAGAATGAGGAAAAGCTTCAGGAACTATCTGACACCATGAGAAAAGGAAACATCAGAATCATAGGAATCCCAGAAGGAGAGGAGAGAGACAAAGGAACAGAGAAACTTCTCAAGGACATAATTGAAGAGAACTTCCCGCGATGCCGCTTGACCAGAGACAAACAGGAAAGTTTCTCTAGAGATGGGGGTAACTTTGAGCTTGCAGGGAGAAATGGGCGTGGGGGTGGGGTAGTGCAGTGCAGACTCCTAGGGAAGAAGAAATGTGAAGGAGGACGCAGGCTCCCTTCTTTCAATGGGGTTCAGGAACTGCTCCTTTGCCAGTCTATCACTAACTGAGATGAAGACTTGGACTCTGCACTTGACTCAGCCAAAGCGTGCTGGGAGATGCAAAAGACATAAGATGGGGGGTGGGCAGGGGGAACCTCTAGGTTTGCCACGGGCTGAGAGGCGTTTGGGGAAATGCAAAACAGAGCAGTAGCCCTGACTGCTACGGCTCCTGTCTTGCCAGTTGCTTCCCTTAGCAGTGTATCTCAATGAATCCTCCTTTTCTGGTCTGCACTCTTTTCTGGAGAATTCTTGCAGCCCCCACGTCTCTGAGCTCTCCCCCCCCGATTGTCTTGCCCATCTATCTGGGAGGAGCCTTCACACGTGAGGTGTTGTGTGGAGGAGGAGGGTGTCCCTTCTTCCTCTCCTCTCCTCTCCTCCCCTCCACGCCCCTCCCCTCCCCTCCAAACTCGACTCTATCCACCTCCCCTCCCCACGCCCCCGTTCTGTCCTGTCCTGTCCTGTTCTGTCCTGTCCTATCTCTAGGACCCATCCTTCCCGGTCTCTTCCCAAAACATGAAAAAGGAAACAAAAATCGACATACAGGAAGCCAGAAGATCTGCAAATTATTACAATGAAAGGAAAAAAAACAGCAAGACATATGATAGTAAAACTATCGAGAATTCAAGACGAGGAAAATATATTGAAAATGACGAGGACAAAGAAACAAATAACCTACAAAGGAAAGCCAATCAGGCTGACATCAGATTTCTCTGAAGAAACATTAAAGGCAAGAAAAGAATGGAGAGACATAAGTAATATACTACATGCCAACAAATGTCAACCAAAAATACTCTACCCTGCAAAGCTCTCCTTCCTCTACGAAGAAAGAATATGGACCTTCTCTGACAAATAGAAACTACAGAAATTCATCACTACCAAACCCCAACTCCAAAACTTACTACAAGAAACCATGAAGACAAAACCAACAGAGGAAAGACCAGGAAATACGGAATTAGGTAAGGACAAGAATCACAAAAAGGTAAAAAAAATAAAAATAAAAAAGACAAATATGGATGACAGTATATCAATATTAACTCTAAATGTAAATGGACTAAACACACCAATTAAAAGACACACTATAGCAAGATGGATCAAAAAAACAGAACCCAACCTTCTGCTGTCTATAAGAAACACACTTAATTGCAAAAGATAAACAGAGATTAATAGTTAAAGGATGGGAAACAATCCTACAAGCAAATCGACCAAGAAAGAAGGCAGGAACAGCTATACTTATATCAGATAAAATAGACTTTAAACTTAAAAAGGTAAAAAAAGACAGAGCTGGTCACTACATCATGATAAAGGGGACAATAAAACAGGAGGATATAACAATCATCAACATATACTCCCCAAATGAAGGAGGAACATACCTCAACATAATAAAAGCCTTATACGACAAACCCACGGCCAGTATTATACTCAACGGTGAGAAGCTGAAGGCCTTTCCCCTAAGATCAGGCACAAGGCAAGGATGTCCACTCTCACCATTACTTTTCAATATAATACTGGAAGTCCTAGCCAGAGCAATTAGACAAGAGAAAGACATTCAAGGGACCCAAATAGGAAAGGAAGAAATTAAACTGTCTCTATTTGCAGATGATATGATAATATATATACAAAACCCTAAAAACTCCATAGAAAACTACTCAAAATAATAGACCAGTTCAGTAAAGTAGCAAGATACAAAATCAACGCACAAAAGTCAGTAGCATTCCTCTATGCAAACACCCAATCTGAAGAAGAAGAAATTAAGAAATCCATCCCCTTCAAAATCGAAACCAAAAAAATCAAATATCTGGGAATAAATCTAACAAAAGACATAAAGGACTTATACAAAGAAAACTACAAATCTCTGTTGAAAAAAATAGAAGAAGACACAAGAAGATGGAAAGTCATCCCTTGTTCATGGAGTGGAAGGATTAACATTATCAAAATGGCAATCCTACCAAAAGCAATTTACAGATTCAATGCTATTCCAATAAAAATCTCAATGACATTCTTCAAAGAAATAGATCGACTGCTGATGAAATTCATATGGAACCACAAAAAACCTCGCATAGCTAAAGCCCTACTAACTAAAAGGAAAGAAAACGGACGAATTTCACTTCCTGATTTCAAACTATACTACAGAGCCATAATAATTAAAACAGCATGGTACTGGAACAAAAACAGACAGAAAGACCAATGGAACTGAATAGAATACCCAGAATTAAAGCCACATATCTATGAACAACTAATCTTTGACAAAGGAGCAAAGAAAATGCAGTGGAACAAGGACAGTCTATTCAATAAATGGTGCCGGGAAACTGGACAGCCACATGCAAAAAAATGAAGCTAGACTACTACCTCACACCCTGCACAAAAGTCAACTCAAAATGGATAAAAGACCTGGATGTAAGACATGAAACCATAAAATGTATAGAAGAAAATATAGGCAAAACTCTACACGACATACATCTCAGCAAAATCTTGAAAGACACATCCCTCAAAGCGAAGGAAGTGAAAGACAATATAACAGATGGGATTATATGAAAATAAAAAGCTTCTGTACAGCAAAAGAGACATTAACCAAAACTAACAGACACCCTACCAACTGGGAAAAGATTTTTGCACACAATACATCTGATAAAGGACTGATAACAAAAATTTACAAGGAACTCACACAACTCAACAAAAAAAAACCAATAACCCAGTCAAAAAATGGGCAGACGAGC
>PVIJ01001693.1:106377-188177 GCA_004024925.1 Scalopus aquaticus
CCAAAGAAGAAAAGCAAATGGCCAACAGATACATGAAAAAATGCTCAACATCACTTATAATCAAGGAAATGCAAATCAAAACCACTATGAGATACCACCTCACACCTGAGAGGATGGCACACATTAAAAATACAGGCAACAACAAATGCTGGAAAGGATGTGGAGAAAAAGGAACTCTTCTACACTGCTGCTGGGAATGCGAACTGGTCCAACTACTATGGAAAGCTGTATGGAGATTCCTCAAATTGCTAAACATGGAGCTCCCATACGACCCAGCAATCCCACTTTTGGGAATTTACCCAAAGGACACAAAAACACTAATCCGAAAGGATACATGCACCCATATGTTCATTGCGGCACTATTCACAATAGCAAAGGTATGGAAGCAACCCAGATGTCCAAAAATAGATTGGATCAAGAAGATGTGATACATATACTCAATGGAATATTATTCAGCATTCAAAGAAGATAAACATGCAATTTGCAGCTTCATGGATGGAATTAGAGGGAATCATACTCAGTGAAATAAGCCAGAAAGAAAAAGAAAACTATCCAGTGGTTTCACTTATAACAGGACTATAGGGAAACCAAATAGGAGAGAGACACTCAGCGGGGGTTGGGGGGGAGGTGGGAGGAGGGGGCGGGGGGAGGGGAGGAAAATGGCACAAAATGGAATAGAAAGAGCACAAGGGACCATGGAGAGGGATCATGGGTGAATTGGTAGTGGGCTACCCAAGGGGAATACAAAATGTAAAAGACATAAATAACAGTAAAAAAAAACCCCATAGGTCAAAGACGAAATCACACGGATATTTAAAAATATTTTGAATTGAATGAAAATAATATAATGTCAAAATTTGCAGAATGCAGCTAGAGTAGTATTTATAAGGAAATTTATAAATTAAATGTTTACATTAGAAAAGAAGAAAGATTTCAAGTTAATTATTCAAATTACCACCTTGAAAAGTTTCCCTACAGTACAATGTAATTCACCCTTATGGAGAGTCTTCTGGTTTAAAGGTGCTGGATTTTTGTAGTTTGTTATATTATGTTTGTGAACCACTGACAGCCTTGTGATAATTGAAACTTTTCACCGTAGAAAGAAGACAGCTGGCAATGTCTTTTTCTGGACTTATTAGGAAATCTTTGGAAGCATTCTTTTCCCATTAAAAGTGGAGATCATTCAAGGATAACCACTACTGCTACCACTATTAAACCTATCCTGAGGCCTTAGCATACCCAAAAGGACAAAGAAAGGAACAGTGAGAAGAAAGGAGAGAGTTATCTGTCAGGAATGCATGTGACCGCAGCTTAACCACCAGTGGCTTCAACAATGAGGTTCATTGGTCTCAACATAAGAAATCAGCAAGTAGGCAGTCTAGGGTGGTGAAGCTGTTCAGGGTCATGATAGCTGTTCTTCTGCTTCACCTTTAGCAAGTTTGATTTCAGCTTCCAAGCTTTGCCACCTCATGGCTCTATGATGGCTGCTGCAGATCTGGATCTTTTTTTTTTTTTTAAAGATTTATTTATTTATACATACAAGCTGGGGTACAGGTCAGAGCGTGGGGTGGCGAGAGGGTTCACCAGAGACAGAGTGGGGAGCAGAACAGGCAGATCAGAAATACACTGCTGAGGGGAGCAGCAGGTGAGGCAGGAGAGGTCTGCCACACCATGTGGGATTCTCCCAGGCTGGGCGTCAAACTCGCATCACACACTGCCCACAGCTCTACAGCGCAGCGTTCAACCGCTGCGCCACCAGGGAGGTCCCAGATCTGGATCTTAATGTTACATTCTAGGCAGGAAGAGGGAAAAATAGAAGTACCAGAATGGACTGCCCCTTACATCTCACTGGTCAAATGGTCACTGTTAGCTACAAAACTGGGAAAGTGAATAGGGTTAGGGTTAGCATGGGATGTGATTATACCAAATACGCTAAGTTATTATGCTTGGTCAAAATCCATTTGTGAAAATTCTACTCTTTTCTTGCATATTAAATAGATTTAATATTTGGTGCACATATTCATGTCCTTTTTATTTTGGTTTTCTGCTAAATCTGGCAACCCTAGGAACTGGGCATATTATTAACTTGAAGTAATTGGGGTTCTAAAATTAGTAAAGAAGAAAAGGTGGATAGCTACTTCACATTATCAGTAACGACCACAGAAGCATACAATTTGGTCCAGAAAGGCAAGCTTTTCTGCCCCCTGACATTAACTCTGGCAAAGATTTTTCCATCTGATTTTCCAAATCATACAGATTTGCTAATTGAGTAGCAAATTAGTGCCGTAGGATTCAGTTTTGTTGAAGATGCAGAAACATTCTTCAAATGCATGTGTGCCATAAAATCCAGAGCTACACGAAGTTATAATTTAATGACAGAATTTCTAGAGGTAACTAAGAAAAACTGAAAAAATTCAGTGATGCCATTAACAGGATTATCCATGTGAAATTACAAATCTTTCAGATCTTTAGCCTGCCAAATTTCTTTAAAATTTTACTAAAATTCTTTTTAAAATTATGCCCACTTGAAAACGTCTCGATTACTATTTGTTTCAGCATGGAAATTCGTCATAAATCTCACTTGTCTGCAGACACCTAAAAATTAAACAAGAAAATGTGCCAAGGCTGCAGATAACAGAAATAGCAGGGTTTATGGCTGAATGTGTGGATTCAAAGCAGCCTGGGTGCAGGATGTGGACTGGCCTTCAGCAGTGGAAGTGTACAGTCCAAGTGGACAATGGCCCAGAAGAGAACAGAGGTCAAAATAAAAACTTGCAATAGGTTTAAAATGGAGTCTTTATAGACTGCTACCAACTGCCCAGACTTGAGAAGGGATGTGGGGGGTGGGTTGGGGGGTAGTCTATAGTTAGCAAGGCTCACTGGAGGGCAAGGAACTCAAATGGTGGTCAGTCTGGGTTGGTCAGGTGTGATATACTAATCCTTTTAGTGGAGGCATGTTTTAGTGATAAGACTCTGGAACTCCTACTACTTTTTCAGAAATGGCTTAAGATATTCCTTGCAGTCACTTGATGTAATGTAAGAGAACTGAGACCTCAAGGTGGGATTCTAAATTGTATATTGAGTTTTGCTGTATTTGATCCATATTTGTTGATTCTTTCTAAGACTGTTGTTATGGAATTGACAGAGAAGGGATGAACTAAGAAGGTAAGTTGGAAAAAAGAACCTCACTTCTTTAACTCAATTATCTATTTTAATAAATACATTTTAAAATTATTTTTAAATAAATAAATCTATTTTAATAAATAAATATTTTTTCCCCCATGGAAAGAGTAGCATAAGGAGTTCCCCCCCTAAGAATATCAGATGTGGTCTGTTTGTTAAGGGCAGCTGAGTTTGCTACCAGGAAATAAGGAGAAATGTGATTTCTTTCCTAGGTATTGGCTAGCATGTAGGCCTTCTGGCCTGCCCAACCCCAACCCCAGTGGGTCAGATGTGTCCTCTATATGTTGTTGCTTAAAGATTTAATGAATTTCAAAAATAATATGGACTGTTTTTCACTCATTATTTCACTCCTGTTATTTCATTATTTCATTTAATTTCTTTAGAATCATCTTTTTTAATTACTATACAATGAAGTAGTTCCATGATATGTATTATATTAATTTACCTTTAAATAAATTTTGGGCTATAGCTATTTAAAGAAATCTTTTAGTGAAATATCTTAAAAGACAAATGTTAGTCTCTAAATTGCCTACTTTTAGAATTTGCCTTTTCATTTAGGCAGTTTGCATAAGGTGAGCTGACCTTATATTCTGATGGACCTGTTGCCCTCTTAAGTTTTTGACTTCTTTTTGGAATCAGTGATCACACATTTCATTGAATTGGTATGGAAAAAAATGATAGTGAACAATCAGTGAGTGACAGAACCACTTGACTTTCAAGATGTAAACCCAGTAACATCCACCCAATGACACAACCAGGTAACACTCATCACTTCCATCCACAGCTTCTTTAGCTTCACCTCAGAAACCACAGCTGACCCAAGAAGTGAAAAAGTCCTCCTCCAAGAGACGAAGATCAAAGGTATTCCTATAATTAACCAAGAAAATTCTTCTTATTTGCACTATTCTCAGTGTGGTTTTGGTAATACTATAGAGTTGTACCATTCACATAGGGATAAATACTGTTTCAATGGCTGTTGGGATGCTTTTGATTAAAGGGTGGGTGGTTAGATAAGTAAGCTCTACCATGACATTATAAGTGAGATCTAAAAAACTTGATCATGTATCATTATTTCAAGATTAATGAAATGACTGGGTCAACTCATACAGCTAGTTGGTTTAGAGTCCTGGAGTCTGGAATCCAATCTCTATTTCTGTTGCATTTGGTATATTAGTGTGGGGCATTCCTCTCTTTCATTTGTTTTTAAGCATAGGATTAAAAAATCAAGCTCTCCAATTTGGCAAGGATACCTTACTGAGATGGGGGAAGGAATTCTGTATTCTCTAACAGTAGGACCTCACAATACAATATAATTCACCCTCGTGGAGGTTCTCCTGGTTTGAAGGTGCTGGACTTTTGTAGTTTGCTTTCTCATGTTTATGAGCCACAGACAGCTTTGTGATAATTGAAACTTTTCACCATAGAAAGGAGACAGCTGGCAGCGTCTTTTTCTGGGCTTATACTATGTGGTCATGTTTACAGCTGCTCCCATTAAAAAAAAAAAAAAGGAGAGAAATTGGAGAGCTAACAGAGAAGAAATTAATTCTACTGCATCTACATAGTAAACTGTTACCTGTTCTTCCCAAATCTTCATCTTTTAAGGCCCACATCTGCAAGGTGTTGTCACTACATTTTCAGCATTGGTGGGCTATTTCTCCTTAAGAGATTTCCAGGCTGTTTATGTAGCAGCAGGTCATGTGACACCCCAGTTGCCATGGCAAATATTTGTGTTTCATGAAAAATGTGGGTAAGAAAAAAAATCAATGTAAATGGCCAAATCCCAAGACAGACAGGCCTTCAGGCTAGTGTTTGGCCTGCACCATTATTGTTTCAAATTCAGCTGTTTAACAGGCTGTGCGAAGGCCATGCGCTAATGTGCATAATGGGAACAGGCGGGGGCACCTGTTTTGATTCTCACCATGTTTGAGTTCTCAAGTTCCACAGTTTTATAGAGAGTAGATCTACAGGTAACACAAATACGACCAGGTTTGAAGAAGTAAGTGGTCTACCTTAAAACAAATTTTTCTAATGACGTATTTTCTGAGTGCTAGTTGGTCTTGCTTTTAATATCCTCTCCGTCCACTTCACAAAGCTTTCCCCTACTGTTAGGAGCAGTTATATTTAAGGACTCTTCTCTCCTGTGGTCCCAAACTGCCACATTTCTGAATTGACTCTTCAGTGGTAAATATAGTTATTCATAAACTCTGTGAAAAGTGTCCCAGCATGGAAGTTAAAAGGCTGAGAGAAAGACCACGACGTGCCTGGCCTCATAGCAGGGCTAGGACAGACCTTGGATCAGTCTCTACCACTGGGCGGTGTGGTCCCACACAGAGAAAACCCTTTCTTTAAATACTCCTCTGTGTCTCCCCTAGAAGTGGGGCTTGGCAGTTGATTAGAGTTGTTTTTGTAAATATTTACTTTATAAAACTCTTTCTTCAAAGCAAGCGGGGCTCTTGGCAAGCAGAGTGTCATTGTTTGGGGCGGGAGAGGTCTTTCTAATTTTTGGCTTCTGCCTGCCTGGAAAGAGGGAACAGGCTGGCCCAGCAGGGGAAGCTGAGGAAATGGGGGAAGGAGGTAAGGAGGGGGCAAGACTCTATGCCTTCTATATTGGTTTTGTAAAATTGCCCATGAGAGTCATTGTGATTTAAGCTGTGTCCTATCCTTCATTGTAGGGGAAAAGCAGAAGGTCAAGAGGACATCACGATAGGAAGGTCTGTAATTTGTGTGACTAGTTGAAATTTGGATCTGTCACCTGATGTCCCTTCCTCTTGCTGCAGGGCAAAAGTCTGGGAGGAGGGTCTGACAGCTGGAGCTGGCAACAGAAGTTTTTTTGCTCTTCTTTTAATAAAAGAAATTAGATCATGTTTTCAGAAAGGGGAAAAACACAAAAACAAAAAACAAAAACAAAAAACATGGTTCATTTAAAGTGAACAAGCATTTGGTCCCATGTTGGGGATGAATTACTCCCCAAGCTTTAATCCAAACAAGTGGTTTAGTATACTCAAAATTTGGCTGAAATCACATCAGCTTCAATCTAAGTTTTCATCTTTTAAAAATATACATTAAAAGAAATAAAATGTGAAAAAATATCAGTTGTACTCCAGCATGTGTGTTTGTGTGTGTGCATTGGTATGTGTGCACGTGCATGACACACATACTCACACACACACACACACAAACACACACTGAATCTATGATATAGAAGGTAAGGGCATGAAATTTAGAGTGAAGTGGCCTAAAATAAATAAAGTTACAAGAAAGTTGGAGAAATGAAACAGTCCCCACAGTAGCAGTACGTGGCAGCAAGTGAACCTTCCATAGGGCCATGCATGATAATGCACGTTCTGAACTTAAAGCAAGAAAGAGCTGAATTTTCCTTTAACTAGCAGAGGAACTCTGAGCAAGTTACTTCAGTCCTCTGTAACTAGTTTTCCTCCTCTGAATAATGGGAATAAGAGTGGCTTTCTCATAGATTACTATTAGGGTTAGATGAGTTCAGGTATATACAAGTACTTTGCTTTTGTTTGTTTGTTTGTTTTTTAAAGATTATTTATTTATTTATTTAACATCATTGTTCATTTTTGTGTAATGTTTGATTTCTTCCCTCAGGTGTAATCCCCATAAAATTTCCACCACCAAATCACCCATGATCACCATAGTCACCATAGTCTCCCTGTTTTGACCTCTCTCCCTGCCCCCTCCCTGCTATGTGTCTTAGATTTATAGTTTGCCTGCTAGTTTTCTTTTTTTTTTTTTCTGACTCCTTGTTTGGTCCCCCTATATTCCTCCCATAAGTGAAACCATTCAATATTTTTATTTTTCCTTCTGACTTATTTCACTGAGCATAATCCCTTCCAACTCCATCCATGTTGCTGCAAGCAGTGTGAGTTTATCTTTTTTGATTGCTGAGCAATATTCCATTGTGTATATATACCACATCTTCTTCTCTTGATCCATTCATCTGATTTTGGGCCTTTAGGTTGTTTCCATTTCTTAGCTATTGTAAATAGTGCTGCAATAAACAAATGAGTGCAGGTTTCCTTTTGAATTAATGTTTTTGCGTCCTTTGGGTAGATTCCTAGGAGTGGAATTGCTGGGTCATATGGTAGATCCATTTTTAATAACTTGAGGATCCTCCGCACAGCTTTCCATAGTGGTTGGATCAGTTTGCATTCCCACCAGCAATATGAGAGGGTTCCTTTTTCTCCACATTTTCACCATCACTTGTTGTTGTCAGTTCTTTTAGTTTGGGCCATTCTTACTGGTGTGAGGTGGTATTTCATTGTAGTGTTGATTGCATTTCCCTGATTATAAGTGATGTTGAGCAACTTTTTCATATGCCTGTTGGCCATCTGCATTTCCACTTTGGAGAAGTGTTTCTTTAGTTCTTCTGCCCATTTTTTGACTGGGTTGTTTATTTTGTTTTTGTGGCATTGTGTAAGCTCTTGGTAGATCTTTGATATAAGTTCCTTCTCAGTTGTGTGAAGTACAAGTATTTTCTCCCAATCTGTAGGGTGTCTTTTCATTTTGGTTATTGTGTTTTTTTGCTGTACAGAAGTTTTTTAGTTTGATATAGTCCCATTTATATCTTTTCCTTCATTTTCTTTGCTTCAGAGGATAAGTCTTCAAAGATGTTTCTGAGATGTATGTCATGGAGTGTTTTGACTATGTTTTCTTCTATGTTTGTTATGGTTTTAGGTCTTATAATCAAGTCTTTCATCCATTTTGAGTTGGTTTTTGTGTATAGTGCAACGTAGTAGTCCAGTTTCATTCTTTTGCATGTGGTGGTCCAGTGTTCCCAGCCCCATTTATTGAAGAGACTGTCTGTTCCAGTACCTATTCTTTGCTCCTTTGTCTTAGATTAGTTGACCATACATGTGTGCAAGTACTTTGGAACTAGAAAGCATTTGTAACCATAATTCACTGGTTTAAGAGCATCTTCTAGGGCTCCCTTTCACAATTTTTTTTCTTATTTATTTACACATACATCTGGGGTACAGGCCAGAGGTGTGAAGTAGTGAGAGGCTTCACCAGAGACAGAGTGGGGAGCAGAACAGGCAGATCAGAAATACACTGCTGAGGGGAGCAGCGGGCGAGGCAGGAGAGGTCTGCCACACCATGTGGGATTCTCCCCAGCTGGGCGTCGAACTCGCATCACTGCTGCCGACAGCTCCACAGCGCAGCGCTTAACCGCTGCACCACCAGGGAGGCCCCCCTTTCACAATTCAAAAAAATTTTTTTTTTGGTAAGAATTTTAGAGGGAGGATAGCAACCCCTTTTCAAAAGAAAAGAACCCACCTTTTGGTCTCCTTACAATCCTGCGGAGCTGTGACTAGACGGTCGTATTTGCAACCGTGATTGCATATAATCCTTCTTAACCGGATCAAATTGCTCTTAAATAAACTAATCAATGCAATTAGATCCTCCCTCTGGATTCCCTTCACTTCTTGCTATAAGGAAATTCTGAACTTGCTTTTGCACTTTAAAAATTGGGTGATCTTTAAGAATGTGAAGCTATTATTTATCTGGAATATTTATAATAGCTGATGTTGATTGAATGTGTTCCGGGAGCAAAGCATTAGTACCTTCAATCCCTAATGAATGCTCACAGCACCCCCAGATCCTCTGTACTTTCACTGCCCCCAGGTCTACACAGCTGACAAAGGGGTGTGGAGGATTAGGTGGCAAAGCAAGGCCCCAGTTTGTCCTCTCACCACTTAAGAGGTTGTGAACGCTTCCACACAGGCTAGTTTTCCAAATATTACCAACACTGCTAAAACTACTACTACACCTACTACTTACTACTTGCTGTTGCTGTTGCTGCTACTACTACTGCTGCTGCTACTACTGCTAGCATCAAACATGCTGGTATTATTTCTATTGCTTACATGGATCCTCTCATTTTATTTTCACAGCATCTCTGTGCAGTAGGCACTACAGGTTTCGACCACTATCTGAAAGTAGAGCATGCCTATGAAATCTTTTTTGAGTAGAAATGACATAAAGCAAAGAAGTAATTACCACTGATTCATATGGAAAACTTTCTGAATATTCCCAGAGCCAAAAGCAACCTACCAAATCATACAAAATCCTATAAAACCAAAAAGCACACTAACATATAGCAAAAGCATAAATGAGATGATACGTACATAGTCTGTATAAAGTCGTTTCCTGGGAAAGAGCTTGGTGGAGCTGCTCTTTCTGTTCTGATATGCATTTGCCTCGAGGACAGCTGCCACAAAACTCAATGGTGACCACAATTTCACTTTTTACCTTTCGTTGTAAAAATGAAAATCCTCTTCAGATTTCCTTTGGTTAGCAAAAATAGGTACTGATGTCTGGCAAAACTGCAGTAGTGTGACTCAAGCTTCAAAAAGTGAAGGATGTGTGCATTATTACTCCCACTTTACAGGGATATAGAGAATCAGAATATAATGCTGTCACTGTCAGGCACCAAAGCATTAGCAACTTTTAAAAACCTCAATCATTTTTGAGGAAATTCTTTTAAAAGACACTATCTATGCCTTCCTAATATAACTTCACATTTTCTCTATGTAATGTCATGTATGTGGGTAACCAACTTCTGGTGTCTTTTCTTGTGGACTCCTTCAAATTCAGGACAGCAGTTGTTGCCTCTGCTATCCTGTCTGCTTCTACTAGCTCTGATTTTAAGAGCATTTTTGGTCTTCCACTCAGTGAACCAAATAACTAAAACTCAAGAAGTTGAATGACTTTGAGTCAGTCAGACTCTACATAAGGACCCAAAGAATAAAATAATAAACCACCATAGAGTTTACAGTCTTTGTTTTGAGAAATCCAAGGTCTTTATTTTCATTACTCTGTTCAAGGTTTGAAGTTGCTGAAATTGCCTCTCTCAGCAAATAAATCTTTATATTACTTCAAGATAGGCATGATAAGAACTGTGTTAAGATCCACTAAATGTTAACTAATATTTTGATAATAAACATCTATTATTATGAGTTCAAACAAACATATTTATTGGATATAAGGGTCCAAGCTAACTATAAATGTGTTCACTTCTGGGAAAGGACAGAGAGAGAGGAATGGGCAAAAAGGAATATGGAGAGGACTTCACTTGTATCTAATGTGCTGTTTGTTTTATTTAAATATATGTATATACACACATATTTTAAAAAGTATTTAAATATATGTATGTATATATATATACATGTATATATGTATACATGTATGTATACATATATTTAAATATATATACATATATTTAAATACATTAAATTTTATATTATAGGTAATATATTAAAATTTATTATTTTTTTGTTTTTGTTCTTCAGATAGAGATGTGTGTATGTATGTATGTATTCTTTCTACATTATATAACATTAGGAACTCACAGTACAATACAATTCAATTCACCCTTATGGAGATTCTCCTGGTTTAAAGATACTAGACCTTTGAAGCTTGCTTTCTTATATTGACATTTATGAGTCACTGACAGACACACATACACACACACATGTCTATCATACACACACACACACGCACACGCACACACACACACACACACACACACACACACCTGAAGCAAAGAAGATAAAAGATTAACATATGTCCTTGGTAGTTTTTATATCATTCTCTATGCTTTTCTATATTTTCATGACTTTTTCCAAATTAAAGGAGCAAATCAAAGAAAATCCTACTTCCTAAGCCATACATAGATCTCTGTTGCAAAATTTCCTTTTGCATAAAAAGTACAGGTTTGGGTGACAACATATTACTGTCAAATTTGGGGTCTCCCTTCTTAGTTATTATGTTATTTGTTCTTAGTTACTCTGCTAATTGTTACTTTCTCTAGTATTTTCCCTACATACCTTTGATCTTTTGTTAGAAAACTATGACAAATTTACAGATATCAGCTAAAGTATTTAATCAAGCAACAAGTGTGACTGAGTATATCACTACTTCTATCTAGTTCCATTTCCTCTAATCTGTATACGTGGGCATCAGACCAGACCCATGTTTGAAGGGGTTTCTATATGCCCTACAAAGCTTAACCCAATTCCCCCAGGGTCAGGAGAAAAAATAACTTCCCAATAAGTGGGACTCTAGGTCCCTCACACCCACAGAAGCTGTATTAACTGTTTTAACATCAAATTATACAGTTTTTGAACAAAGTGTTCCAAGCTTATAAAAATACACTTTTAAAATCTCTAGGTGATATCTAGCAACAGTTTTGGCTGTAACTTGTCATATCTAGTCAGGGAATAAACCTACTTCTTGAAGTATCCAGCACCTCCCTGGTTGGTTCTGCACTTTGGGGTGTTTCGCTTCTTTCTTATCTTGTCCTAAAGGGTTAAAAAGAATGAGTTCATATTTGATAAGCATTAGAACTCTGTAATCTGGAGATCCAAGATGAGCTTCAAAAGAAGTCCAAGGTTATATTTTTCCCTTTCATGTTTTTCTATTTCCCTCATGAAACCTCACTTAACTTGCCATGTTAAAGGAAGAGTAGAATTTTAAAAATCCAAGAAGCTGTGGAGTCTTTAAAAACCATTTTCCATGTTTTCTGATATTAAATATTGCCACCCTGATATATGCATTCATGCCATGAAACTTTTCAAATGAATTAAAGTTATAGTTTTATTTGGAAAACAGTTTTTTCTTGAAAGAAGTAATTGATGAGAAAAATAATTTATAAAACAATTTTTACTTCTCTTCATAGTATCATCTAACTGTACATTTTTATTGCATATGATTAACAATTTTACATACACCAGAAAAGAGGCTAAACTACCAGTAAACCTCACCATTTTTTCCCCTCATCTTTCATTTATCAAATTATCATCAGGTCATTCACAGAAAATTTGGAGAGTTCAGAAAGGAGAAAAAAATGCCTAAGTAGGCAAAAAAAATTTTTTTTTTCATAAAACTACAACATTTTGGTTTTATTTAACTTGGGTATATTCCTCCATTGCTATCATACTATATATTCAACTGTGATTTTACTCTTTTTACCTAACAATTTATCCTAAACTTTTACATATGTGAATTAAAACTGTGATTTAAAATTATATATATTATATACCATAATTTCCTTAGCCATTACCCTATTTTTGACATTAACTTACAAATGTCAAATTATTAATAATTATTGTTTAGTATAATTAAATCACTTCCAGTTTTTCTGTTACAAGTAAAACTACCATGAACATCTTCCATATTTAAACATAAATCTTTGTGTTTAGGTTAAATCTTAATCTTGGTCAAAGAGTATGGATATTTTCAGATCCAACTAACCAAGCTTTCTGTTAGTACTGTAAAATTGAAGCTATGAGTTTGCAAATACATAGTGTGATCAGAGTGAACTTTGTGATTATGTAAACCCAGCCCAAGTGGCTACAAGTTTAAATTTACTACTCATTTCTTCAACTATACTTTATTGACCTTTTACCATGCACCAGGCTGTGTACTAGACACTAGGGGTACAGCAGTGAACGAAACAAACCACCTTTACCCTCTTGGGACTTTATTCTAGTGAGGGGGAAGAAGATAAACAGATATTTAATATGATGTCAGGTAATGGTGGGTGCTGCAAATTAAAATAAAGCAGAAGCCATATGTAGGTATAGAGAATGTGGCAAGGTAGGGTGTTTATGAGAATTCTGCAAGAATTTTTTTAGTCATCAACGGACTTGCTATGCACACATTTTTTCTCAGGAAAATTCTAATGTCAAGCTCTAATTGGTGATAATAGAGGATAGAGATCTTTTTTGAGGCTTGTTCTTTTACATTTACCTATAGAGAAAATGGTTATGTCTTTTCCCAGGAATCTAGGGATCCAGTATGCTTTTGATTCCCATCTTGTCAGGCTTTCCATGCACAGTCCCTGCAGGTTCCACCCATCAATCATAATTGTCCCAAGTGGTCCTTAACAATGTCACATTCTCACATATTGGCATTAGAATATTAGAAGGGTAACAGAAAAGAGGAAATCAATGCAGCAGTAAAATGAAATGTCTCTAGGGAGAGAGATGTTTAATTTGACTGAAAGTACATTCCTTCTATTTTTAAATGTTCCTGATCTTGTTCTGTTTGATCTTCAACAAGAATCAGATCTAGCAAGAGTTTTTGTGCTAGAAGGATGCATTTCAGAGATTTTTTTTTCCTGCTCAAGAAGACTCATTTGAATAAAGATATCTTTCAAAGCAATTGCAGATATTATCCCTAGAAAATTCTGCTGATCTGAGTGGCCTTTATACTCAATTCTCTTCCTTTTTATGTCTCTACTCAATGAGTTCTTTATTTTTGCCTTTTATCCTCTTTATAAAGGTTAAGGGCTCTAACTCTCACTTTCAATTTATACTCTCACTTAAGATTTATACAGTTTCTCACTCCTATGAACCAAGAACTTTTGTTGATTTGCAGAACTTAAAATCCTGGAATGTCACTGGCATTCTCTCACCATGATGACTTGTACACATACTTGCTATAGGCAGATTACTCCTCTGTTATGGTTTGTAAGTTGCTCAAAAGAGCTTCCTATCTAAACAAACCTCCAGAAAACAGAAAAGAATGTCCCTGAGTCTTTTTCATGGACGATGAAGTAACATTATGAAGAGATGTTTGCCTTTGATGTAATGGCCTTACTAATTCCAAGATTTATTAGACAGCAGGTATTCCTAATGGGGTGATACTTGCAGTCAAAGAGGCAAAAGGTGTCAAAATTAGAAGTACCTTGAGTGATCCTCTAGTAGAAACTGAAACCCCACAGGAGAAGTTACTTCCCAAAGCTACAGAGGAAGGTGGTGACATACTAGATTCCGGCTCGTCTCATTCAAATCTAGCATGTTTCCACACTCCATATTTCATTAGCACATTAATAGGGTTTAGTTTAACAGATTCCTTTTTAAATAATAGAAAGGTCAAAACCAGGTTGCCTCTGATATAGGAGATGGTATAAGGAGGGATGGCTAGGTAAGGGGCCACATAGGCAGTTCTGAACAATCAGGGCTGTGGGCACTGGTGGTATAGGGGTAGGGAACAGAAACTAGCTGTGTGATCTTGGTCAAATCACTTAACCTCTCTGAACCTCTTCCCTCATCTTTGACGATAACCTCATGGATTAGCGATGAAGCACTATGAAAGGTTCTTTACACATATGATCTTCATAGTAACTCTACAGGGACTTCTCAGTTTTACAGATGCAAACATTTAGATTCAGAGAGGATTTTTAATCTGCTCTGGCTGCATAGCAGAATACTATACACTGAGTGGCTTACACAACAAACATTTATTTTCATAGTTCTGGAGGTCTGAAGTCTGAGATCAGGATGCCAATATTGTTGAGTTCTGGTGATAACCTTCCTGGTTTGCAGATGGCCACCTTTTTGCTGTATCTTCACATGGAAGAGAGGTCTTCTCTCCTGTGTCTCTTCTTATATAAGGGCACCAATCTCATGATGAAGGCTCTGCCTTCATGATCTAATTATTTCTCAAATTTTCCGACTCAAAATACCATCACGTTGGGATTAGGGCTTCAACACATGAAGGTTTGGGGAGACACAAACATTGAACTCATAGTACAGAGTAACTTGGATTACCTAGAAGATAGTGGCAGGGCCTTAACTTGAACCCAGGCTGGTTAACCTTCAAGGCCAAGACTCATTTCCCTGGGCCTATAATAACTTATTGAGTAGAAAAACAAAGTTGGTGACTCAAGATCCTCTAAAATTCAGTACTGTGAGTAAGCTGAATCCATGAACCCATACTAGATCAGCTATTCTTTCTGAATAGTGTATATATTTTTCAAACAGTTTTAGCAAGCTGAAATCTTGATGTCTACTCCATTTATAACTTAACACACCATGGACCCTCAACAGGAACAGGTAGGACAAATGGCATCCCTTGTCTTGAGGGAATAATGAAGATTCCATCTCTAAAAGTCACTCACTCATACTCTGAATCTAAGTTTTCTCTTAGAGCTATAATGGCAGGAAGAACTTTCTTTTTAACACAATAGTATTGCTTAGATCAATTGATATGTTTCAGTATTTGAGAAACTGAACATTAACCCATAGATTCAAAAGTACTTTCATCTATCCTTCTAGATAGCATTTTCTTAAAATGGTATCCATGTTGGATTATCCCAAATGCGTGACCATTTGCAACCAAGAGATCTTGATTACATCCAATAGGAATATCCAACCGCAGTTTAATCCTATATCCACATGTGTGAAAATTACATTTTTTATAAAGACATGTCTTTTTTCCTGGAATTTTTCTTTGTGGCAGTTATGTCAAATTTTTAGAAGATAATATTGGGCTCATCTTTTCTGCTTCAGTATAAGTCTGTGACTTACATACTTATATAATGATTATCTTGTCTTCTTGTTTTTGTTTTAGATGTAGAATTTTCCCTAAATAACTGCTCCAGAAACTCTCAAAGTTACCTAATTAGTGATTGCACTTTGCAAATGAAGAAAAAGCATTTCCCAGCTAGTTGACTCGGTTAGTTAGAGCAGGATGCTAATAATTAGGCAACAGCCATAGGTTTGGTCTCTGTGTGGGCCAATTAGGGTGTGCAGGCATCTCACAAAAGTGTGGACAGGGTCCCAAGAAGGACCAGGTGAAAATGTGGACATCGCAACAGAAGCCACCCCCACCAGAAAGAAATTATGTGGCTCTTGAGTCAGCAACATCACATTGGGAATACACTACATCTTATAGAAAAAGTAAGGAAGAGGGAGGGAGGGAGGGAGGGAGTAGGAGGGAGGGAGGACTGAAGGATTATAGACAAGTTCATGGAGGTAAATAGTAAAGTAAGTATAGCAAAACAGAGGGAGGGGGAAGGAGGGGGAAGAGTGGGAGTAAGAAAAAGAGAGTGAAGAAAGGAAGAAAGAAAGGAAAGAAGAGAAGAGGGAGGGAGGGAGACAGGTTCATGGAGATAAATGGCAATGGAAGAATAACAGAAGGAAGCAGAACCTAAAGCACGGCATGACCTTTAATCAGGGCTCTTATTCCTAGCAGGCTGTGAAGCAGCTTTGTCTTTACCTGCTCAATGGATCTCACAATGCTGATGCACTGCTTTAATTTGGGAAGCCTTTCTCTTGAGAGGCATGTCTTTTCTTGCTCTAAGTCTAAAGTGCTCCCATGTGTGGCATTCTCTGTGACAGATGTACTACAGTTATGCTTTAGCTGACTCCAAACCCATAGCTTCCCTGTGCCTGAGTGGTCTATTTGATGTCCAAGAGTATGTTTCCTTTGAGAGCAGGTCTTTACTGGCATATCATCCAAGGAGGTAAGAAGGTGTAATCCCTTTGTTCTAAAACAGCCACTGTGAAATTCTCCCATCCCACAGCTATTCTTTCAAAAGGTTTTAAATGTATTTGCTGATATATGTAAACATGCTAGGCCTACCCCATGAAAAAGCAATGTCCAGAGAGACTTAAGAGTCTTCTCCTTTCTAGACTTTTCCCAAGGGTGCTCCATTTTTATACACGGTCCCAATTCCACATAATTCTCTGTAAAGATAAGGACCAAACTATTTTAACATTTCTAAGAACATCAGATCCCTGGCAAATATCCCATTCATTGCTATGCTTCCATGGAGTCTCAGGGTCTTGTTGACAGGATGGAACATGTGACTGGCAAGACCAGCCAGCTCCATACATGTCCAACTGTGGTTTTATGTGTCCGTTTCTCACTGATGAAGCACTGCCATTTTTCTCAGAACTCTTCCCTTCCCACCCTCAGAGCCCATTCTTGAATGAAAGCAGAAATGTAGCCACGGGCCATTTCTGTTGGAATATGTGCCAGTTGTCTTCTTCCAGGAGTTTTTGCTCCTCCTACCAGCACTGGCGTCTGCTAAAGGAGGTGTGACTTCTCCAAGTCTCCCTGGCCCATCCAAGAAGAAGGAATTGATTTCCCCCTGCCAAACAGTTTTCATTCTCTCTTGGTGCCTCAATTAGATCAGAAAGGGCTAGAGTCTTTGCAGGAAGGCTGTTCCCATCATTCTTATGCCCAGAACAACTCTTAAGTTAAAAGCATGCAAATGCTCACTGCCATTTTAAGTCTACTTCTGAAGTTCAAGGAAATGCCCTTTTTGGACTTCACACTTGCATTTCAACATTTTTACTTGAGATGATAGTCTAATTAGATATTTTATGGCCCAGAACCCAAAAGAAGAAAAAGAATTTGAAAGTTTGTTAAAAAATGTGTTTATGTGCTTTCATTGTAAATATATCTTTTGGTTTACTTTTTGTCTTAGATAGCTTTTTGCCTTAAGTTTGTTAATTAATATGTTAGTTGGCATTTCTTCAATAAAGACAAAGCATGAACAGTCTAACCTAGTAACATTCAACACAGTGCTGAGACATAATAGTTACTGATAAATTAACTGGGTCATTTTTTCCTTTGAGTTTTGTGAAAACTCTTTAAAATGCAGAGAACAATATAATTCTACAATTTAATAAAGGTGGGATTATACATCTGGAAAGAGTGACATATTAAAGACAACTCTGTTCATCAATTCCCTAAGCAAAATGCAACCAGAACAGTTAGATGATACCTATTGTCTGAGGAGTAGGCAGGACCTGACACATCTATGTGTGTCATTTAGACATGGGGGCCTCTTCTAGTGCAACAGATTTCAATAATGAGATGTAGTACTTTTTACATTAGACCTAGACACAACACACTTTTCTTTTGTTTAAATGTGTGTGACTTATCTTGGTATTGTCATCCAAACCTATTCTGATTTTATTTTTTAAATAGCACTTATTCTGGGATTTGTGGGATTGTTTTGTACAGAAAAGAATAAAGAAGAAAAAAATCTGCCCATCATCTCATTCTTAGAGAACCCCGCTTGACATTTAAAAATAAAAGTAGTAGATTTTCAAGAATTAAAAAATTCAATCAGTACAGATGAGAAGAAAAAGTTATATAAACTTACCAAATATGGTTTTGTTGTAAGATTTCAGATTCTATCCACCTCAGCTCCAGATATGTCCTTAAGAAGATAGCAGATTTGAGAATTAAAGAACACAAGGGAAACCTAGAAAGTGGCAAGAATGATAATATTATGCTCCTTGTAAAAATCACTCCTCACTGTTAAGACAAAGTGGAAGGAGAACTCTAAAACCCTAGCAAGTGACAGAATGTCAAAATAGACAGGGTGGCCTTGAGCACATCTGAAGTTACCATAAAGAAAGGCTTCATCCTGTTTTGGGGATTGGTGTATGACTTATGAGCAAAAAAGCAGTAATATGCTTCTTTCCATGCAATTGCAAAAAGCAAATCAGTGATTCTAGGGTGAGCAGACCATATCAAAGTGAATTAAATGCAGATCTCTGATATGATCAGTTCCCTTGAGAAATTTTATAACACTTTAGTGAAAATTATAATAACTCTGAGTGACCCCTAAGATATTCTTCTGGGAATGTGTTTTATGACCAGATTTCATATTATGACATATATGTATTGAATCAAAACTAAGATCATTTTTCTTTCCACTATTGAGGAAATGGAAAAGTGATAAATAAATGGTAAAGTGATAGCGTGTGTGTCTTGAGTCATTTAAAGTGGATAACAATTATATTCCATCGCTGGCAACACTTTCCTTCCACAGGGCATGAGAATCATAACACCTAAAACTTCGAAGTTACCGTGGGAGCATGACTTTTTAATTTGTAATGGCGTCATAGACAAGAAAGCCCCAGATTTCTTAGCATTCAAGGAACATTATAGTTTGTCTTGGGGAAGTATTTTTTCTCTCCTGGAAAACATCGAGAAGTTTCTCAGGGACTATGCAGTACCAGAAGTCAAAATAAAAGGGAACAATTTGGTAGCCCTCCTTCCAGAATTCGAACTGAAGAATAAACTTACCAAATATGACCTCCTCTCAGTGATAGAAAACCCATTGCCCATCCAAACATTGTTAAATCTTCCGGGGCAAAGGTACAAGGGCCAAGATGGAAGGTCAGTGGCTGCCAACAAGATCCAAGCGACATGGAAATGCTACAAGACAAGGAAATTCTTCCTCCTTCACCGCCAGCAGAAGTGGGCGTCCGGTGTGATTGCCATTTCGTGGCTCTTACATTGCCATAAGACCCGAGTGAAGAAGATCCTGATGGAAACACGTCAGAGACACCTGGAGAATTTCCACATTCGAGCCAAGGTACACAAGGCTGCCAGCTGTTAAGGCAGACCTCTTTTTCTAAACATTTCTTGCTTGAGCAATTGCAGTACATTCTCTCTTTATCTTCCTTTTCTCTCTCCAGTCACCCTCCCCATCAGCCTCCGTCACCTTCCACTCCCCTCAGTGTATGACGTTCAAACCCCCCATTTGTTTGTACGTCATATTTTACCTCTAATCAGGAAACTGGCTTATGCACCTGTAAAATCTGTTGCAATTTTTCTATGGAAAAAAAGTCCCTTCACTTTGACTATGGTTGTTCTGTCAGAAAATCAATGTTTTAACTGCATTACCTTTTCTCCTTATGTATACCTTCTGGCACTTTAATTTGCTAGGAAAAAAAATCCTCTCTTGTCTACATTGCTGTCACCACTTTGTCAGAAAGTATTTAAGTTTGCAGACAGCCTTTTAATTAGTGCTCACAATTTCATTTATGTTTGCTTTCTCTTTTTTTCATTCATATTCTGTTAATTAAGTGAGCTGCCTCTAATCTTCCCCTGCCAGTAGCATCATGTAGCCACCTAATTAAATTAATTGGGGAAGATGTTTTAAGTATGTAATTAAATCAATTAATATAATTTATGCCTGGCTTAACTGTACAGTGGAAAAACAGCTGAAGTTTGACTAGATGAATCCACTACAGCTTCCTGTCACTGATCAATGCTCTTCTTGATTTTTAGCATCTGGCAGCCAACTGGAATCGCATCAGGACCTCCAGGAGGACTATTATCCATATCCCATCATTAGGTATAACACTTTTGCCTGCAAATCTATCAGCAACCTCTATTACCCACCACATTATGGCTCCTTGATTGAGTTCAAGGAAGGCCCCTTGTTTTATTCAAATTGGTCTCGGCAGGAAAATGTTCTCGACATGATGAGAGTAATAACACAGGGCCCTCGCTCGAAACGGCGTTTAATTTGGGGATTAAGCAAATAAAGTCATTATGTGGGGGCTGCTATTCAGTGGAGAGGTGATTTGCTGTAATTCGCTTTCATCTGTATGAAATGAACTAAAAAGTTGTATTTTTCCCCCTGAAATAACAGATAATGTTTTCGATCTTCTTTAATGATAGAAGAACACAGGCTTGTGTGTGTTGTTGCTGTTACGCCAATAAGCCAGGATATTGCTTGTACACTGTTTTTAATCAAATGTGCAGTCAAAATGATAAGCTACATTCTCTGAAATTATTTAGTTCTAATTACGAGCAGATGGGATGCTTTATTTGCACCTAGGGCGCCTGAGCAAAAGGAAATGCTGTGTGAACAAGAATAATTAAGAAGTTGAATAGTGTTTTTTGCGCTTAAATAATCTGCAGTTTCATGTTAATTAGCACTAATGTAATTATTTAATTACATTTATGAATTGGGGAACTTAAAAGCTGTTGTCTGCAACACAGTGGTAAAATAGGTATGCCAAAATGACATTGGGAATTTCAGAAATTTGCTTGGGAAGTTCTTTGAAAACATGCTGCTGTCAAAATGTTTGGGGTTTGTTGGCTTGCTTGCTTGTTTTGTTTTGCTTTTATCTGCCCACTGTGTTAAATGTCCTTGGTGAAGCCAAATTTCTTAGGCTGACTTGGTAGAGTTTTGACAAAGAGCAAAACTCGCTGAATCTTTGTAGTACACATTAGCTTTTTGTTAAGGCCTTGTAAGTAGAGTGGTGCCTTAGGTTATCTACTGTAATAGAATTCTAAATTGCAATTTATTTAGGCTCATGTGTGAGTACACGTGTTTGTGTATTTATGGATAGTGTAGACACATAACACATTTCAACGGTAATATGAAAAGCAGAATAAAACTATTAAAATCATCATATCATTAAGATTCTATTTTAAATTAGTAAGATATTCATTGTAAAAAAAGTCAGGCAAACTTTCCTAGATTCTCAAGTACTTACATCATTTTTTTTTAAAGATTTATTTTTTTTTATTTATACATACAAGCTGGGGTACAGGCCAGAGGCGTGGGGAGGCGAGAGGGTTCACCAGAGACAGAGCGGGTAGCAGAAGAGGCAGATCAGAAATACACTGCTGAGGGGAGCAGCGGGCAAGGCAGGAGAGGTCTGCCGCGCCATGTGGGATTCTCCCTGGCCGGGTGTCGAACTCACATAGCTGCTGCGGACAGCTCCACAGCGCAGCGCTTAACTGCTGCGCCACCAGGGAGGCCCGAGTACTTACATCTTAAGAACCTGTACGAAAGTTTTAAAAATACTGGAATTTTGCACAAAAACTTTTAGTCTTGGTCTTCTCAGAGAGCACAGAAAAAATTCTTAGGATGTAAGTGAGGTAAGAAAGATCTGAATTTCATTCTAACTCAGACTTTTGGCGGGACTACTTTTGCACACAAAATTAGTTCACACACAGAAATTGCACTTGTAATTGATTGTGACCAGAGAAGCTAATTGCAGACCTAATTAACTGACTAGAGTCCTTAGAATAAAGTGCAAGGAGCCTTTTGCTTCTGAAATTAATTGTGGACCTGACTTAATATTATGTGGAACTTTTGCTTTGGGTTCTCCATTAAAAAACAGAAAGAAACAATACTCCCACTTTGCATTGTTGACAAGTACAAAGGTATTATAGACACACTTTCCACAAACTTCTTCCCTCCTCTCTCCTCCCTCTGACCCAACAACACCCCCATTCCTTAGCCCTAGAGGGAGGCCCGATGATGAAAGGAGCTCCCAAAGAGCTAAAATTTTGAAAGTTATGATCAGTGATCTAAATTGGGTCTTAACTTAGTCAAAACAAAAATATTAAAACTAGTTCTACTATTTTATACCATGTGTACTAGATTATGCATATTCAGTTTAAATAAGTGCATAACAAATCTGAAAGTCTTCTCTATTGCAGTAATTTTTCTTAACAACATAACCCATTTCAATGAAAAAAATGTCAGTTGGATAGTTTCTAGGAAATAAGGACAGGCTCAGATATTTTTCTCAACTGAACCTTTTAAAAGCCCTATTACATATTTTCACAAGAGAATAATATTTGGGCTTTGATCAAATAGTATTTGTTTCTATAGTCTATGCCTAAGGTTTTATAAAAGCACTTGTGGGCAGTCAAATTTAAATAACACTACAATGTTATTGTACCTCTTCAAACCCATCCTTTAGGGAAAAAAAGAAACAGAAACAATATGGGGTACCTTTTTTCTTGAGTACCACTTCCCCTGGTAATACTTGAAGATTTCTGCTAGTCACAACATGGCTACTTTGTCTTCTGCACCAGGGACTGACTTACACAGTTCATGAAAACAGAAGTAGATGAATGGGAAGCAAGTTTTTTTTTTTTTTCTGTTAAGTACGTGCAAGAAAATTGGATGCAGTACTATAATTTTGCTTCCAGAGATTAGAGAAATTCACTAACTAAAACCAGTTGGTAGGCATGTAAGGGTCAGGTAGGCCTTAACACAATTTACATCTTGCCTTCTTTTTCTCTTTCCGTGGGAAATTTGCCATCAATTCTGGTGTAGAATTAGTCCTAGAAATAATTACAAGTTAGTGCAGTCTCAATTGGCTGCTAGTGATAGGGTACAGTAGGCTGCACTAACTCGTCTGAACCCGAAAAATGCAAGTTGAATAGCAGGTGACTGACTGCACACTACAGTGTAATTGCAGGCATTTGCTTGTGTGCTTATGTAGTTTTACACACAAGAATAACGGCATTCTCCAAACTCACAATCACAGAAAGGATGGTCTTTCAGTAACATTTTTGACCACAAAATATTTGTCATGTATTTTTAAATCTATGCCTTGATAATATGAACATTAAGACAATTACACATTGCAGAGTAACTTCTTTGAAATAAGCAGTAATCAAACAAGATTGACGGTTATATATTTTGGGTAGTATTCCCAGACATAACAAAAAGTTTTAGCTATTTTTAACTGACAAGAGACGTAGGATGCTGTTGATTAATTATCAAAAAAAAAATTGGCTTTGCCATTTTATAATATTAAAAAGAAAGTCTTCCTTTCCAGATTATGTAGGCTGATCTCTTTATTAAATATTGCCTATTTTTATCACTTTTATTAATGAAATATAATTATAACAAAATAATCTACTATGGTTCATAGCAGGAATAGAATACTAGGGTCTATTTTAAGCAAAATTATCAGTCAAATAAGAAGGAAGAAAGAACTGAAACAATCCTAATTCCTCTCGAAAAATCAGAGCCCTAAAAAAGCTGACAAACTAATACTGCTCCCATTTCTTTGGCCAAGTTACTGTCTCCACCTTTAATTTAACCCCTGTACTGCTTTATTATAGCATATTATTTGGTGCTACACTTAAATTCAGTGGCATTATTAAGTATATTGACATTAAAGAGATGTGCCAAGTATGGGGCTCTGATACTGTGAGCAGGTAGATGAGCCCACTGCCAGCCAATTAGATCCCCTGTGATAAGATTTCTCCTCGCATCTCCTCCTCCTTTAAACGAAAAACAGGGAATATGTTGAGGGAGGATGTTCTTTTCTCTGTTACCTTTATTTCATTGTCAATTGTGTTAGAAAGAATATTTGTTGAGCTTCATTTTCCCCCTTCTGTGTATTGTTTCAGAAAATTCCTTGGGGCTAACACAACTGTTAGTCTCCAAGATACTCCATTCCATAAAATTGTAGATCCTGTTACCGTGAAAAACATTTTCTGCTAGATACTACTGTCACAAAAGCCTCAAAGAAACAAACTTATTTTTGTGCACAAGTGCCCATACACTGAACTGAGAAAGCCCCAAGTGTTCCTAAGACAATTGTTCTTTAACTCCACTTCCTTCCACTAGAACATAAACTTTGTGCTCATCCCTATCTGGGCCACAGTCAAAAGTATGATATCTGAAATCACATTTTTACTGTGCTTCTAAACACAATGGCACTGCTACTTTTTCACTTTTTAGTTGACAACTCAAAGTCAAGATGTTCCTTCTACCCTAGTGCTAGGAAATCAGGGCTTTCAATAACATTCTCAGGCTTTGACATGGCAAGAAATACAGAACCCAGCTATGGTGTTGCCATACTAGATCCTTGTGACAGATGTACTGCCAAGATCTTCCAGATAGAATTGCCCAGAAATAGTTACATCTTTTGGAATTGGGAACTAAGTACACTTACACTTTGCTATTTCTTTATAACCCAGGTTAAAATTAAAACATATTTGGGTTCACCCATATTGTGTTCATCCAAAGTAATCCAAATCAGTACTCATTCACTGTTAGACCAGAGTTGGCCTATCACCCCATAATATTACATTTTCTGGTTGGTCTTGAGCTACCTGATACTATACCAAAAAATACAATAATAGAAGTAAATGGGGTTGTCAAGTGACATCAGCTCATGGTCTTTTCAGGAAACAAATACATGGAAACAAATTAATATTAGAATATGCTCTAAAAAGAGCATTATATATACTATAAATATAAACAATATTATAAACTACAAAGAAACCATAATCTTTGTCATCTCCATTCTCCTTAAAAAAAAAGTTAAAACATTTGTTCAATGATTCTCACACTTACACTTGTAATGATTATTGAGGACCCTAAAGAACATTTGGGTTGAGCAGGTTTTATTTACCAACATTTATATTAGAAACTGAGAAACTGCTAAAATATTTAACTTATTAAAAACAACAATAAACTCAGTACCAATGTTAACCTAAATAACTTATTTAAAATAAACTTATTTTTCAAAGTGAAAAATAATGTAATGAGAAAAGTAATATTGATTGACAAATTTGCAAATCTCTTAATAGAACATAATTGGCTTCTCATATCTATTTCTGCCTTCAGTGTGTTGCAACATGTTGTTTTGATTGAAGCATATAAAGAAAACCTGGCCCCTCAGAGGAAAGGAAGAATGCTTTATATATTTTGTAGCCTTTTCATATAAATGTATATGTCCATCTTTGAGTTTCTACCCAAACTCAACAATGGTAATTCTTTAGAATTAGTTGCAATGTGGAATCTGAAATCATATCAATAAAATTTTTGTATTTTTTGAGAGGATAAGATTGGAAAAGGTAAATATCATCCATCTTAGTATTCTTTCAAAAGAGTCTTGATTTCCACACTGCCTGACAGGGTCCCTGAAACTTGCTTTGAGAATCTCTGACTTTAGTTGCATGCAATGCTGTGTCAGCCGCTGACAAAAGTTTGAACAAGAGAAAGGCCTCATCCTTTCAAATCAAATGGAAGCCTTTCAGAACCACACAAATCCATCTCACCATCTTAGATTTGAGAATGTTTTCAAAACTCAATAAATATTTGCCTACCGCTTGTGTTTTCTAAGTCCTCATGATAAAATTCCCTAATCCCCCCTAGCAACCATACCCAAACAACTTTCAGTTTTATTTTCCTCAAACTGGCACTGCATATGCTGAGCCCAGATAGGCCTCTCTTTTGCCATCTCTTCTCTCAGTATCTTGTGCTTTCATAGTTGCACAAGTAATTAAAACCTGGGTGTAATAACCATGTCTAGATCACATTTCTCTAGATTACTACAATATGCTGGTGTGCAATCATTTGTGAAGTTATGTCACATGTTTCCCTAAAGTTTTATTATTAGAGTACCAAAGTTGGTTAATGGTTCACTTTTTATATATTGAAGCAATTCAGAATTATCTCTATAATAATGTCATTCTTGCTCAGCTTGCATCTGCTACTGTTATTGTAACCCTATGTATGCCACTAGCAGTATGTGGTATGCTTGAACGTCACCATCATATGTTTCAAAATGGGCAGAAGGTTAAGAGGTACTGCTCCAGTCTCTCAAACCAAGGGACTAACTATCATCTTAGGCCCATCTTAGGTATTCAGATAAATGGCAACTACTTGATCAATGAATGTCTATTGTTAATCCCTTCTCTTTCTTTGGTTGCATTATAAGGAATAGGACTTGGAGACAAAAGAAACTAGGAGTCAATCACAGAGTAACACATAGGCTGTTTGAGAACACATGATTCTACTGCAATGGTAGGTGTCTGTCAGAGAGGCCCACACCAGTCCCGAGGAGGCTTAGTCACTGAGCATGTCCTGCTTATATTCTTGGGCTTCTGCAGTTCCTCTGGAGAGAAAAGCCAGTCCTAATAGAATCAGTATACTAGGTGCAAAGAGGCAACTGGCATCATCTGATAGAAGTTTGAGTGTGAACAGGGATGGTGGTAAGAAAGGAGATGACAGTAAAAATGAAGATAGAGAAATGATCACAGGTCAGCATTGATGAGCATCCTTGTTCAATAGAGCACCAAAAGTGCTTGGATATTTTCAGAGAGACAGCTCTCACATACCTTTCATTATAGGTAAAGCAGTAATATCTTGAGAACAGATGGAACACTGTCAAAGTAGGACTGTTTTGAGGGTGATGGGATGGCCAGAGGAAAGAGGTTGTGATCCTCTCTGTAGTGCTAAAGAAGAGAGTGCCCCTGTGGGCCAGCGCTGTTCTAGTCTCTGCTGGGAGGACCTAGCAAAAGGTACAAATTCCATTTATTTTTGAATTCTTTGAATCAGAGGGCCTTTGATCAGAGGGCCCAATTTATTGAATTGAAGGGAAGAGAAGGAATGATGAAAACACATAGGAGAAAGGGCTAGGAATTTAAAAGACAGATTCTTTGGGTAGGGTCTTCTGGCACATTTCATTCACTCATTGGACTGGAAATTGCCAGAACTTAGATTGGTTGCAGGAGCCTAAGTATTAGAGGGGGGAGGAGAGAGGTACAACAAAAAAGTTAAAAAGCATGCCAAAAAAAAAAACTGTAATGACAAAATGAGAAAAGGGTACAAGAGAATGACAATGTGGGGAGGCTGAGAACCTTCCTAGAAGAGTGGGCAGACACTCCTCTTAGGGATTACGGCCCATCAACTGTATAAGCTGGTGGAGCTGTGCTTTGGAAGCTCAAATAATTCTCTGCATGTAATAATAATAATAATAATAATAATCTTATATTTAAATGAAGATCCTTTTGAGAATTTCAGTCTGGCTCACTGAGATTAAGAAAGAAATAATAATAGTAACAATACTTATTGAGTGCTTATTATGAGCTCTTATTAGTGATGTTGGCCCGCCCTTATCTTATAGTTAGATATCAAAAGGAAGTAGAATGTCTCAAAGGGATGGTCCACACTGGGACAAAGGGAAGACAGATAATCCTATTTGTTTCCTATAGCTCTGTAATAAGTTACCACAGGCTTTAAAACAATAGAAATGTATTACTTTACAGTTCTATAGTTCAGAAGTCCATAAGGGGCTACTATCAAGGGGTCAACAGCGCTTTGTTGTTTTCTGGAGGCTCTAGGGGACAATCCATTTCCTTGCCCTTTGCAGCTTCTAGAAGTCACCCACTTCTAGGAATGGACGAGGAAAGGCCCTGACCCCTTCCTCCATCTTTTATGCCACATCATTGCATCTTTCTGTGCTTTTCTTCTGCAATAACACGTTCTCTCACTGATGCGCCTGCCTCTTCCCTCCACCTTGAAGGGATGATGACATTGGGTGTAGCCAAACTATCCAGAATCATCTCCTTGTTTTAAAGTTGGCCGATTAACAACTTTAATCCCATTTGGAATTTTTGTTTTCCCTTTGCCATATTTTCAGATTACTAATACATCCACAGGCTTCAGGGATTAGGACACAAGCATCTTCGGAGGGCCGTTATCCTGCCTAGCACAACAACGGAAAATAAAAGTGGGAAAAAGGCAAAGGTTCTCTGCCCCTTCTGGAATTCCCTAGTCACACTTAACAAGTCAAGTACTGCCTTTGTTCTTATTTTATGTAATTATATTTGTCACAAGAGTTAAATATGTAATATCTGAACTATATAATAATATTTCATGTGAACTTGGACAAGAGACAAGGCATATACCCCACGGTTCCCTAACTTTAACATGACAGGGATGAAGTAGATGGTCTAATAAACGAAAACTAGAAGGCCCCCTGTGTTTCTAGTCTGACCTTTGAAATATCCATGTCCCTATAGATTATATTACAAAGTGTGGTATGTCACTGAAACTTGGTGCATCTACTGAGCAATTGGAAGCTACATCCTTATTATTGTTTGCTGGTGAAGTCACTCTTGTATTTAACACATGCAGCCAGCAGTGATGAGGTTTTTTCGCCTCAGTATCAGCATACTAACTTTGTGGATGTACAAAACATATGAAGGAATCCGACTTAAAAAAAAAAAAAACCAAAACTGACTCCCAGGCAATGTGCATGCATCTTGTCCATGTAGCATGGTTGGTTATTTGTAACAGAATCTGTTGTTGTTGTTGTGTGAGCTTTGGAAGTGCACATACTTTAGAACATTAAAATTCCTTATGTTTATATAGCACTTTACAGTCTACAAAATGTTTTCATATCTGTTACTTCATATGCTCCTCTGTAACAGTGTTCCAAGTTGGCTAACATGCAGTTATTTAAAAACTGTCGGTGCATTTGTAGGGTTAACTGAGTAAACAGTTCATCACAATTCTGTACAGAGACTTCATATGCATTCTTGATCAGTGGTAACAGAGGTACCAAGTAATTTGTTGGTAAACCGATCTCAAGCACTTGATTAAAACACAGACTTATTCACTCGCATGCTGCATATGTGGCAACAAAGTGATCAGACATCCTTTATATTTTAAATTGGACATCATCTTAATGAGACATCTCACACTGCCTTTTATCTTTACTTTTGATAGGAAATGTGTTCATGGAATGCTCTCAGGCACTTTTCTTAATCATACTTTATCCTTTAGACATTTTTCTTGTCTTCTTACAGTCTTAATACATGTTATTCACAATGCATCTTTCCAAAACAGAATTATACATACACAAAAATTCCAAGAGTTACACTATTGCAACCACACATGAAGATGGGATTGTTTGTTGCTGTCTATATTAGCCTTCATATGTGAAATGGTTCCCCAAATTATTTTAGAAATTAATAATTTTTCAAAAATAATTTAAACAACCCATTTGTCCTTCTGCCTCTCTAGTTCTTAAGTTCATCTGCATAAAGCAAAGAGACTTTTAGATGAATTGTAAACTCATTTAATTTCCAGACGTTGTCTAGTGTTTAAACACTGACATCAAAGCAAAGAGCCAATTATCAGAGTTCATTTGATCTGAAGCCCTGTTGCCTGAATTGCTATAGTTTTCCTTCTGCTGTAAAGGAAATCTGTGTCACATTGCAAAGATGTAGTATTTAAAATCACTTTGTCTATAGCAGTTTAACTTGAAACATGTGTTTGGGCTCACTAACCACAAGGAGGCATTGAAGCATCTCTTCAAAATGTGAAAAGAAATTTTATTTAAAAAAAAAAAAGTTGCATCTACAGTTGCCGAGTTGCATATAAGCAATTGTACCTGCTTATGAGTATGTGAGTATGCATGCCTTTTAAATTCATGCTTTAATCCACTTACATATAATATTGTTAATTCTGAAATATCAATAGAAAGGGTTGCTGCTGTTATTTCTTTTGTGGAAGATTTTTGGACAATAGTCACCCATGTGTGTTTTCCTTCTGCTCTGTTCCCAATGGACATGAAGGCAAGTGGCAGGGCTTTTGTGAGTACCAATAAAGTACTGCATTCACGGCACTGCTCTTTAACAACTAAAACTTCCTTTGATTGTGGAATGGAAGCACATTTCTTTAGTATTTAAAATTATTTAAATACATATTTCTGACAGCAGGAGGTTTCTTTGAAATCTGTATGTCTGTTTAGAATGGTTCTAAGACACATCTTCAAAATACCACATAGGAAACTTAAGTTAAAAGGCCAAAACATGTTTGGTTTTTTGTTTTTTTTTAATCCTAAGCATAATTTTCTTTTATATGCGCTTGTGAACATTCCTGTTAGGTGTCAGAAAATTTCCCCATGTTTTCATGATCCTCATTCCTAGCTGCATGGCTGGTGCTGAAAATATGAACCTCTCTGTAGTAGAATATGCTGCTTAGCACATCTTCCAGAATAATGCTTAATCTTCTGCGAAGCAAGGACCTCATTCTTAGGAGTTAGATTGCTTCTGCAGGAAGCTTCAGAAAAAATTCTTTCCTGGAAAGGTGGACTGTAAAATCCTAGTGTGCTGTTTTGCCATATTGACTTGCTCTTTCAGGGTCTTGACACCTTGTTTACCTTTTAGGATATGCCCAGCCAATGCGACAAAATATTGCCGACTTCAACACACAGCAGAACATGCAACTGGGGAGACTGTGTGACATCTCAGGTACAGTAAACACATTTCACACAAATGACTTTTTGAAATATGGATGTTGATAAAATGTTAATTTTTTTTTTCCTTTGCACAGAAAAAGCCTGGATTTCTAAATCTACTTGCAGGGCGATTGAATGCTTTGTTTTAAAGAAGAGAGATTTATAGTGAAGTCAATTTCAATTTTTCTAAAGGACATTTTGAACCAATTTACTTGGGTCATTTTCTAAATTCTCTTTACTGCAGGTTTGAATAAGAATTTCCTATTGCCTCAAATTTTCTCAATTTACTGACTCTTGCAGTGAGTGAAGTTAACATTTTCTATTTGTCAATATTGTCTATTCTCTGGGGAATGAATAGAATTTGGTGCTAAAAATGAAAACCATCAAGTTTTCATTGTAAAAAGAAGAGGAAAAAGAAAATAGATTTTAAAAGCTTTTATGTAAATATATATCATTTAGTTATTAGGAAATAAGAAGTGCTAGTGGAGGGAATTCTCGGTAATCCAGTCAGTAAGTAATAGATACTTATTTACGAAAGTCAAGAACTGGTTGGTCAGTTTCAAATAAGACACCCATCTGGGGCCAGGAGAGAAGGATTCAGGAATAAGATTCTGGTTGCTATTGTTCAGGCAAGGGTCAGCTTAGGCTGAAAGAGTGTAGGTTGCAAAGGCTAAGCAGTAATACTAAAAATTGATGTGGGAGGTACTGGCCAAATCTTCAGGATTAAACAAGAACTAGATTGTTATTAGTTACCAAATAAAAAGGTCTTTGTTTTGTTAAAATATAATTGCTTTGGCCCTTATTTAAGCTAAACAAGGAAGAATTTTAAATTATCAATGACCGACTTAGCTGGATCCCTGGAATGACATACTTTACATGATTCATATATATTTCAGCATCATTATTATTTTATAAATGCCATTTGGTAACAAAAATACATCAGTACTAGAAATTTACAGTGTCCTAAAATAATAATAGCGTAATTGCTTTAATCTATTATCTAGGCACTAATACTGTTTTTCAGCATTACAAAAAAAAATTTAATGACTTGAGATTGATTTGTTAGTGCTGAGCTATTTCAACTAAAAACCTGACTGGGTGGAAACCGCTGAAGTGCAGCAGAGGGCAGACTTTGCTCTAATTTATTTGAATTATTTTTTTTTTCTTCAGCTTTTTATATACTCATATATATAGTACAAAACATCACCAAAGATTTTCTTTACAAAATATTCTTATTATTGGAAAAGACTTGAAAGTGTTAGGCTTCTATTTTAAGTAAGTCAAGAATTCAGTCCATATCTACCTGCAATGGAAAATTTTGCTAACATGAATGTCTGAGAAATTATGAACCAAATGCATTTTCCTGGCCCACTATTTTCAGGACATAGCAAGTGCAATCCTAAAGCATCTTCAAGAGGAGCGGTGAAAGTTTAGAAATAGTATTTAGTAGAAAAACACTTGCTTATAAAATAAATATATGGAGAAACTAGCAAAACTAGTAATTATCTTGCGGAAGAATAAATGATTGTCTTTTTTTTTAATCCCATGAATTTCTCAGTAAAGTTGTTGATTTTGCTGCTTTTCCAAAAAAAAAACAAACAAAAAGACTGCAATTATATTGGTGAGGCTTATCATCCAGATATTGACTGTGAAGTCAGGGTGTTGGGGGAGACCATCATGGTAAGAATTTTCAGTTCCAAAATGAGTGAAGCCAGAGAGTAGCTGATATTGACTATTAATTGGCAATCAAATCATACTACATCTTGATATGAACTCCTTTCCAAAAATATCTTGTCAATTAATTTTGAACTTTTGTAGATTCATGATCAAACCACACTGACAGTGGATATTAGTGTCAATGATGTGTCTTCCTTTACCAGAAATGAACAGGAAAGGGAAAAATTAACATGATTTGTTATCATTTGTAACATTTCTCCCAAGAAAAATATATTTTATCCATAGTAAAGAGTAGGGAGTCATCAGTTATTTTCATTGTTTTTTGTATGTGTCCCTTTTGGTTATACTTAAAAAAACATTAGTTTGATCTTAAAAACCACTAGTTTGGTAAGACACTAAGTCTCTTCTTGAAAATACAAGACTTGAGATGCTAATCTGATCATTCAGCAGTCAGATACAAGTCATTTAATTACTGTCTCCCCCGCTAATTTATATTCAGGTTTACATGGCAATTTAATTTCAAAAATTTAAAAAGGAGGCACTTAATATGTGAATTTTGCAGGGCCTACTCTGGCCAGCTCAGAGGACTTTGCTTCTAGCCTCAAGATGCTGGTCTCAGGAGGGGGAAGGGGTGGGTTTCTCCTGCACTTCCTGGATCTCACTACTTTTGTGAGACTTTCCACCTCCCTGAGGACTTCATTTTCTCAGATCACTCCCTCCCAACTACCCACAAGTAATTATTGAGTAGCCCCTGCATACTCTACATTGTATGAGGTTTGGGGGAATGTAACAAAGAGTATTCACCTTGCATTTAAGGAATTTGGAGGCACAAGAGTAACATACTCTAAACAAGATGGAACAACTCAGGGCATCACTTCATGGTGTTCAGCCTTGAGGCACTGATTAAAAGGAGCACAAATGGGGGTGGGTTCAGGCAGGGAGTCACTATTAGTCAGGATGGGCCATGGGCATATTTGTGGATCTGTACTATTTGTTGAGCACCTACTATGCACCCGAAACTGCTTTATGTATATTCTTTCATTTAATAACTGTCTAAAATTCTGTGCCCCAAGTGAATTACTCCCCTTCACATAGTCGAAGAAACTAATGCCTGGAAAGGTAAAATATTGCGCCCAGACTCCTGAGGCAGCTGAGCTAGAATTTAATAACTCTACACCCTGTATACTCTGCCAAACTGAACTGAGGAGTCTTAAACTCCCCCCTCAGCCCTGCCTGACAGAAGTAACATTTTACAGCACTCCCTCCTCTGAACTTCCAAGGCACTTGGGCTGCATGCTTCACTATCACGTTTTACAGCCGTTTGTGCATGTGAAACGACTGCTCCTCACGGCAGCTCTCAGTTGTGTCTAGCCAAGTGTTTTGCCCCTACTGATCAGTTAGTTACTTTACAAATGAATGAATGAATGTCGCCATTGGCTGCTGATTTCCTGTCTGTACTTGCTAAAATATTCTGCAGCCTGGAGTGGGTAATCTCATCTCACTATTCCCTTTGGATGGGATATTTAATTAATTAGGATTTCTTTCTATGTACATAATAAGAAGCACAACCTAAGACAGAGAACAGTTAAATTAAGACAGTGTTTCCTTTAAACCAAGAATCACTAGATGTGCTATTTAAGTGATGTAGTCTTCTTTGGGACTGGAGCAAGGAAAAGGTTGGTTTCTTGAAATAAACATTACTATGGTCATAATCAGACCATTTATTTGGACAGGACATTCCCTGAATTGGTCCTGCCAAGTCCAGGCAGAATAAGAAATTGCAATTTCATCAGCTTTCTAAAGTTAATAGCTCTGTTTCATAATTTACTGAAGTTAATGGGATAAATTTTTAAAGCAGTATGCAATTCCCATTGATGTTAATGGGAGTTCTGGGGCTAAATTTCTATGTATTATTTGACAGTACACTTCATGGTACTTCACATGATTCCTCCTTCTGAAGGAATCATTGTGTCTATTTTTTCAGGGGTGGTGGTGTCTTTTCTTTAGAGAAATGCCAAAGTACCAAAAATAGGGCTAAGATTTGTATGAAACCAATCTAAATTAACTTCAAATGTGACTTTTTGGATATGCTCTTTATCTTAAACTGTGTAACATTAATCCAGTGCCTGAGTTCACAGTGTCGTTTACCTTTACACCAGTAATTAACATTGTGCCTGTTGTTTTTAGATGCCAATGTGAGTGTCATCTACATCTGTTCCCATAATATGAATGAAGATTTACTGTTGTACTACCATAAAATCTTGAGTCTACAGGCAGCTGTCAAATCAGGAAACCTTGAGGACAGAAGTGACCTGCAGGACAGGTTCAAAATTATCACCCCTGAAGCTGTAAACTTCTTCACTGTGAGTTTGTCTTCTAATTACTATGGCTTCAGGGATGCTGTAAAATTAAATTGGAAATTTTATAACTTGCAATGCTCTGGTACACATCAGTGAAATATTATTGCAAGTTTAACAGCTTTACTGATTAGACTACTAGTTGTACTGTAGGAAATAAATATCCCAATTTAACTTTCAGACTTAGTTGAGCTGCCCCTGCCCAGTTTCTCTGTAGATGACGTCTAATTGCAGTTATTGGGTGGTACCATCAAGTAGGTGGATTTATAACATCTGTGGGTCCTTTTTCTTAATTTTGTGTGGAGGACACCAAAACAGAGAAAGGCTGGGTCTGCCTATAGTCACAAAGCTAGTCAGGGACAGAATCCAGTCCAGGGCCCACTGCCTGATTTCACTGTTTCCGGTATTCCTTGAAATTCCTTTATGGTCCATGATTTTCCTCCCTCAGGGGAATTTACCATATCACATTCATAACATCAACAAGGTTCCACTTTTTTTTTTTAACTTGTACTGATTTTTAATGAATGGGATCAATTCTGAATGGAATCCTATCCTGAGATAAGAACTGTTGGGAAACTCATGGATCCATGACAACTGTGTTTTTGAATAAGGTGGTGCAAGTAATGACTTGAATGAATTTCTCTGTATTTTAACAAGAATTTAGACTTTCCATGTTAAACAATCAACATTTAAAACTCAATAGTCTATGCAATTTTAAGAGAGACATTTTGGGTTCTGAAGTTGCTAATAAAGATAGCACCTCTTCATTCACAACTGGGATACACCAAAGTCAACTCTGTTGCCAGAAGAAAAGTGATTGCCCACTGAGTAGGAATTATTGATATACTGTGTGTCACTACCATTATCACTTCAAATGCACCATGATTTGATTCCTCCCCAAAAGACGAGGGATAGAGAGAAGTGATGGTACTGTGAAAAGGTCTGTCAGGAATGGGGAGGGTTGCTATAGCATTTTTATTTGGCTAGTATACTTAGCGAATTGTCATTAATTAGGTTTTCCTTTCTTCTACCCAGATGAAGACTGTTTTTATTCGTAACTGGATACCCCAATATTTCCCCAAAAGCTCTCTGCTCGGCTCTATTTCATTGGTACCACTTGACTGTGGAAGAGGGAAGCAAGGGCAGGGGACACATCATCACCACTTACCTATAACCTTGGGAACCTCCCAATATGCTCCACCAGAGTTACCATGGACATTAGGATAAAAGGGGAAAAAAAGACCTATCATTAGTGTATAGTTCTTTTCCTGATTTTCTCCAGCCAGAAATGGAATGAAAGCTTATTAACTTCTAATAAGGTGTTTCTGCACATCTGAAATGCCCATATACATGGAGTCAGGTGAAGGGACTAAAATTGGGAGAAAGAAAGTGAATGAGCTAACATTTATCAAATGCTAGCAAATATTTTCTCATATGATCTTCAGCATATCACAACAAAACAGAAATTATCAATCTCCTTCAATGGTTTAGGAAATCAAGACTCATATTCTAGTGCAAAGTTTCTAGTGGTGCCAGAGTAAGTACCAAAATATGTCTGACCCCAGAGCACTATCATGAATTGAAATAACTGCTTTGCTCTTGGAGGACCTTATGACCTTGGGCATGCTCCTTTACCTCTCTGGTCCTCTGTTCTTCATCATTAAAATGAGGTAATGGGTTAGATCTTTTCAAAGTCCTTTCCAGCTGTATAATCCTATTCCCTGAGAAAAGTACCTTTATGAGTCTTCAACCTTTAAGCAGTGATAGGCATTTTGTACTCATAGATGCACTGGATTACATTCATAGTTTAGGTTTGCATTATGAGTAGAAACAAGTAGGGAATATTTTAAGCACTTAATGTTTCTCATAGTTTAAATTATTTGAATAATTAATCACTCATAGTCAATCAACGTTTTAAAATACAAAAATTTAAATCACTTTCAAATCAGTTCCTGCTCATTTTTAGTTATTGCTTTATTTCTTTTTAATGACTGAGAAACTGTATCAGTGCTGATTTTCATTCAAATGGATGACTTAGAGGAAGTTTTTTCAAAGCGTGCCAAAAATCTCTTGGTACATATCTCTCTCCAAGTTACTATAGAATGTTTGAATTTGTAACGGTAAAAAGTGCTGTTATAAAGTCATCCTGTCTAGTTTTGAAAACTTTAATGTTTATGAAGTCATCCTAAGTCACTAGCTTTTGTCTCAGACAAATAACAACAACAAACATCTGTGGTGATAAGAGGAGTTATAATGCTATGGAATTAGGAACATTTTAGATTTTTGTCATCTGTGTTAAGCTTGGATTTGATGACACTTATTTTCTCTAAATGATCATACAAGACCTGTGGTCAGAAATATGTCCTCTACCATCACTCACTCACATTTGATCTTTACTATGTACTATGTACATAATATGTACTTTATTATGTACCAAGCACTATGATACCATTGTGCCTGGAAAATAAAGCATCTCACAGATTACTGTACAGTTGGGTAGCGTATTCCCAAAGGAGATAAGCAAGCCTAGAAGAAACAAACACTCATCCTAGCTGGAAATGTACTCAGAACTTCAACATTAGATTCTATTGCAGCATCTGCTGTCCCCTCATCACACCTCCTAAACCCACTAGAGCGTAACAACTCAATCCATAAAATGAGAGAAGTTGTGGCAACTGCAGTGTGACTACTGTAAAAATACTGAATTTGAATCCCACCTATGCTCTTTACTCCTGTGTGACTTTGGGCAAATCACTTGAACCCATTTCTTCCTCTCCAAAAGCAGGGCTGTTCACTAGTACAGTGTTATATGGATCAAATGGGACAATGCATGTCAAAACACTCTGACTTTGTAAACTTAACATGAGAGGATTACATGAGAGGATCTTTGAAATCCCCGTGTAAGTACCTTGAAAAGCCCACCATGTACTCTGTCACTCAAGTCACTAGCTCACCCAGACATTTAATTTTTTTTCCATTTCCTCACTGTAATAATTTATGCGGAAAGGAGTAAACTAATCAAGGAGGAAAGACAGTGACCAACCACGCTGAACACGCACACTCAAGAGGTGCTATTACTGGCTATTGTCCAATGGAACATTGGGGTTTCTTAGAAACCTAGAGTAGGTTTTGAAGATGGATTCAAATTATATGATAAAAAAGGTGTATTGCAATGATTTCAGGAGTCTGGACTAGAACACTTAGGAAAAGGGCCCAGTAGGTCAAATCCTATCAATTCTCAGAGGAGCTATTCTTGTTGGGATAACATGTACATCACATAAAATATACCATTTTAACCACTTTAAGTGTACAGTTTAGTGGTATTACATACATTCACATTATTGGGCAAATATCACACTGTCTACTTTCAAAAACTTTTTCAACATCCCAAGCAGAAACTCTAAACCCATTAAACACTATGTCCAAAAGAGCTCTGGTTTTGAAGGGAAAATTATTTCAGAGCTGGATGGATCCTAGAGACTTCTAATCCAACCTCTCATTTGAATATGAGCAACTGGGACTCAGAAAGATCAAGTTTCCTAAATTGCCTCCCACCCAAATTACAATTTCTGGTAGGGCTGAAATCCAGGAGCTCTTCTCCTTCTCTTTCTCCCATATTCAGCAATCGCACCCTCCAACAGTTTGCAGACTGGGGCAACTTAATCCCAGAAATAGTTGCTCAGCATTATCTACATTTTTATGCCATTTTTGACTAGAATTGAGGAAGGAGGCACTATTCTGCAAATTCTCTTGAATTCCCTTAAGATTCTGACACTTTGCATTATATTATTTGCATGATATCTCTAAAAGACTTTAAAAAGTTTTCTCTGTAATAATTACTACCATTTTTTGACTATTGCCTAGTGTCATGCAATTTAATAGCTGTTTTACATTCATGATCTTTATTTCATCCTTAGAGCAACCCAGTAAATGGCTATTTTTATTCCCATTTAACAGATGGAGAAACTTAGGCTCAAGATGTCTAAGTCATTTGCCTAACTTCAGGCAGCTTACGGAAGTGACAGAGATGGGTTCAAAGCCAGAACTATTTGACTCCCAAGCCTCAGAGCTTTCTCATGTCTGATTCTGTCCTCTTCTCCGGAAGAAATGAACACAAGCTTGGATTTTTATATTCCATCCTTGGTCACTGTTTTTCTCATGCTCATTTTCACCTGATAATAATAATATTCACTCACATTCATAAGGGATTATTATGTCCAAAGCTTTATGTGCATTATGTCATTCAGTCCTCACAACAGCCCTGTGAGATCGGTACTCTTGTAGTCATTTAATAGATGAGGAGACTGAGGCCCAAAGAGAAATGAGTTGTTTGCTTTTTCAGCTGTCCCCACCAGCCTGTGCCTCAGCCTCCCTCCTCCATGCCTCTGAAGCCCTGTAGCTCTTCATGGCTCTTCTCTGCTTTGTATTAGTTATGTGTTAACTGTACTCATCTGTGCCCCCCTTCTTTGGAGGCCAAAACATGGTTGTATTTACTGTGCTGTGTGCTGACCATCTGCCTCTGTCTTCTGCCTTTATTAGACACACAGAATTACTAATCTCATTAAATGAGGTAGTCATAATGCATTGCCCAATAGGACCTAAGTAGTATAAAACAAAAACAGTTTTTCACTAGAAAATGAATTAGAGTCTTGATAAAATCTTCAAATATTTTTCATTCATGAATTCTGTCCAGAGTTGCTGGTTAAGAACCATGATAATCATTATAAAATACATAGTCCCTGAAACTGACTTTGTGGTAGAACTTTGGAAAGAGGGCATCAAGTCAAGTCCCTTTTTTCTATGGAATCATTTAAGGCGTTGCTAGATTAGGAGTCCTGTTCCGTGAAGAATACTTTGGGACTTTTTTCTTCATTTTTTGGTATTGATTTTCCAGACGCTTTAGTGTTAAACCATGCCAGAAGTGTTGCAGAGATGAATCACTATTATCCAAAGGCCGCCAGCTTCTTTTCCTTCTGACAGAAGGATAATTCCACGTGGATCAAATAAATACAGATGTGTAGTAATTAGTTCTATTCCCAGTGAGCCTATTTCCAACACACTAAAGATGTGAGCGATTATGGAGCCTCACCCCAACAGCTTTTATCAATTTAAACTGCTAAACAACAGGATAGGTCATAACCCAGCCTGCTATTAATAATGCATTTACTGTGTACAACATTATAAATGAGGTGTATGGACAAGAAAAAGAACACCTTTTAACAAGAATAATATGATCTTCCTCCAGAAGCATCACATGTGCCTGGCTACTCTCCTGATGTACAGTCCCAAGGCAATCAAAAGAATAAAAAATCTCATCCGAGGAAGAGAGGCCTACATTGTCAGCGGCCTCCCTCACAGAGATGATTTGGCTGTGGCAGATATGTTAGATATCCCCATCCTGGGCCCAGAGCCTGAACTAGCTCATCTCTATAGTACCAAGTCTGGAAGTAAACGGGTCTTTGAAAGTGCCAACGTGCCAGTACCTCCTGGAGTATATGACGTCTATACTCAGCAGCAGGTATGTTGGGTAGACAAGGAAGTTTCTTTTCAAATATTTCACATTCTCTTCCTCTTGCAGGAACTTCTGGCTTTCTGGAGCTAGCTCCACCCAGTGAAGAACATGTGGAATACTTGAATTAATTTGATGGGATCTCCTTCATGTTTTAAAGTATCTTCCTACTGTACAGAAATTCCCAAAATATTTACTGATTTGAATTAAGACATTGAAGAGCCTGTGAATATACTAGTCTGCTATCAATATTTATGGCGTTCACATGGATCAGTTCATTATTGTATCAGCTACCCAGTCATTTAGTAGGGCCCTAAGAAATGGGCAAATCAGGATTAGAAAGCTCCCGGAGTGTTAGTTCCTCAGGAAGGAGCCATCAAAGGAAGGGGAAATGGCTTCAGGCATAAAACTGCTTCTGGATTTTTGCCTTGTGCCAGGTTTGTGTTATGCATCCTTCTAGTAGATAATTAGGGCCCTAAATAGTAGAAATGACCTTAGAGTTAGCCTGGGCAGGTATTCTCCCATTTAACTGCTATCTTTTTTCACAATAAAGAAAATAAAAAGACAAGTGGCTGTTAACATTTCTTAACTTCTGTCTCAGTATATCTCTCAACCATTATTACTCTGAGCCAAATACAAATAATCTCAGCTACCCACTTCTTTGGAATCTAAAGAACGGTGCCCATGAGACAGTTTGTGAGGGACAGTATTTAGGGATCCCCTTCTCTGTCAATGGCTTGTTCATGATACTAAAACCCAAATCAAACCTTTCAACAAATCATACTTTTTAGAGACTAGTTGGAAGATGCAATTAGATTATTCACTTGCCCTAAAGTGTTTCAGTCTTGTGAAGAGTGTTCTTGGGCAATACATGGATGGATTCAGGAAGGAAGTAGATTTTAAGGGTGGTGGAGTCTTGAAAAGGCACAGGCAATTTTAATAGGAGCGGACAAAGGAAGTGCCCCTTGGTTGGTGTGTCACTTCCCTGTCATTACTCTCCACCAGAATTTAAAGATAACAAAGTAGATTGCGTGCTTCTACTTCCCAGCAGAACACTAGGTGGATAGACTTAATACAAGTGAAATGCATTTCTTTAAAATACAGTTAATTTTATATGCATACATTGCCTAAACAAGCTTCAAAACTTTAAAATATATGTGGAGTATTTATGTCTTGCTTTCATCTTCAATGATGAGAACTCAAACAATCTTTGCTATGCGATATTTTAGAGCTTTATATGTTGATAGTGGCTAAAGATACAGGAGCATTTAATACAGTAAATCTCCCTCTAAAGCTGGTGTTCAGAAACAAGGTTAAAAACTTCCCTGTGGACAAATCAGAATTGAGGGATATCATTTCCCCTATGGCATGTGCAAACTACATCCTAATAAACCAAGTTATAAGAGAGTTCTACTCTGGAAAATATACATCTGAGGTCATCAAGAATTGAAGTAGTCCACTGAGATTTCTCCAGATTGTGACTACCCTACCTAATCTATCAGCATTTTTAATTTGCAGATGGTGATGAATCAATAACACTGACTTTTTGCCGATGTGCATCATAAACTTAAAGCTGGTGAAAGAAAGCTGTGATTATTTTAATTTAGGTTAATAAATATTCCTGACTATCAGTTGGATTTTAGCAGTAGTCATTTTTCTACTTCTACTCTACACCAATAAAATGAATGGCAATTAAAATATATATTATATCTTTTAAACAAATAGACTTAAATAAAAAATGAGAAATGTTTGGAAATAGCATAAAGTCATTAGATTTATGATTAAGTGATTTACTTTTTTAAAAAAATCTAGCACAGTGAGTATTTCCTGTTTTGAGCCATAAAATAACCACACAAGTTCTTTTTCTGGCATGTGCTCCATATGAAATATTGACAGCTTTGGTTAAATAATCAAAAATGGCAATGCTATTTCAAAGCACTGTTCAATTTTCACTTAAAGATAGCACATAATTCTTTCTAGTGGTGCAGTCTTTACAATATCATTGATCCTTTTCATTACTGTAGGGGATCCATCAACAGACACCCATTTATAGGATTCTCAGAAGCAGCAAATAATAGGATTTGAAGAAACTGATAATAATTCTGTTAGCAGTTGAAACCTCTAAATATACAATATATCCAAATATAGAATGAAAAATGTTGTGCCAGACACCTTTCCTTACATTGGAAAAAGAATTTTATTGGATATGAACATGCCAAAGAGCATTTCTACTCCAGCAAAGTATGATCATAGCACAACGAAATACAATCAAGTATAGAATCTATGCTCTTAATCCAACCTTACAGGAAAATGCATGTAACTTTGGAAGGCACATTCTAAAACCTTCCTAGGCTGTGCTCATGGCCATATGGTATATAGACCAGAGTACTTGTCATTTAAACACCCAAATTATCCACAGACAACACTTGATAATTAGGGAGCTAAGACAATTCCATTTTCACCCTAATTGAATACCTCATGGTTGCATGGGGCTGCTGGGAATCCCAAGTGTGCCCATTTTGATATCACTTCCATGCTGCTGTACAGTGTAACATCCCCAGAAAGATTTGCTGAAAGATACAACTCAAGAGAACAGATTATGCCTTTAATCAAAATAAACTTTAATCTTCCAGCTCCAGGCTTCAGCAGAACTATAATCTTAAGTCCTTTCACACTGCTTAGTTAACAATAAATTAATAAAAATCTACTTTGATGAGCAAAAGCTTATCAGAAGAGGAGTGTGGCAGGGACCTTCCTGAGTACAGAAGACCATAGCCAGGAGTAATATGGGGTGGACTCAGTAAAAGAGAATGTTAAATATTGTTTTATTTCTTTGGGGGAAGTATAGACTGAAAAGTCTGATTAAAAAAAGGCCAAACCAACCCAAAAAATCATTTTGTGATCTAATGAGTTCTTTTTCTCCAAGACTCTACTAGGACAATACTACATATAATGAAGTAATCTTGCTATAGACTTTTGCTCAGACTTATCCCTAATGGCTTATTGACTATCAGGAAGGTTGCATCTCTTTCTTCTTTTCTGACTCCTTTCTCTACCTCACCCTTCTCCTCCATCTTTCTGCAGGTTGAAATAAACAACCCAGTGGAGAGGGAATGAACATGGGTTTTGGAGTCAGAGCAGCCTGGGTGGAGTCCCTGCTCTGCCACTCAATGCTGTGTGATTAGGGACAAGTTCTTAAAATTTGCTGGGTCTCCCTTTATTTACATATAAAATGAAGCAAATAATAGTGCCCACCACAGGGCATTTTGTGAGCATTAAATGTGTAAACTCATGTAAAGGAGTTTAGTAAAAGACCTGGTGGCTCCTACTGAGAATTCAGCAATATTAAATATCATCATCATCATCATCATCATCATCATCATCATCATCACTATCATCATCATGTTTATATTAAAGCTTATACTCCTACCTACCCCTTAAGTTTCCATGTGATAATGCCCAATTCATGAGAGAATGAATATTGTTTCTGGTAAAACACAGGATAGTGTGTATTCTAGAAAAGTTGCTCCCATAACTACTTTATCTGTCTTGTTCATATAGTACATGTGATATAATACACTAGGTCAGTTGACCAGCTAAAACAAATATATCTCATGTACATTAATGAGGGAAAAAAATCAAATGTTTTATAAGGTATAGTACTTAAAAGTTCAACAAAACTCCAAATATTTCAAGTTTCAAGACTATAACTCTTTAAAAAAAAATCACTTCGGGGGGGCCTCCCTGGTGGTGCAATGGGTTAAGCTCAGCGCTGTGGAGCTGTCCACAGCTGCAGTGCGAGTTTGATGCCTGGCCAGGGAGATTACCACATGGCACAGCAGACCTCTCCTGCTTCGCTCTGCTCCCCTCAGCAGTGCATTTCTGTCGATCTGCTTGTTCTGCTCCCCACTCTGTCTCTGGTGAACCCTCTCACTGCCTCACACCTCTGGCCTGCACCCCACCTTGTATACATAAATAAATCTTTTTCAAAAACTCACTTGAAGAATCAATATGTAAACACATAATACTCTGAAAAAAAAAGAAAGAAAACAATACTAAGAAGCAATTACATAGATTCTAGGATTCTTTTGTCTTCCAAAGCCAGCAAAATAATTTCAGAGTTACTCATAAAAAAATTATACTTGCAACATGTCTTTGATCTCATTAGCTATTGGTTTCTTCCCATCAGATATACATCTGATGTATAGAAAGTTCTTCTAATCTGTCCTAATAACTAAAAGATAAATGGATGAACAGAGCATTTGCAATAAAGACACATGAGACGTACATCAGCTAGTTAATATAATAGGAGGAATCCAGGGAACTAGCTATATTATTAAATGTTGCTGTGTCTTGGTCCCCACAGATGATGGAACAGCTGAGTCAGCTGGTGGTTGATCACCTGGAAATCAAACGCTGGCTCTTTAAAATGGACTTTGAATTCGGAGGAAATGGGACTGCATTTTGTGATGTTCCTTCCCACCTGAAGTGTTACCCCTGGATCCAAAAGGAAAGTCGCAGATATGGTCAAGAAGGCTGGAGCAAGAAGTGGGCACACGTGAGTATTTAATGTTGGCATAAGCCCAGTGTGTGTGAACTGTTAGGAGGTAAAAGCACTTTCTTCTGGACCCAGCTGTGTCACCTGCTAGTACTGAGACCTTGGGCAAGTCATTTAATTTTCTTGGGCCTTTGTTCTTGCTTATAGAGTAAATAGAATAAATTAGGTTATTTTAAATATTCTTTCTTTGGAACCTGGAAGTCTACACTCATGTCTTCAAATTGATTATGATATTGATTATAATCATCATAATTAGGAAGCAATTTTTATCATATTCAAATAGCATCACCAATCTCATCATTTGCTGCAGGTAGGTCTTGATCATACGCTTCTAACAACTGTTGTTATTAAGCTAGCTGTATTTTATCATGAGAGAGAAATTCTATCAGTAAATGCTTGTCACCTGGAAGCTAATGCATAATAGCATTCTGTCAGCAGTCATATGTTTTTGAAGACAATTCAGGGAAATTTATGTAACTGCTGGTCCCTGTGAGATGTTGAGAAAATAATACATTTCAGCCAGAAAATCTCCTGGCAAAAGCTGAACAATAGGTAAGACATCTTAGCATCTGAGCGAATGTGTATAGATTTTTCTACATATATTGGTGGAAGGATAAACGATACATTATCATCTGTTTCAAACTTACTTAATAAAGTAATTTGATATGGTTTCATGTAAAAATTAAACCTGTCATTCTAAAAGCAGGCTCACTTTGCATTCAGAGCCCTAGACTTGCTTGCCTACTCTTAATTCCAAATCTCTGTTTTGGCTGACCTCCTGGTGAAAGCATAACTGATTAGGTAAATTCAGATGCAAATTCACTTAACTGACTCCTTCCCTCCCAATGTACATAGCGGTGGGCTGTGCAGTGATTTGCATCTGCTTTGAGCTTCCCACTACAGAAGTAGATGAATCAAGACCCAAGTGACAGAAAGGGAGGGGCACACAAGAGGGAACCACATTATTCTTGTGAAAGTGAAATGATGAATAAATCTGAAGAACAGTCAGAAGAGAGAGTTCCCTTTGACAAATGTTGCTGTTCTCCCCATGATCTATTCTGGGCTTTTCTTCCCCCTCCATCAGTGAACAGACTAACTGCAGTACCTGTCATGGCCAGCTTTTTCCATATTATTTAAAGGATACCAAAATGAATTACTCTTCTAGAAAAAAATAAAACAAGGAAAATGTATTTAATTTTGAGGCCCATAAAGGTTTTTCTTGTGTTCTCTTTGAACTGGATTTTATTTCATGTTGCATGAAATTTTCTTTTTAATACAAAACTATTTAGATTAAACCATGAGAGATGACATTTTTTAATTTAAAAAATTCAAATGTTATTGTGCAGAGTATTTGCTGGCTTCAGTATATCAAAGAAAAACATTTTAAAGAATTCTCCTGACACTTCAGCTATGATAAATTTAAAATGTTTGGCTTTAAATTTTAAAAATATTCTAAATATTGACATTTGACTGAGTTGCATTTAGAAGCCTGACAGCACACTACTTAATTTTAATTATTTTAAACTATACTATGTTAAGTTGCCATTTAGCATTATTGTTAATGTTATTAAAGGTGAAACTCTTGAATAATTAATACCCTAAGTCATTTTTTAAAACTTAACAAGGGAAAAATAATTATTCAGAAATCTTTCTCCAGTCTGAGGCCTATGCTTAGCCACGATAGTTAAAAGCCAAAAATCAAAATTAAAAAGCACTTCTGAGATGCTTTTATTTTTTGTAAGAGACTGTTGACATTCTTTTGCCTTCAAAGTGAATTCATATTCAGAGTGGAAGTGAACTGCACTCTCCATTGAATGTAGCTATTGAGAATTTAGGATTAGAATTCTCCTTTGTTCCAGAAGACCATCATAATGGTGCACATTTAGACATCAAAGCATTACTTTATGAGCACAGGCATGTTTTAATGTCCTATTACAGTTTGTAGACCTGTTTCTTTTGATAATGAAGATGTTGTGTCATCAAGCCTAGCCTGGCACATACAAAACATATGCTGGCAGGTTATTAAAAATTTCAGCTTCTTGATGAAAGACTATCCTGCAGGCTAAGAGTCCAGAGAAAGACTCCATTCTGGGAGAATTATTAGAAATGAGAATATGACTGTAAGCACTAAATTATGTTAATACTTACAAATAGCATCATTTGCATAGCAGTTTATGACACGATACCATGATTTTTCTCATTGGTATGTAGTAGGCAACAGATTAAAAACAGTGCTGTTTATGGGAGTTTGAACCGTTTTGAGAGTCTCTTGCATTCTTACACAGATATTGGTTTTAGATGTAGTCATGATTCATGTAGACTCAAGGATCCAATATACAGATCATCTCTTTTTCTACTTATCTAATTTATTTGACTGCTTGCAGTTGAGAATTGAAATGGTGATAGAGACAGCAAATACTAAAAAGGTACAATCACATTTTGAAAATCAGCATAGATACGTAGATGATTTTAGGAGAAGCAAAATGTTACAGAAAGGCAACAGTGAAAATGGAACAAAACTCTTTTTATTTTTTTCTTGGTGGCTTGGTACCAACCTTATCCGCTTCCTTCTAGCAACTAACAAAACATATTTCCCCCAACGGTTTCCAGTAAGCTCATTCACTTAACAACTCAATGCTTATTGAAGTTTAATGAATCTCCACACTGGTGCACAGTCCAAACTCTCCACTCCCCAGTCAGGGTATTTCTTTTCATTTAATTATAATAAACGTTCACACAAAGGAATGCATACTTAAAGAAGAGAAACCTTCCTGGACATTCTCATCTATGACAGAGTAGAAAGCTAAATAGACATTTGCTGTCTAACTGTCCTTGTGGCTTTTTCTTGCTGTTGTAAGGGTAAAACTTTCTTCCTGCATTCTGGACTATAGGTTTTGTTGGCAGTAATGCTATCTGTGATGTTGCTTTGCCAGAGAAGATCTTTGTTAAACGGTTTCTCTGCATAAAGATCTAAGCCAATTTACTTCTGGGTTTCTCTGTGCAGCCCTCCGTTGGGTCTCTCTTACTCTGGATGGAGTGTATAGGATGTATAGATCTTGGTGTCAGTTTTACCACTGAGGAAAGAAAAAAGTCTCCTAAGTGCTACTGCATAACATTGCCAATTTTGCTTGTACTTTGATGTATTTTGCTAGACATTTGATATTAATTTGGGGGTCACCAAAGGGAAGATAGCTAGGTAGGCAGGAAGGCAAGCAGGCAGGCAGACAGACAGACAGATAGGTAGACAGATATAAAAATTCAAGGTACCCAAGAGTAGAAAAATATACCATATTAGTTGTTTTGCTTCCCTGTAAAACTAACTCAGCAAACAAATCACACTATCACAAAAGAGAACCTCCTAATCAATGCCTTAGAACACTACATCTCCATGAGGAAGGCCCCATAAGTGGGTCATGGGAGCCACTGTAGGATTGGTGCCTTATGTGGAATTTAGAAGGTATTTATGTGCTCCCAAAGCACATTGCCCTGTAATCACATAAAGTTTTAGAAAAATTTAAAGGTAATATTGTAAGATTAAAGATGTATTTAATCAAATAAACACATAATAACTTTTCCCAAAAATAGCCAGTTTACTGATGTAGTCATTTCCACATGTGTCATATTTACACCTACATAATAGTGTGTAAACTATTTAAATATCAGATCTTAAGCATTCTCCATGTTTCATCTTCACAATTAACAGCTATGTCGTATTCCTTCCCATTGGTTTACTATAATAGAGTAAACCTTTCAATGACATTGGAAATGTAGGCTATTTCCAACTTGCTTAATAATTCCTCCTTCTTCTCTTTTCTTTTTCCTCTGCCTTCTCCTCCTCCTCCATTTTTTGTGGGGCTAGGCACCCAGGAGTAGAATGCATGATGTCTCTCGTTCCATATTGCCACATTACTTCATAGGAAGGTAATTAGTGAAACAGTACAAAGACAGTGCTCAAAAGTACCAAAGAGTGCTAAGGGACAGTGACCAAGGTGGGAGACAGGGCACTGTCAGTGGGTTCTCACCCATGCACACAATTACAAGACCACTCAATTGCACTCAGGCTCAGGGCCCAACAACAACAGAGTTTATATAACAAACAGGAGATTGGGGAAAAGGAAAGAGTTTCCAAGGACACAAGTGGTCAGCTCTCTCACCCCAAGTAGTGTCTGCAGTGTCCAGAACTCCCAAACAAAGGCCGCTCATGGAAGATTAAGTGACAAGGCAGTAGCCCACAGCAGCAGTCTAAAGGCTGAGCTGGATGCCAGACCAGACAGTGATGGACTTCAACAGTACCAGGTGGTGTGCTGGAGAACCAGAGGCTGTGATCAGCTCTTTGAGACAGTGGGCAGAGCCCAGTGGTGCTCCTCGAAGGCAATGTCAGAGGCAGGGCAAGAGGCAGGTGCAGCAGCTGAATCTCTGTGAAAATCCATGGAGGTCTGAAGGTCTAGTGGTCTGGAAGTCTGGAACTCTGGAAGTTCACAGAGGTCCACTGAATCCCATGGAGGTGCTCAATGCTTCTCTTTCTTCAGAGGCCATCTATGGAATCCTTTCTTCAGAGGCAGGGAGCAGAATCCTTCTTCTTCAAAGGTCAAGAAGCAGAATGAATTCTTCAAAGGTGGTCCAATAAATCCTTTCTTTGGAAGCTGGCTGCAGACGCCTTCTTCAAAGGTCAGGAGCAGAATAAAGCAAGCTGACTGTTGCTCTGCTGTATATCCATTTCAGGGTGCCCTACTCTACAAGCCTGATTGGACCGTTTTCAGTCCTAAATATCTGATTAGACCAGTTAGCACCAATCAATTCATTTTTCATTTTTCAGTACTAATAACTAGTGATGTGAGATTGAACCTCATCAGCCCATTTAGTTCACACCTGATTGGTTCATTTTAAAATCCTAAAACCAGGTTAAAAGGGGGAAAGGCCCAGCCTGGCCTGCACTCAGGTCAGGGCAGGCTTGTGGGCCTGTTGGCTCCAGGGAGCCAAAGCCATAGTCAGCCTTGCTGGGGCTGGGAAAAGGGGAACATCCAAAGCCAGTGGGCTGAGCCATCTTGCCCCTTGACCTCTGGGCACCACATGGATCCACTTACAGTCAGTCCCAACTTCCAAAAAAAAGTGGAAAATAAGCATACTAGATTTACCACCATCTTGCTGGCATGGGCGTCATGAACTGTTTTCACTTCTACCTCAGATGTCAACATGCATTTTATAATTGTTATTATTTGATTACTAGCAAATAATATCCTTTTTCATGGTTTTATTTATTGCTTATATATCATATATATTTTATATATTTTTCTCTAAAAAACCCAGCATCTAAAAAACCTTAGGTATCATTTTACCTAATCATTAAACTACATATAAATAAATGATTGCTAATTTGTTCTTTTATATATATTTGAGTTTTTTACATCTTAAAATCTTAATTTCTTGGTTTATCTTTATGATTTTAGTAATTGTCAGAATGCTAGCCTAAGAGTAAGCATCTTGTAGATTCATTAATATACTGTTAAGTCTTGACATTTTCCCATATTTCTTAATAATAACAACAACAATAAATAGCAAGTTAGAATACCTGCTGGATGCTGGGCATTCTGATAAACACTTTACATTAACTGTTTCATTCACACTTAGAAAATCCCTGAGCTTCTTACTCATTTACTTTCACACCACTTTGTTAAGAAAGATACTGTTGTTATTCTGTTTACAGATGGAGAAATATGCTTGGGAAGTCAAGTGACTTGCCCAAGTTCATATAGTTAATAAATAACCATGTCTAGTTGGAACCCACAGCCACTCCTCCCTGCCCAGTATTCTTGTCACACTGAGCTGAGTCCATTTCAAAAAGACTCCTTGTTGGAAAATCCCTGCATGTTTTCCCCTTGGTCCCTGTGCTGTGACCAGATGCCCTTGTTTTCTGCTTCCTACAGAGATTTGTGAAAAACTTAAACATCCCTGCAACTCAGTAGCCACTGATCTCAAATTTCTTCCCTTTCCTGCCTGACAGTGCTGTTGTCCTCCAGAAAGACTGGGAGCAGGATGGTGAAGGGCCGTCAGCACCTACCTACACCTCAGAGCTGCAGAGGAGAAGCTCTGTCTGGCCCCTGGGGCTCAGCCTTTGCAACTAGCGCTGCACATTCCTCACATCTTATTTATGTGCACAGAGGATGGGAATGAGTTTAGATAACACCCTTTGATCTGTAAATTCTTACAAACTTTGAGTAGCTTGTCCTCACAGTTAGATAACATTAAAAAGATGGCAAGCATTTAAAGCCCTGGTTTTTGGATAAGCAACAAAGAATTCAGTTTGTTTTTATTTTTTCAGTCTCCTATTCCAGGTTTGACATGCTAGATGCTTTTTTAAGCAGATGAGTGTTGGAATATGCTAGTCTGAATAATTGGGTATTTGGGGATAAATAAGAGGTGCACTGGCTTTGTGGGGTTCTATAGCACAGGCACACAGAGGCTACTGGGGGGAACCATACGCAAATCAGTTCAGCTCTCCAAATCTCCATCTCTTCATCTGTAAATACGGACAATACTAGTTTTTTAAATATTTATTTTTATTTATGCATACAAGCTGGGGTGCAGGCCAGAGGTGTGGGGCGGTGAGAGGGTTCACCAGAGACAGAGTAGGGAGCAGAACAGGCAGATCAACCCAAATACACTGCTGAGGGTAGCAGCGGGCGAGCCAGGAGAGGTCTGCTGTGCTATGTGGGAAGGTCCCAGGCTGGGCATTGGACTCACACCCCAGCTCCACAGCGCGGCACTCAAACTGTTGCGCCACCAGAGGAGGCCCAAATACGGACAATATTAGTACCTGCCTCATGGGGAAGTGGTGAGAATTAGATAAGATAACCCTTGTGAAATGTCTAACAATGTACATAGCATGTAATAAATCCTCAGAAATTCTACCTGTTTTTATTAATATTACCATAAAATTGCATTACAATTAAATACAGGTAAAATTTAATCTCTCTTTGGACCTTTTGGACCTTGTAGGCTTCCACCAATATTGCATCAATTACCACTATATATGATTATGATTGATGAAGGTACCGCATGTTGACCTAATTGTGTTGACCCAGTGATTTACCCAGTGATGCCTTTAAAAGAATAAATCTAAAGAGCAGCCTGGTTTATTATAATCTGAAAATAGGAAATAAGTCCAGTTATTTGAACTGTCTACATGTTGAATAAAGAGGCAATGACCTGATAAAGTAGAGCATTCTGACCAAAAGGTTGAGACCGGGTGTCTTCATTCTCTGGTTCCAGTTGGTGTCTTTTCTAATTAGTGTAACAGCACGTCACCACAATCATTGGAAAGTCTTAATCATTTACATATTTTTTCTTATCTCTGAAAATGACTTAGAATGTTTTCTTCCAGTTCAATGGTTATTTTCATGAAGCTGCCAGGGTTTGAGGTACTTCTCTGTGCCAGAGGAAGATGACAGGAGAAGGAAAATTGCCTCCCCAAGTTAAATGAAAGCAGGGTACCCCTTCCGAGGACCTATAATAATCAGCTATACAAGCTGTTGGTTTGTGTGTCCTATTGATTTAATATGCTTCTAATCAGTACATAAAGCTATGGGCCTGCAGTGTTAATTTTTCATATGCTTACAAAGTACCCTTTGATTTTCTGTCACACGTTAATTACAGCGTTTTGCCATTAAATAGGAAGCTTTGTGTAAACTAATTACTAGGTAATCATTGTCTACTGCAAGCGTGCTGTTTGTACCTTTTATTTTATTCTAAAAATGCACAGATCTCACAGTCTGGAAACACTCTACCTTCCAGCCATTAGCTCTCACTAATTCATAGCATTATTGTGGTGAGAGTGTAGGAGTTGTAATTGTTGTGGTATCAGAGCTGTTAATTACCGGAGTAAACAGTTGAAATGGTGCCAAGGTCTATTGTACAAGGCAGAGAAAAGGAGGTTTAAATGTTACTCCCACCATCTGGGGACTAGGGGAGAGGCAAATGCTTGAGAACAGCAGTGAGGCGCTATCGCCGCTTCAGCTCCAGGGTTGGCAGCCATATGGATCCAGAATATTTTGAATCAATTGAATTTAACTGCCAGTTTTTCGCAATAACAGCGTGGAAGGAAGGAATAAAGCAAAAGATGAGAGGAACGAGAATTGGTTAGTGTTTTCACATCCAGGAAGTCCCTGTTGGAGTTCTTTGGAAATGTCCGCTCCGCTGAAAACCACAGAGCAGGCTTGGGTATTTGGAACAGATTCAGAATGAATTTTACTCTCTTCTGCCGGCAACTCTGCCATTTGCTTCCGGTCATCTGTCCTCTGTGCCCCTGGGTGAAAAAGGGATGCCCTTGAGAAGACTTGGACATTCGTATAATGGTGCTAGCTCAAACAAAATCCTTACTTTTGGGGCTCACTGATTTACTAGCCTGGTAATTTAATAAGCATGGTATCTCATATTAAAAGCAATAATAAATATATAATGCTATTATAGCCTCAAGTATATGAATCTGTAAATATGGATATACCAAAGAAGAAACAGCTCTTCTCTGTGCTTAGGAAAAGTGGATGCTAGCCATTTCTTTTGTATAAAATTAAACCATAAATTCTCCTAATAGTCTCTCATTTCATTCCACAAAACCACCCCTGTCCCCCACTACTTGAATGAAAAATCAAGTTCAAAGGGCATATGTGTTTTCTTTTGTATTTAATTTTTAGTTAAAGAGCTTTGTCAGCATATGCAATTTTCTCAGATAGTAATATTTTTCTAGCTGGAAAGAAACCTATTACCAATAATAATAATTACGGCTACTTCCATTTATGGATGATTTTAAAAGTGCATGGTTTCTGCTTTAACATATTGTATAATATTTAAAAATAGTCATATGTATTTACTTGATGTCACTCATATATTTCATATAGTCTTCTTTAAGACCATTTTCCATGTTAAAAATATTTTGTAAAAATCAGCCACTTGCCGCTGTAACTACTTTTTAATATCATTCCCCAAACATGAACATATTCTTCTTTTTTTAAATCACCCTGGATTATTTATTTTTAATTGCTTCTTTAGCAGATGTTGAAGCAAATCAGGGTGTAGGGCAAACAACTCCTTTAAAAAGAGAGACCGTAGACCGCCACATACACTGTGAACCATGGACACTGTCAGGCTTTGATGGTGACTGTTTTGACCTGAAGAAAATATTTCCTGCATTTGTGTATTTGCAAATTCCCATTTCCAAGAAACGCTTAATCTTTATCTATTGAAACCCCCAGCATGCAGTGCGACAGGGTGAGCCTAGAAAGAAAACCATGACCCCCTGCAGTGAGGGGAAAAAAGAAACAGCAGTTTAAGTGCTGGAAAGTTGAAAGGGAATGAACCTCTCTACTGTTTCTGGTTGGGGGGAAGCAGTTGTGCTGAGCTTTGGAATGGAGCTGCAACATATGTGCCTCAGTTGGACAAAACGCTTCTCAAGTCAAATCAACTGCTAGGCCTGCACATTGGTGCAAGGTGGAGGCCTGGATAATGAGAGACCAACTCCTCGAGAAGCAGTGAGTGGATAATGCTACATAAGTATGGAATTATATACCGCATTTTCACCATTCTGTTTAATGAGAGCCGCCACCGCAGCGAATCACTTGCCACACAGCCGAAATGGGCCATTAGCTATCAAGGGAAAATTGTCTTTGCCGCTTTCAGCAGATGGAGCAAATATTTTACAAAGCAATTTTACATACCAAAAACATTTGTGTGCCTTGGTAATGTTGGCTGTTTTACATTATGTTACCTTCTACAGCAGCATAATTTTCCATCTCATCGAAGGCAAAGTTGGCATTTTTGATTTTTAAATTCTCAATTAACAATTAAACATGGAGTATTAAAGCAGTCCTTAAACTTTAAGTAGGTGTGGGAGGTAGTTTATGACTTGCTGAAGACATTTTCATTTTTTCTTCATCCTCTGAGCATATTTTTGCACTCTAAAAAGGGACTATTTCTAATGATCTTAATGGCAAAGAAGGAGCAAAAACTTCACGACTGACTGCAGAATGAGAGTAACCATACAGAGTGATCAGAGCATTTGCTGGCTTAAGGTCCATCATGCATTGTGGGTCCAGGGTTTGGCCCACCCACTTGTATCAGTTTAAAGTGTTTAAGCTTCAAGTAACAGAAAACCCAACTCAAAATGGCTTTAAAACAGAGATTTACTATCTTTGCTAACTGAAAAACCAAAGATTGATCTAGATTCCAACCAGGCTTAATCCTGTGATTCGCTATCTAGCCCCCAGGATGCAGTGACTTTCCCTCTCATCTCAGTGCATATAATTCATTCCACCCTGAGGCTGCTGTCCTCAAGATGGCAGTACAGCTGCCAGGAAGTCCTGGAGCTTGTCCTGGGTCAGGTAATATGAAAAGAGAGTATCTTGCCAGGAAGTATTCTCAGAAGAGCATAAAGTTTCATTCTCAGAAGGCCCCAGCAAGTGCTTTGTGATGTTTGATTGACCAAATTGGGTCATACGTCCGTCCTGAACCAATCACTGTGATCAGGCCTCTTGCCAATCAAGAGTCCACCCTGGTGCTGTTACTCTCAGTCAATCTGCACAGCTAGAAATAGAGTAGGGGCAGTTCCTAAAAGGAAGTGTGGCATAACATTACCCTGAAAAAGAGGATGAAGTTGCTGAGCAGTCAGCAACAGAGGTCACTCCACCAATCTTTCATAACTTTGACAGTACAGACTTAGCATCCCATGTGGATGATCTAGTCTGATCCAGCTTGATCCCTTCTGGCAGTTAGACACATAGATCCCACTGCACTGTGGCATATTGGTAGCTGCTGGATTTGTGTCCCAGTTTTGTTATTTCATGGTGTTGTGACATGAAGTGGAGATAATAGTTTACATCAGAGAGTGACTGAGATAAATACACACACACACACACACACACACACACACACACTATATATATATATATATATATAAAATATATACATATAAAATATATGTATGTATATGTATATTATATATGTAATATATACATATAAAATATATGTATGTATATGTATATATATATATATTTATATATATATATAAAACCCTGGCACAGGCTGCCACAAGGTAAGCTTCCAATAAGTGAGAGTTATTATTTTACCTAAAAAATATGACAGCGTAAAATGTATTGCAGGCACAGCAAAGAAACCTTTCAAAATTCACTCTCATATTTGAAATCCCTCCCCTTCTTTCCATCTCTGTGCCACTAGGCAATTCAAATCCTGATCACCATTCATGGCACCCCACACTTTACCCTCTGAAAGAGGCAGCAGGGGTGGTGAGAGGCTCCCCCAGGAATCAAAAGGCAGCCAGAGAGCTCCTACGGTCTCACTGTATGACTATACAAGTTCCTTTCCCTCTTCTGTTACATGAGGCATTTGTCTTAGATGGTCCATATGGCCCCTTTCAATGAGCACAGTTTTGCTTAGTTTTCAGGTCATTATTGTCTTGCCCTTTTGACATACTCCAACCTCCATTTCTTGTTCTGCACCTGTAATCCTGCAGCCTTACAACAGTGTATCCTGTGTCCTGGCACCAGCTCTTCACGTCCCCTATTCCCCTGCAGTGTCAGGTCTCAAGAGTCCCTAATATTGACGCAAGTTAGTAACTATAGGGGTCTCTGCACAGGAGTCTCTCCTATTGTGGGTTGTACTGCCCCAGTATCACTTAAACACAGTTCACTTAAAATTTTTTCTACAGCCCAACCCCCAACTGTTGCTCCTAGTGTTTTCTGTGGTTACCATTTCTTCCACCAGGGGCTTTTTGACTTTGTTTGGCTACTATCTAGTTGTATCTGGAGGAATTGAGCACAAGGTCTTCACTCTGCTTCCATCTCCCTCATTTCTCCATTCCTCTGTTTGGGGATATCAGAAGTCTCTATAAAGTAGAACCATATAGGATGGTCCTGTGGCTTCTCTTTTGATCACTACCAAACAATGTCTGATGTGGGAGGCTGGAGGTAATTTGCTGAGTGAGCTATTTTACTTAGTTCACCTCTGCAGATCTGGCAAAGGAGCTTCTAAAATAAAATATGAGTTTTGATGGGGTTGATATTTAGAGCTTTCTAATTTGTATTCCTTCTTACTTCTCTTCCATCTCAATACACACACACACACACACAGAGAGAGAGAGAGAGAGAGAGAGGGATAGAGAGGGAGAGAGAGAGAGAGAGCATTTACTTGAGAAAGTTAACTCTCTAGAGTTTGAAGTAGCTTTACTCATTGAGGGCAATATTAAATTGGATATGCTAGCTGCTTCCCCTGAGATATCCTGAATTTCCTTCAGTCAAATATCTCTTCCTTTAAATTTATGCTTTCTTGATAGAAAAAGAGAGAGCTGAGAGGCAAGGTCCATGTGTGATAGGCAAAAACCCCAGGATGCACTGGTTGGGCTGATGGAGGCCCCACGTAACTTCTGTCTTGGAACCTTCCAAGGTTATGACTATGGGGTAAATGTAGGAACCCAAGAAAAGGTGACAAGCCTTTGCAGTGGCACATATAGGGCTGAAGTTTCTCCTGGATGGGAAGGGATCTGAGGCATCAGTTCAACAAAAGCCAGCAGCTAACGTGTGTCGCCAGAGCCAGCATGATCATTATGGAATAACAATCTGGAATTCCAATTTTTTTCAAAAATTAAAGTGCATTTTTCTAGCATTTATTCGCCTCCCATAAAATGTATGCTTTCCTTTTCTTATGCTCAGAGGCCTTCATTCCAAATTCTCTTTTCCACATAGATGATAGGGTCTTGGAAGCACTGACTGATAGCTCATAACCTTGTTGTGACTCACTGACAAGGAACTCCCTGTCTATTCATTCCTCAAGTTTAAGCTGAAGATGTGCTCTGGTGGCAGCTTATAAGGGACATTATAAACAGACAGGTAGCTAGCCAGCTCTCCATCTCTAGCTATGGCTATATTTGAGAGATTGAAAAGGTGAAGGAAGCAAACTAGGAATGATTCCCTGAACTCCATTGTTTTCTATCTTCAGTCACATGTGGAAAATCATCCATAATAGAATCTCACCACTCAGCAGGCCATCTCATGTGAGCCTCTTCATTCCAGGTGCCTACTCCCATCTATAAAGCAGGAGAATATTATTACTGCACAGGCCTACCTCAGTGTGGTACTAAAAGGACCAAATAGAACATGAATGTGAACCTGCTATGGCAAGATGATTCACATGAATTTAGGGATTTGTCTGACATAGTTGTGTGTGTGTGTGTGTGTGTGTGTGTGTGTGTGTCTGTGTACCTAAGTTTATTCTTGACAGAATAAGCCTGAATAATTACAGATCTTCCCTTCCTATTATCTGCCCTTAAAGTTGTGGTACTTATGTTTGAACCACATACAAACACTATAGAACAGAAACTCCCCCTGAAACAACTGAGCCCTTGTTACTTAGAAGGAAGAGAGTGTTCTTAGTTTGTCACACCACCACTGTGATGGAGTCCTCTGCACCCAGATCTCAGCTTTGGCCTCACCCACCAGTTCACAGGCAGTTTCCAAGTTTCCAGTAGAAACTGTGTTGACATTGTTTGGGGGGTGGGGGGATAAAATGAAGCTCTTACACACAATGTCATTTTTCTGCTCTTTTTTTGAATGTGTAGGCTAAGGGTTCTGCTCTGTTCCTTTTTTGTAGTGATGATAGCAAGATCATTCTTAATATAACCCTTATATTTCCTATCAGAGGCTTTCAAAATAAAGAAATAAATCAAACAGTTAACATCCCTCCCACTATTTCCCTCCATGTCTTTTTCTTAGGGAGTTAATTGTGGCCCCAAGCTACCTCTGTGTGCCCCAGAATTATGCTGCCAGTGCCTTCAGCTGTGTACTTCTCATGATGGGACATGATATAGGCTCCAGATTCCTGCAGTAGACTTTCCTCTAGGAAATTTCCCCCCTTGCTGTGTCTTAGTACACAGCACAAATGCTGTGGGTCAGGCAGAACGGTTGGCTTTGTCAGTAGAGGCAGTGGCATGGCCTGGCGCAAGATCCAGATGCCTCACATGAGCCGCAGCCTTATAACAAGTTCATTACACTGGTCAACAAATTTTTACAAAAGTCATGTTACTGAAATAAAATTAGTCATTTCCTATCAATTTGTATGTGCTCAACACGAATATGACAGTCAAATTCTAATTTTGGCTCTAGTTTTTTTTGTAATCTGCAATAAATAGATATTACATCACGAAATGCATGCCAATAGTAATAGGCCTATGGTTAATACCTGTAAAAAATCAAATCATAGACTCCTTCTTAGATTTCTTCACTTGTCTCTTGTACAGCTGTTCAGGAATAGAATAGATGGAAGACGGTTTCCATTGTGCAAAAGCACAGCCTTAAGACTCAGTTTCAAAGAGTCTAGAAATAGTTTCCATTCTTGTGGGTCATAAGTGATTTCTAAGGCATTCATGAGGCCCTCAATATCGGAAGAGAATACCAGAGTACTTTCCTTTCTGAAGAAAGGCTCCACCTGCTGGTGGCACTTTCGATAGAAAGCAATTGTGACATCATCTTCTAGAAGATTCCATTGTTGGAGTCTCAATCCTAGCAATTCTGCCTTGTTCTTGGATTAAGTCCAAAGCATGAACCAGGTCATTTAGTTCTTCTTATGTTAGTCTGTGTGCGGTTGATGATGTACCACAGTGAAAATCTGGATCACTGCATGCTGATGGAACAGGAGAACAGGTCGGCTCACCCTTGTCCTCATCAGATGAATCAAGAGAATATTCTGCTGGAGGTTCTGGAATAGGAAGTTCCTCACCATGTGGAACTGGTCTCAATGCAGACGGAATGTTTGGGTAGACTATTCTCGACTTCTTTTGCTTTGTTATTCTGCCAGAAAGAGGAGGAACCAAGCAGAAGTAACAGTCTTTTATGTGGTTGCTTGGCTTTCTCCACGACTGCAAACGGCATTGATGGTCTTTTGCCATTTAACCACTGTGAAAGCTGTGTTGTACATGTAGCACAGCATATATCCAGGGCCCAAGGCTTGTCTTGGTCACCATCCTTGCATCTGAAGTAAAGATGCTAAGCCTTCTTCACTTGAGAAGTGATACTATTCTTCTGGTTGGCAAACGTCACTTCCCCACAAATACAGCAGAAATTCTCCACGCTATTAACGCACTTTTAAGGCGTTACTGTTCTGTATTGTGCCTAAATGGATAAAATACTAACAGTTCTATGGAACAGTAGCTTCAACTCTCTCGCACAAAGTCTGAAATATTTTCAGTGCTCAACCCTTCCGACAGGGTTTTTTATAGTGCACTGCTGATGTCAGCTTACTTCAGCAGCCGCCTGGCAGTAGTATTGCATTGCATCAGAAAATGATGCAATCTACTCTGGATGATGTGTACATGATGGTATTATGCAATGCAATGCAATATGACATCATTCTAGGCTGATTTAAGGTGTTGCAGTCCTACTGGATCAATTGACATGGTGAAACATATAAAATGAATTATATGAAATATCTTCAAAGTGAGAGCTAATAAAAAATTTTCAGGGTTATATTCATGTTCAGCACACCAAGATACTACAGATTAGGGTTTTTTGAGTCAGTAACGATCTCACTGTTGACCAGTATTATTAGCCCTCATATAGCATGTTGCATCTATATAGCATGAGCTGAAGCTTCGTAAAGGCCACCTCGTTTTTCTACTGCCCCTTAGAGGGAGGCAATCCCATAAAATCCACCATAGAAGAACTGGTGGTTCTTCAGTGGTCATCTCCCCCAGCTGACTCATGACAGCAGGGAGGAAACATGGTGACAAGTTCCACATTTTCTCTTCACCTATAACATTAGCAACTAAGGCCTGGGCCCTGGGGATTACCACCACCAAGATTATTTCACGAACATTTAGTGTTCCCTGTGAGGAAGCACCAAGGAAACTGATCTCAAGGCTACTGAACTTAGGAACCCCCAAGGAGCTGGGGAGGTCAGAGAAATGATCATGCATCTGCCTGACTCTGGCTAAAATAAGATCCCATGAGGGGGGCACTGAAGGCTTCCTGGAGGAGGAATGACAGGAACTAACTCAGAAAGGGAGAAAGACGAAGAAGGAAGACAGAGCAAAGAGACTGAGCCAGGGCAGTTTGCGGCAAGGCTGGAACCTGAAAAAGAGAGAAGTGAGGCTACATTAGGGACAGATGGCCTTCCTCGTGTGATTGTGCTGACATTTGACTTGATCTTCAAGTTTATGGAGATTTAGCTTCAAGATTTGGGTTGCAAGGTTTTCACCTCTTTCACCTCTTCACCCTCCAAACTGCATAAACTTTTTTTTTTTTGCTAGTGTGGTTTCTTAAAAGCCCTGAAATTCTGTTATTCCCTATTTTTTTAATTGTGGTAAAATATATATAATGTAAAAATTAGTTCCTTAACTATTTTTAAGTGTGCACTTCAATGGTATCATGTACCTTCATAATGTTGTATAGCCATCACCACCATCCATCTCAATGCCCTTTTTCATCTTGGGATATGAAACTCTGTACCCATTAAAACACTAACTCCCCTTCCTCCCCTAGCCCCTACCTGTTATTTTAACTATTTTAATGATCTTTACTTTTTGATAAATGGATTGTCTTGCTGTGAATGGTCACATAGCAGATAACTGGGTAGATGGTTTACCACCTTTCAGAAGCAGAGCAAAAAAGGCTCTTCAATCAAGGCAGAACAAAAATGAAGCCTCCACTGTCCTGGCTGAGAGGCTGGCCCTCAAGTTTTGTGGCCTTGACACTAGGTTTTCCAGAGCAAGATGTGAATCACTTCATGAATCAGACAGTTGGTCTTCTGTGCTAGGGTAGAATGATTTTTTTTTTAAAGATTTATTTTGGCATACAAGCCGGGGTGCAGGCCAGAGGTGTGGGAAGGTGAGAGGGTTCACCAGAGACAGAGTGGGGAGCAGAATAGGCAGATCAACTGAAATACACTGCTGAGGGGAGCAGCGGGCGAGGCAGGAAAGGTCTGCTGTGCCATGTGGGAATCTCCCCAGCCAGACACAGAACTCGCCTCCGCAGCAACCAACAGCTCCACAGCACTGCACTTAACCCGTTGCGCCACAGGGTACAATGATTTTAACTGAAAGAAGTGTAAAGCAAGAAGAAAGATGGGTTTGGAGCTCAGTGCTCACAGAAAGAACAAAAAACGAGTCCAGGTTATTGGAACTGGGAGTTTTGTTTGTTGGTTGATGATTTAGATGCAGGGCTCTGGGGAGATGAGGTAATGCATAGGAAAGACCAGAAAAAATGTGTACACTCTGCAGGATATGAAGGGGGAAAGTCCCACTGCTTTGAGAGCAGTTTTCCCTGCCTCCACCTCCCAAGGCAGAGGCTCGCTGCATGCTGCCTCCCCAACCCTTCTTAGCAGACCTCCCCAGCTGTGCAGCGAGTCATCCTGAACTGAGTGCAGGCCAGGGCATTCTCTGTTTCTCATGGCATTTTTGTTTTGTGTGTCAAGCACTTACTAAGCTAACACTCCTACCAGGACTTCCTGGATATTTCAGAAATTATTCAGATTATTTGGACCTGCCTAGAGTACATTCTCAGATATCTGCCTTCTATGGTAAATCCTCAGAAGGTACTGGACCCAGAATGAGCCAGATGTTCTGGGGGGAAGGGAGATAGAGAAGACGATCACTTTTTAATGTCAGGAAACTAGAAATAAATGAGCATACAGATTATTTCTAAGATTTCTTCCAGTTCCCATTCTTTTATGCTCTGAATTGCTGAGTGTTCACTCACAGATTTGAAAGTCTCCCAGCAGCCCAAATCAAGCAGCCCAAAGCAAGTCTTGTAAATGTCCTGTATTTGGGATATAAACTGTCCATCAAATGGCCTTGCATCTGCCCAACTCTGGCAGAAACAATATCCAATGAAGGGAGCTTCTATTTGAAATTTTTTAAATAGTCTAAGACTTTTCCCAAAAAAATTGCTCCAGCAAACCAAGGCTGTTTATATAGAAAATCCAGGCCCCTTATTCATTAAAGAGTTTCCTACGTTTTCATCTTAACTGGAGACTGTAGTTTCAGGTGGTTTTATGATGACAGGGTATCAGCCTTACATCTAGTCAGATGAGGCTATGATCCTGGGAGAATGTCAAGTAGATAAGGCCACCCAATACCCCTCTCCCACCTCACCCTTGCATCCTGCCCCACCTAAAATCCTACCTTTAGTGTCAGCCACGGTGTAAGGTTTTGATTCCAAGATGGGGGGGTGGGGGCGACCACCAACAATAGGAAAAGGGCACACATAAAAGAGTTGGAGGTGCCACAGAAAGACCCTGCCAGCCCCATATTCTTTCCCATGGTCAGCCCTAGTAGTGTAATAAGGTAAACACATTCAAGTCTGAAGGATCTTAGGGCTATGATGGCCCCATGCTTTACACAAAGGGAAACTGAGGTCCCGAGTGGAAAGGCACATTGCCCAAGGACACTCAGCTGGTCAGGCTGCAGTAGGTCTGAAACTGGGGTTGCCTGATGCCCACACATAAGGCTGTCTTTCAGAGATAATAGAACACAATTCGCAGCAATATTTCGGGGGCCAAATCACTTTGAAATATGAAAACTGATATGGCTGGAAAAATAGAGAAAAATTTCAAAATGACTTTCTGACTCTGGGTAAACAGTAACCACATTTTTTTTGCCTGTTGGAGGCCTGGTTTTTAATCACTCCACAAGCAGTTTTCATTTCTGTAGTAAAATTGCTTGTGGTTCTATTTAATTTGTTTCTGCAGGAGCCAGCTTTGGTGAAGATCTCCGAGGAGCTGGCGGGCATTTTAGCACAGCACGCACAGCCAGTCAATGAGAAACGGTTCCCGACGTGGAGAAAATTCCTCCAAACATTTCTCAGTCAAGGTAAATAAGACTGTAAACTTTCTATTGAGGATTAGGCTACACAACCTAGAATTCTAGTTCTAGGTCAACCTGGGGCCAATTTAAATATCTTGCATCTCTTGTGTTGCTTATGAAAAGTGCTCCTACAAGCAGACTTTATTCACTTTTAAACTTTGCCTAAATATTTATCTTGCACTCAGTCTCTTAAGTAAATAGGAAGGGAGCATACCAAGCATGACATGCATAGCTCAAGATTATGCCCAAACACCCACCCCCTTTTTTTTGTACCAAAACCTCTCCTGAAGGGTGGCGTTTGGAATGAGATGACCTGGGTCTGGATATCATCCATGACTTTAAGCAAGGTTCTTAAACCCTCAGAGGATCAGTTTCTCCACTTACCTACTTCACAGGGCTGTTGGGAGGATTCATTGAAATATAGGTACATACGCTTCTATCAAAGAGCTTGAGTCAAATGGGTCTTAAATACATGTTAAGTTTCTGCTACCATTTTCTAGGAGAACAGAAATGACCTCATTTCTAATTCTAAAGGTAGAGATTCTTAAAAAGGCTCCTCTACAGTCTGGGAACAAAGCCAGGCTCCATTCTTTTCATCATTATCTTCCTAACTCATCCTCATTTTCTAAGGAGGTTAGGAGGTCTGTGGATGAGAGGATAAACTGAAAATGATATTTATCTCCAGTTGTAGAGGTCCCTGTGAGGGGACTATACCCACACATGCCCTGCAATCTCTAGAAGGGTACAGTGTAGGGCAGATCTCCTTATATGCTTATGCACACAATGACATGAGGTTAGTGTAACAGGCCACAGTAGATATCTTTCCACTCTATCCCACGCCCTCATCATATTAATATTTTATTAACATTAACATATAGTAACATCATGCTGTTGGATGACAGCAACAGAAGAAGCAACAGCACAAAGATGATAACAGCACAGTGAGTGTGACATAAACACAGATAGTGCTAATTATGTACCAGGCACTATTCTAAGTATATGGATATTAATTTATTTGCTCTTCCTAACAATTCCATGAGGTGAGTGCCATTATCAACCTGTTTTATACAGGGGGAAACTGGGGTACAAAAGATTAAGTGACTTGATCCAAAAAATTACTCCATGAATGCATAATGGAGTCATTAAAAGGCTCATGTACTTAGCTCAGTGTATGAGAGAGTGTCAGAAAGGATGGAGCTGTTGATTATTGAGATACACTGGGTGGGTAGGGTATGTGGGGAGGGTGGAGAAAACACTCTGTTAATGGGTTGTTTAATCAAGGGATTGGATGGCCAGCCATCTAACAAGAATGCTGAAAAGAGATTCTTCACAGGGAGAAGGGGGTGGGAAGTTATGCTGCATGATCTCCAGTGTCCACTCAAATCTAAATTTCTGTGCTTCTACAAAATTCCACATGCACCCACTAATGGAAAAATAAAACTAAGTACCAATGCCATGTTTAAATGGAAGAAACTAAGGCACCTACATTGAATAAATAATCAGCAAGGGATTTTTAAAGTTAGGAGGGCAAGACCATGAAGATCTCCAGGCTCATCCTGGAGATTAGATGGTAGGAAGTTTCCAGATCTTCTAAGGTCAGCTTGAAGATCTAAGATCTTAGAAGATCTAACCACAGCTTAGGTTTTGCTGTGACCTCCTCGTCATCTCTTTTCTTTCTTTCAACCATAGTGTAAAATGAGTTCTTATTTGGGAAGCCAGTGAAGCTTTATTTCTTAATGAATTTCATAATTCATGGAATTTATTCAATTTCATCATGAATGGAAGAAACAGGCTTAAAGCAAGAAGTGACAAGGGCAAAATCACACAACACTTACGTAGTGAATAGGAACACAATTACCTTCCACAATTTTAGCACATCAACAGTTGGGTTTTAGTAAGTCACGTGCTTTCTAATGTCTGCCTGGCTCCGAGCCTAGTGCGTACAGGACAATCTGCAGATATGCTCCCTGCCTGAGCTGGTTTGGGACTCTCACCACCCTCTCCCACCATTGCCTCTTTCATTTCATTGCTCTTCTCTCAAGTAGCCACAAAATGTGCTACAAAATGTGATTCCTACATTGTCAATAGGGTTGTCTCAAAGGCAATACATTTTTTTTCCAAAAAAAAAGGAATTAATTGCTTTGAAAGGAAAAAAATAACAGTGAAAAGATTATGGTTATGATTCTGAGAAAATGGTACAAATAAGCAGCTTTGAAGTAAAAATAATCTTGTGAGTATAAAAGATAATGTGTTTCCTCTGAAGCACTATCTTTAAAAAGTAGGTGACAGTTAAAACCACGAAGTCAACTGAATCAGAGACTCAGTAGGTTTTTTTTTTTTTTTGCTTTTGATGGATTTTGCTTTTGTTTTGTTGCATTTACCTTGCTAAATACCAAACAACTGGTATTTAGATATCACACATGCCAGTAGGCCTCATTTGAAGAAAAGCACATCTCAAACCAACCAAATAGATAAATCAGTTTTCCTTCTAAAACTCAGTTTTCTTTGGGGCCTGCTCCAACCAAATATAGAGACATTTAAAGAATGTGCCTTTTGTATAAAGAAACAGATGGCTGCATTTGAGAATTGCTAAAATCCCAGGATTTCACTATATATGCCATTCAAAGTCATGGGCAGAGGTCACCTTCCAGTAAATGTGTGAAACACAGGCCAAGTTTATCTAAATACTATCAGGTTCCAGAGGTCATCTTATCTACGGAACACTTAATTGTTTTTACTTTTAAATTACATCATCAAATTTTTTACAAATAATATTTTGAATGTTTTTCTATAAAAGGAATACAGACAGTTAGACTTGTAAGTCAGGCCCACGAACAGAAACCAGGCCATGTAACTTTTGTGGATACCACTGAGCTGTCCACAAAACTAGTCAGAACTAATATTATCCCTGTCACTGAGCATGCCTCTGAGGTTTTTGTCATTCAGGATAAAAGGAAAATATGCAATTGCAAAGCTCTCATTACAAGAAGGAAGCAACTTGGACCTCAAGAACAGCAGCATCTCCTAACTCTGAATTTTTTTAATGTTTTACTGTTGACTTTGCATAGGAATTCTTTGGCTGACACAATAGTACTCTCTCATTCTGATAAAAACCCTAATGTGTCAAAACTTCAAAAAGCAATTTGAGAAGAAGTTGAACAGAAAGAACGGGGTCATCAAGGTACAAACTCTGAACAATGGGCAGTTAATTTTCCCTGAGGGATCTGCCTTTAGTCCTTAGTTCATTGTGTAATGAATGTGCATTGCTTTGATGGTCTTCACAATGTCTGCCTAGTTACCATCTGAATCAAAACGACTACTTCTTAAGCCCCACTATTTGCCAAGTATAGGGCTACGTACTATACATGCCCTATCTCTAGTACTCACACAAATCTTATGAGGTAGGTTTTTCAGGCCCATTTTACAGATGAGCAAAATAAAGTTCAGAGAACTGAAGCTATTTGCCCAAAGTCTTACAAGATATGGCCAATGCAGAATCTGAGCCTGAGTCCATCTTCCAAAGCTAAGGCTCTTTCCTCTTGCTCTCACTGGGTGCAGCCCATGGGATCGCATCTTTTCACCTTTCTGTGCTTCTCCCTCCAGGAGGTGTGATTGAAGCATATCCACCAGCACAAAGTATCACCAGCTTGACAGTGGACATGCTGATAGAACCCAATGGAGAAATCAGGGTGCTGTCCACAGGGGACAAGTTTCATGCCAAAGATGTCTTCATCTCCTCTGGTACCACCATGCCTCAGACATCAGTGGATCCCAAAGTTCTCAGTTCTTTATGCCTCCGAATTGGAAAAGCTTGTAAAATGAGAAATGTCATTGGTTACTTTTCTATAGACCTGGTGACTTTTATTGATCCAGTCACCTTGGAACAACAGGTAAGTTGACTTCATGCCTTGTAAACTACTGAAATATGTAGACCCATATTGTCCATGCCCATGCAACAGGAATAGGGGAATTCTAAGACTCAGTACTCCTCTAACAAGCTGACTCTGTAAATTCAGTATTCACACCTTCCATGCCACATGAGACCAGACTTCACGTCTTGAAATACAGGACTAGGGTCTTCTTATTTGGGTGCAGCTGGAGTTTAAGTGACTGCACCTCATCTCACATCACTCTGTTGAATGGGGCTCGATTCTGCCCACCAGTGTTCTGCCAGGTCTTATGGTGAGAATATTTTATGCCATCCAGGGATCAAATCTGTCTAGAAACTGTTCTTAAATAGAAATAACTAAAAAGGAGTTTAGAGTCCTTGTTTCTGTTCCATTTTTTATCAGTATTTACCAGCAATTCAGGTCATCAGTTTTTTCTTCTAAAAGATGTACTGGGAAGTATTTCATGAATATTAAAAGATCTAAATAATAACATAGTGAACATCACATGCCTGAACCTAGCTTAAGAAATCCAGCAGTGCCTATCCAGCCTCCAGTCCTACGGACTCCTTGCAAGGGCTCCTAGTAATACAGGGAAAAATGAGGCCTTTCAAAATTGCCAAAGGCAGTGCCAATTGCTTACTGGTTGCTATATTGGTTCTGTACCCGTGTGCACATTTGCAAGACTACTCAGGTTTAGGGAACAACTATTGGCATTTATTCAACAAACAGGGAAAAAGCAAAGAATTGCTGAAGTCAACACATGGCCACTTACCTTACTAAAAGCAATGTCCAGTCCTTTAAGTCCCAGAAAAATAACAAAGGTGGTGTCTTCCCGCCACTGCTGATGTGGAGCTCCTCTTCCAAACAATAGGCCATGATTCCAAAATGGCGTCTTCCTTCTTCTGCAGAGGCGCAACAGCCAGAGAGTAGGCCAAGTTCCAACTCACCAGGATGACACAGAACACAACTGGAGATGCTCCCGGAACTGCCATGGTGCCCCAACACAGCACCAGGCCAACAGCACTGCAAACAGCAACTACAGTGGCCAGACAGCCCTTCAGACTGCACTCATGCATTTTAGAAAGGCGTCCGCTTCGGGCCTCTGCCTTCTTCCTTCGGCTGCAGTAAAGACAAAACTGGAAGCAGTTTCCGGCGCTCGGCTACTTGCAAAGCCTCCAAAGTCGCTGGTCCCAAAGTCACTAAAGATTCCAAAAATGCTCAATCCAAAACTCTATATCCCGGCAGCTCAAAAACTTCTGGTGTCTGATTTCCAAACTCTCAATCTTGGCGGCTACATTTTCTGCCACTGATTCCTCTATTCCTACATCATGATGACTCTCTCCCCTTCTCCTCTTCCCTTTTATTTCTCATCAGACTTTCCACACCAAACTGCAAACTTAGCATTTTCCCTGGGGCTATTCATTCTCATCAGCAAACCCCCTCCAGGGGGCACGACCTCCACCGGACTTTGGACTCAGCCCAGTTACACTAGGATTACCCTTCCTCCTCCCAGAGGTAGCTCTTGTCATACATTTGGGGCTTTTATTCCTTTCCACATCTTTATGCTTTTACTGCACATGGATGTGCCCATAAATAAGTATAGTTCTATTTTGCATGTTGTTCAACATTTTATAGATTGTAACATCCTATATATTATTATTCAAACACAGTTGTTATTTATTCAATGCTTCATCTCTGGGCACATGTAGGCACATAGGTGGCTTTGATGTATAATATGCTAATGATTTTTAACCTTTCTTTGTTTTGCTTCTTCTTCCCAAAAGTGCAGTGTTTAAACTCGCTATTTGCTTCACAGGATTCATTTTTAAAATGTTCAGTTCCTCCTCTTTAGTGTTGGGTCACCACAACTCTGTCTAAAGGATGAAATGGCCTCCTGCCTTCCCTCTCCTGATATTCTCTGGCCATCCAGTGCTGAAAAAATACTTTAGTTGTTTGATATTCATTATTCTCAGTTTTATGATTCTCCATTTCCGTCAGATGATGGTTTCAGAGTGAGAGTTTATGTTTTGGGCAGTTTTCAGCTTGCTCAATAATCATTTTCCATTTGTCTTCCTAGGCCCTCCACCAGTTTTACAATCCTTTTTCAGGCCCACATGTTGAGAGAGAAAAAGACAACTGAAGGGTATTCAGAAATCTGCCTGAGGTGGAGAGAGAACAAAAACAATGCCCTCTGGTGAAAAAACTAGGTAGCAGGGAAGTAGGGGGAGCAAAAGCTGGGGACGCTGTCCTCCCCAAATGTTTTGTCATGAGAAAGGAGGATTAAATCTGTTGTCCCTAGGATAGTAGGGAGGATGGAACTATGGGGACAGTGTTTTTGCTTTATAGTTTTTATTTCTTTGAGTTTGGGCATACCAAGAACTGCTCACAGCAGTGAAAGGGATCTTCTCCAAACAGAGCCGGTCTGATCCCTGGCCTTACCCCCTTTCCAGCTTCTGAGCAAAAGGTCCCACCCTTTACTTTGCTGGTTCCATGTGCCATACCAACCTTTTCTCATCCAAACTCACTCCTTTTTTCTATCATTTCCACCCTTCTTGGTCTCTTCAAATCCCCCTTACTCATCCTACTATCTCCTGCCACAAGACCTTAACACATGCTGCCCCTCCCCATAGTCTGTAACCTCCCCAAGGAGATGCACTATGTCTCTTTTTTAAAGAAGACTTATTTATTTATGTATACAAGAGCTGGGGTGCAGGCCAGACGTGTGGGGGGTGAGAGGATTCACTGGAAACAGAACGGGAGCAGAACAGGCAGATTGAAATACACTGCTGAGGGAAGCAGCGGGCTAGTCAGGAAAGGTCTGCAGCTCCATGTGGGAAGCTCCCTGGCCTGGAATTGAACTCCTGCTATAGTGACTGTGATAGCCTCATAGTGCTGAGACTTAACGCCCTGCACCACCAGGGAGGCCCCACACTATGTCTCTTTTTGCTCTCTACTCAATTCTCAGCACTATCTCTGCCCTGGCATAAAAGTGTTCATTAAATATTTGATGCAAGAAGTAGTGAAAGAGTAATAGAATAATAGATGTATTCTAATAGATGCTGGATGGTGGTGCCAAAACTTTGAGAGAAGTTCAGACATTGGATGGATGAGATAAATATTAACCCAGAATTCTCTGATTTGATGAAACTATGACTTCTTGTCCCTTTCTATTAATACTTGAGTATATGGCCATTTGTGTCACAATGTTTAATTAAAATGTGACAGGTTCTTGGTGAGCATACTAAGGATATTTCTATATTTTAGGAGAGAACTTGTTAGCTCTCTGTATTATAATAATGTGCAAAAATCACTGGCATATTTTCCAGCCACTTTGCAAGTAATACCATTTCAGAAATCACCTTTTCTTTTCTAATTGTCATACCTTGGTGGTGCCAGTGAAGAAAGTGGCAATTTATCAAGCTCTTATGCTTGCCATTCTAACAGGTAAACGAATGCTATCTTGTTTTCTTCAGTATTTCTTGGATTACTAGTGAAAATTAACATCTTTTCATGTTTGTTGGTCATTTATATGTCTTGTCTTAATTGCCTTATTCTATCTACCCCCCCCCCCGTCAAATTGGACTAGTACAAATGCTGATTTGTAGGAGTTCCTCATTTATAAGGGACTCTTACCCTTTGAATCAGATACATTTTGCAAATTTCTTCTCCCAGATTATCATTTGTGGTAGTTTTCCTTTTTTTTTTTTTTAGCTGTTGTTTTCACTATAAAAATTGCTATGTTTTCCTTTGTAATTGATTAGTAATATTTTGTGGAAATGTGTTCCAAAAGTATACCAATGTCTTATCCCTCATCAAATTTCTAACCACAAAACCACTCATCAATTTTCCCAAATCAACTACCACTGTCATAGTCATCATTTTCTATTCCATTGCTCCTTCTACATGTATTAACTGGCAGTCTATGGCAAGAAAGACTTTTTTTCTTCTCCACTGTTTATTGCATGTATTCATGTGTGTATGCCACTTTGGACTCATAAATTTATATTCATTTCAATAAATTACCGTTTGATAATTTCATTATTTTGATGCTAAAATTGTCCCTATTTGGCTAGCATGGAGACCCTTTAGAGTAGCTCTTGTATATTTTTGATGTGCTTTCTACCACCACAAGATGTTCTGAGTTCATCTTATACTTCTCTTGCCCCACACCAAAGATCAACCCAGAAGTCTTGGGTCCTTCTACTGAAGGATGGTATTAAGAATTGGGGTGTCATTGCTGCATTGTTGCTGGAGTGTCATTGCTTCTGGTCTCTCTCAGTGGACAAAGCTAGGAAATATGAGTATTATATGTGAAGAGTAACCACATAAACTTATACAGGCAAGTGTCTATAACTATTCTTATATCTATCAGAGAGAGAAAGGAGTGTGTGTGTGTGTGTGTGTGTGTGTGTGTGTGTGTGTGTGTGTGTGTGTTTAAAGTGAACATAACGTCAGAACTGGATCACTTGGTGCTTTTTCTTCTTATCTCCTCACAGTTCAAAGAGATTGCATCTCTTTACAGCCCGTATTGCCTTAGCTTGGCAGTTGGGCTCTACACATTCAAATGTCACAATCTTCTTTGTAGTTTTATCCTTTTTTCCAGAAAATCTGCTTAACCTGCCCACCTTAGCCTCTCTGCTTCCTGTCCTAACACTGCTTTCCTTGCCCTTCATGCTGTGTAACTTTGTGGGGTTGATGCTTGACACCCTTCTTACAGGAGGTCGGTGGATCTTAGGAACATTTACCATGTTTGGAAAAGCACTACTAGCATGGAAAGAAGCTATGAATGTATTTTGAAATTATGAGTTCCTGCCAATATCTCAGTTCTAACCGAACACCTCAAAATTCTCTCCAGATTTCCCCTTTTCCACACTTAAAAGTAAATACCTTCTCCAACAGTGAAAAGCTTAGTCTCTTTATCTTCAGTGTATTACCTATTTGCTTAACCAATTTATTTATTTGTTCAATGTAACAAATCTCCTAACCTGCTGTCTTCTTTACCTGCCATACCTGTGCCTCCTCTATTTGGATACAGAAGTGTGTCATTTGTGTTTTAAGTATATTTGTAATGCTCTTCATCATACTGAACTTTCAAATAGTCAAATGTAGCTCTTTTCCTAAATTACTTTGTTAACTTGAGCTTATTCCTTTCTTGTCTTTAGTTTTCTCAATTACAAAATGAACAGATTAACTTACTGACTTCCTCCCTCCCCCCACCTTTTTCTTTTTATTGAAGTAACATTAGTTTACAACACTGTATAGGTTTCAGGTGTACAGCCTCTCACCCCAGTGACTGCATATTTCACACCTCACCTGCCACCAAATGTCCAGTCACCATCTACCACCAACCAATCTGCCTCCTTCTACCTGTTCCATTACCCCATCTGGTAACAACCATTATGCTGTCAGAGACTTTTTAAAAAAAAAAAATTCACAAATGAGTGAAAGCATACAGTATTTATATTCCTTCTTCTATTTCGCTTAGCATAATCGCCTCAAGGTTTATATATATTGTTGCAAATGGCAAGATTTCAGCTTTTTATGTCTGAGTAGTATTCCTTTGTATATATACACACCTCATCTTCTTAATCCATTCATCCATTGTTAGGCATTTTCGTAGCTTGGCTATTGTCCGTCATGAGAAGCTCATTTCACAGTCATTATCCAGTTTTACTTGATACGCATGCACACCTTTGTTTTTGTGCCCTTACTGTTCTTAGACATAAATACTACCTCTGTGAGATTTTTAAATCCTCTAGAAAATGCACTGAACTTTTACCCCTTTAGGATGTCTGACATAATGATAATCACATGGCAGCCAATTAATTGATGGACTTTTGGAGCTTCTGGGTGATCCAGATATGTTGCACTTATTCACTTCTGGGAAATTTCGAAAGAAAGAACATGTTTATTGAATATCTATTATGTATATCATTATGCCAGCGAGGTTCCAAAGATGCAAAAGGTGCCTGACCTTAGGGAGACAGTTGGAGAGACAGACTTGAAAAATGAATTATAAGAAAAAGCTTAAGTAGCAACTACACAAAACAATAAAAGAGACATCAAAAAGGTAACATCAGTTTAACTGCCAAATGATTTGCTATGTGAATTCAAATGAGAGAGAGATCCCTTCTGTTTGGAGCAATCAAGAAAGATTTTTACGGAGTAGGTGGGATTTGAACTGAAAGATAATTAGGATTTTAAGGGAGGTAAGAAAGAGTACATTCCAAGTGGGAAAGATGCTGTGAAGGGATGGTGGTTGGAAAGCACAAAATATATATGAATAAAAACAGTAACCTAAGTCTTACAAACATCATATCTGACTTGCCACATATAAATATGCAATTATATGTCATTCTCCCATTCCTTCTCTTTCTATAAAAGTCACCAAATGGCAAAGATGCCGTCTGTTGACATTCCCAAATTAAAAAATGTCTTTGTTATTAGATATTACAGTCATGAACTTTTAAAATAACTATGTCTGTTATGAGCATAGATAGATGATTTTTTTAAGGGAGATCCAATCTTGAAGGAAAGAGTTTAGATGAAAAATGGTTGCAGACAACTAGCAATGGGCCCCTCTAGATACATAAGGAAATAAGACTTGTTACAATGTACAAATTGTGAGAAAGACAAAAATGGAGATCCTGATGTATATCAGAAAATATATCAGAAACAGTTCTAAAACCTGTTTCTAAAAGTTTCTAAATAAAAATATATCTGCCTATAACAGAAGGAAAGGGATAGATGAGAATATTTTCATCATGCTGGGTAACGGGTTCTGGCCCCAGTCTTTCCTAACCAGTTGTGATACTTTAGACAATTTACTAGACCTCTCTGAGTCTTGTTTTTCCATTGACAAATGGCAGATTTCTGTCCTTTCTCACAGGATGTTCTGAGAGGCTAAGCAGGAATAAGGTACTGTTCTTATTAAATCAAATGGCATAATCACATGTAAAACTATCACCCGCGCCCTCAGCAGGTTCTCAAACTGTGAGTGGAATCTGAATTGAATTAGCATTATTTTTAAAAGTCAGTGAACATTATCATCATCTCAAAGTGAGAAATAAGCATCAAAAATGAATATATTTATTTTAGAGCTGGAAAAGAACAAGATCTACAAAAATATCATTAATTCCTTCTTATTCATTGCTATATTCCCAGCACCGAGCACCATGTCTAGCATAGAATGGATCCACAATAAATATTTATTAAATGAATGCATGAATACTTGTTCTGAGTCCCCCTCTAGTACTCTCATTTGCAAGATCTCCCTATCTCTGTTTTCAAGATATACAAGGGAATACACCAAAGGAGCTCAATGAGATTTGCTTTTTCTCTTTAGGGAAGGTATTTTATTTATATATAAGAGGTTAGCAGTGTATATCTAAATTAAACTTTAATAGGTCTTTGGTATAAACAGAAGTGCCTATTATTCAGTGTTTTTAAATGCTGCAATAGGCACATTGTTAATCACAAGTTAATACCCAGTGAAGGGAAAATAGATCCCAAAGGGTTTTGGAGCATTAAAGTAAAAGACCTGCCCCTTTAAAAGGTCTACATCTTTGTGTCAATGAACGAGACCTGCAATATACAAGTAATAATAATGTTGATAGTGATGATGATGACTTCTATGAAAAGCACAAATGCAATGATGACAATAAATTTTACAGTGAAAATTACAATTCTGTTTCTTAACACTGATAAGGGCAGGTAAGCTAGTGGGCAATTTAATGTTAGCCTAGGTGACAGTCCTTAAATGTTCAGTTAACCCCCTTACATTATAACCCCTTGACCTTCAGAAAGATTAAGCCCAAACTTAGTAAGCTCTTGGGTAGAACTCAGTTGGTCTACATAAAATAGACCCAGTTCTGTTAACATCCAGTCATCCCACACAGGACTTCTTCAGATGCCCACTCCCATCACGGAGCTAACTGCTTCCTCTTGAATAAAACCCAGGCACTTCTCTCTGGACTTTGGGCATCTTTATCTTTCATCACCAGCACCATTGCCAAGGTAGGGCAAATCTGGGCGCTCACACAGCAACCTGCATTTTACAGGAGATGCCACATTCCTTCAAGACTAAGGAGGGGTGTGGACAGGAGGGAAGGAAAAGGCTCTCGGCTAATGCAAAGAAAGACCAGAAGATTTCCCACATACACTGGGTTAACGGCTTATTCGCCACTATCACAGAATCAAGACATTTTGTGCAACAAATTTTCCCTAGCAAAGTTGTCAACATTCATTGTAACAATAATTTTACCTGTGCCATTATGTTGGGGTGACAAAATAGCAGGTAATTGCTCTGGGTCTTACCTACTTCTTAAAACAGCCCTGAACCAGCCCCATCCCACGATATGGCACCAATTGCTATTGACATTGATCATGCCCAAGTCCCCTTCAGGACAAGTAAGTCGGCCTGCCTAGTGACGCCCATACCCCACAATGCATTCACAGCCTGCCTCCCACATGTCGCCTTCATTCCTACAGCTTTCCTTCCCTTTCTTTTCTGTCAGTATACAACTTTCCTACTTCCAAGATATTTCAAAACCCCACTTTTTGTGGAAACCCACCTAAATTAATACCCCACCTCATTTTAGTCTCTCAGAGCTGAATTATAGTACTGATGGCCACAGTAATTATTAATGAGAATATTATTTATTGAATTTTTGTCATGTACCGGGCACTATGATATACATTTTACATGGGGTATTCCTAATCCTCACACCCTGAAAAGAGGGTATCATCATCCCTTATTTACAAATGAAGAAACTGAGGCAAGAATGTCATATTCAAGGTCACATAGCTATGAAGTGGCAACTCCGTGCTCTTTCTTTACAGCAGATACTATGTTACAGCACTGAATTTATGGTGACGTCCTTTTGTCTCTCCCCGCTCCTCAACCACCATCACCAAAGAAAATGTATGCTTCTTTTGTATATCCTCAATATGCTTGTTGAATTGAGCTGAACAGCTTAAAGCCAGAAAACACATCTCCTATTTTTTTTAATATATTCTAGCCTTGTGCTCAGCACATAAGGTAATCATTAAATGTTAATGACTAAGCGAAATGGAATAAAATCAGTGTTGTGGTAGCCATTTTTAAGCTTTAAAAGTTTAAATGAGCAAGCCCATGCACAGCACCACAGCTGGGAGTACCATATTGCCATTAAGCCAGAAGGTGGATTCACGGGATGGGAACATTGAAAACAGACACCACAAGAATGCTTGACTCAGTTTTCCAAACCACTTTCTACAAGTAGCTATTCCTTCCTCCTCTCCCCCGCCTGCATCTACCCCCAAGATAACTTCACAATGATTAACCTGCTCTGTGAGAAATCCTGGGGGAAACCTGGTTATCAGAGGAGCTTAGAATAACCACCAAGCATTGGGCCAAGGTGGGAGGTGATATGGACAATAGGGACAGTCATTCATTCCTGTCTAGCAGTTACAAGTGTCAGAGAACTGCCATCTAGATTCTATCAGGGACTTTATCTTTTGGGATAAATGCCTTTGTTCTTATCATTAGATTGATGAAATATAATCGCACATACCACCACATATGGCTATCAAAATATGTATTTGATGAGGAATAGTGTCTTATGCTAATTTCTGCTTCCTTTTGCTTTCTTTGCTCATAGCACCAATTTTCCTACTTTTTGCCAAAACCTTACTATGTAGCTTTTTAACTTAATTAAATATATAGGCAATTACTGACACCATCTGTCTTCATAGAAAAAGAACAAGAAGTGACACAAAAGGCTGGGATTCTAAAGGAAATATTTAGCAAGCAAAATCTTTAGCTCCACTGCATTTATATTTATTTTTAGAAGCCCTTATGTTATTTTAAATCATTTGTGTATTTTAGAAAGAATAGATATGAGCTATACTTACAATATTGTGACTTTGGTATGATTTTTTAAAAAGAAAATATCAAGTAATCCATTGCTTTTTCAGTAAAACAAAAACTTAAACATGCCGTTGAACATCTGTTACTAGTACAGTCTAACACAGCACTTAAAATCCTTTAAAATCCCTGAAAACCTTTATAAAGTTACATGAATCTTTTGCATAAATAGAACTGTTTTAACAATATGTATATTCCGTTAAACATACAGTTTGCTTTCTTAAACATAAGATTCATTGTGCTGCCTATTGTTCCAAGTCCTTTTAAATAAATACATGAAATGGTTCCGCTTCTGGAGGGAGTCAGTTTCCCATTAGCACACCAGAAAAACCTACTTATTTATGACTGTTTTTTAACCTTTTCAATTTCCCCACACATGTATTAATATGTAAATGCAACCAAACCAACCCACTGAAACTTGATCAATGGCTAAGTAAGTCCAGGAACCAATACAATATACAAGTCCAAGTAAAAGGGAACACACCTCCCTATGAGGGAACCCAGGCAGGAAATCCAGAGGAATTACAGACACATTACAGGAGGCTCCAAGGGGGACACAGAATTGCTCTGACATTGGCAGCTACCATCCAGGAGGATACCTAGAGCCTCCTCAGCTCTTCCCTGAACAGGAAGAAGCAGGCATGAACCCCACATCTCTGTTCTTAGGGGGCAACTGCCTTGCCCTCTGTAAACACAAGTGTGTAGGACACGAGACCATTTCTAAAGAGGCTCAATATAAACAAGACTTTTCAAAGAAATAACTGTGAAATTTCCATTCATATTAAAGATTTAGGGCATACCAAAGAATATGCTATCTCAGATTGGGGGAGGGAGGAACATCATTGTATGTATTTTGTATTTTTATTCACTTGTTGGTGAAGGAAATATAAAGAAACTTCACAAGTCTTTTCTACAAATTGCTATGAAGAATTTGCATAAAATGCGTATCAAACACAAGTAGTGCTGCTATGACTTAAGAGCCCTCCAGTATATTCTCCTCAGAGTAAGCTATATATTAAGAAACAGTGCAGTGAATTTTAGAAGAGAAAGGGGAGTAGGAGGAGGGGAAGGAAAAAGAAAATACCTTCTGTAATGCTGTTTCTTTCATTTACTGGAAATTGAACCTAGGGACAAATGGTATCAGAGAGGTTCAGTCAATAAAAACTGTCTAAGGGGTGAACCTCAGGAGAAGGGAGGCCTAACATAGCAGCAGAGCCCGACAGGTTTGCCAGAACTGAGGAACACTTATTCAGGTGAAACTGGGGTGATTTTCAGTTAGCAGTTACTCAATTGGAATTTTTCCAAGGGCCCTTAAAGTTCCACCCATACATTTCTGGAAAGTTCCATAGGACTTTTATTGATCACAGGTAGGAACCTTGGCATTTTGCCTACAGTGAAGGATAATATTTCTTTGTTTTTAGACAACTATTTTATTATAGGCTCTCAAAGTGCTTTACAGACAAATAATGGGGGAAGATGAGGCAGAAAGGTATTCAGTGACTTGCTCAAAGTCCCACAGTAAATCATACACTTCAGAACAGCATCTCAGTGTCTCTCACATTCACCGAAGCATTTGCTTCCGGGCCAGGTGGAGAGTCATCCCTGAGCTCAAACACAGCAGAAAACACCTACGCTTCAGCGTTAGGCAAACCTGAAGGCAAATCTTCATTCTAGCCCATAATTTAGCTGTGGAACTTGGCACATTACTGGGTTATTTGAATCTCCATTTCCATTTCTATAACATGAGGATGTGAATCTCTGCCTCACAAGGTTGCTAGGAGGATGACATGAAAAAATACCAGAGTACCTTGTACATGATAGACCCTTGATTTACATTAATTTCTCCCTTTATGTGTTCAAATAGGCATCTTCTTGATATTGCTAACCATCTCAAAAGACTATTGGTTTGTTAGGGTGCTGAATCAAACACCAAAGTCCATAGACAACAAAGGCAAATATGGATCCATTTCTCAGATAACCAGAAACAAAGCTTCCTTTATGAAAACATGTACTATCTGGGACTCAGCTCTTACCATCACCAAATCAGTCCATAGTTGTGGAGTGTTAGGTTAACTTGATGCAGATGAGGAAGTGTCCCTATAGAAGGCATAAGGCTTATGGGGTGCCCTAATCCACAAAAGGCAAACTGAGGGGCTGGGGAAAGGGGATAATGAGTAACAAAAGGGAAGTGGAAGTGTCTAGGATAAGCTTTACTGTGTCACATGCCTACTTGCTTGACCAGTCCTTCCTCTCTTCTGGATTTGACCATGTCAGCCCCACTCAGCCCAGTTGCTGATATAACATGAAGATCTATGGTGGGGAGTAGGAAGAATTGTACTGGCTTTTAGAAAAGTGACACTGTGTCCTCACAACTAATTGCATCTTTTTGACAGATGCTAATTTATTATCCCTCATCCAGCCCTAGACTGCTTAGTGAGTTGCAGGTATTAACTCTTTCTGGGCATTCATTTGGTTGAGTGTATGCAGCAGGTATATTTTAATGGAAAAGCTTATTAAAGTACAGACTTGAAAGCACCTAGAATAAACTGAGAGGACAGTTTGGGAGGGGGGTTATCACAGGCTCCCTCATTCAGTAGTTACTTATACTCTCCACTAGATTCAAACAAGTGGCCATATAAAATATGTCAAGTCCTTCCTTTTATGGGTCTCCTGGAGACTCTGTGTGTGCGTATATTTTTATTGAGATACCACAGGACATAAAATTCACCCTTTCAACAGTACGCTTTAGTGGTTTTTAGTATATTCATAGTTATACAGTCATCACCATTATCTATTTTTAGACTATTTCCCTCACCCCAAAAAGAAACCCTGTACCACTAGAAATCACTCCCCATACCCTCTTCCATCCAGCCACTGGAAAGCAATTTTTGCCTCTATGTTTTCTCAATTCTGGACATTTCATATAAATGGAATCATAATAGATGGTCTTTCGTGACAGGCTTTTTCCATTTAAAATAATGTCTTCCATTCAAGGGATCCAAATAGGAAAGGAAGAAATTAAACTGTCTCTATTTGCAGATGATATGATAATATATATACAAAACCCTAAAAACTCCATAGAAAAACTACACAAAATAATAGACCAGTTCAGTAAAGTAGCAGGATACAAAATCAACGCACAAAAGTCAGTAGCATTCCTCTACGCAAACACCCAATCTGAAGAAGAAGAAATTAAGAAATCCATCCCCTTCAAAATCGAACCAAAAAAATAAAATATCTGGGAATAAATCTAACAAAAGACATAAAGGACTTATACAAAGAAAACTACAAAACTCTGTTGAAAGAAACAGAAGAAGCCACAAGAAGATGGAAAGGCATCCCTTGTTCACGGATTGGAAGGATTAACATTATCAAAATGGCAATCCTACCAAAAGCAATTTACAGATTCAATGCTATTCCAATAAAAATCTCAATGACATTCTTCAAAGAAATAGATCGACTACTGATGAAATTCATATGGAACCACAAAAAAACCTCACATAGCTAAAGCCCCACTAACTACAAAGAAAGGAAACGGAGGAATTTCACGCCCTGATTTCAAACTATACTACAGAGCCATAATAACTAAAACAGCATGGTACTGGAACAAAAACAGACAGAAAGGCCAATGGAACTGAATAGAATACCCAGAATTAAAGCCACATATCTATGAACAACTAATCTTTGACAAAGGAGCAAAGAAAATGCAGTGGAACAAGGACAGTCTATTCAATAAATGGTGCTGGGAAACTGGACAGCCACATGCAAAAAAAATGAAGCTAGCTACTACCTCACACCCTGCACAGAAGTCAACTCAAAATGGATAAAAGACCTGGATGTAAGACTTGAAACCATAAAATGTATAGAAGAAAATATAGGCAAAACTCTACACGATATACATCTCAGCAAAATCTTGAAAGACACATCCCTCAAAGCGAAGGAAGTGAAAGACAAGATAAAAAGATGGGATTACATAAAAATAAAAAGCTTCTGTACAGCAAAAGAGACATTAATCAAAACTAACAGACACCCTATCAACTGGGAAAAGATTTTTGCACACAATACATCTGATAAAGGACTGATAACAAAAATTTACAAGGAACTCACACAACTCAACAAAAACAAAGCCAATAACCCAGTCAAAAAATGGACAGAAGAGCTCAAAAGGCACTTCTCCAAAGAAGAAAAGCAAATGGCCAACAGATACATGAAAAAATGCTCAACGTCACTTATAATCAAGGAAATGCAAATCAAAACCACTATGAGATACCACCTCACACCTGAGAGGAGGGCACACATTAAAAATACAGGCAACAACAAATGCTGGAAAGGATGTGGAGAAAAAGGAACTCTTCTACACTGCTGGTGGGAATGTGAACTGGTCCAACCACTATGGAAAGCTGTATGGCGATTCCTCAAACTGCTAAACATGGAGCTCCCATACGACCCAGCAATCCCACTTTTGGGAATTTACCCAAAGGACACAAAA